>OY987281.1:7141001-7741001 GCA_963920785.1 Sphagnum contortum
CACACAGACGGACACAAAGGACACAGGCACGACAACGCGCACGCCCACTCGCCCGCCCGCACGCCCGCCCGCGCGGACGGAGTTGCGTGACTTTGCCAAGAGCGCCGAGCGAGAGCGAGAGCGCGGGCGCGCAACCACGGACGGGTCCCCAGTCTCCCCTTCCCACCCGGCACCCGTCCGTCACATGGAGACAAGCGACGAAGGATCGAACCCCACGATTGAATCTGGCAGCATTTAATTTAATTTAATTTAAATCAAATTGGGGATCTTTTTCAAACCCCTCCTCGTGAAGCGTGCTTTCTAACGTCTTCTCCACTTCTTTTGCTCATTTTCCATGCCTCAAAACCTCCCCCTCGCCCCCCCCTTCTCTCTCTCTCACTCTCTCATTTATACCCATTTTTGGGGCTCTTTTGCTCATTTTCTAAATATGTAATATGATTTTTTTATCACCCCCTCCACCCCCTTAATTTGGGTTGTTTTGGTCATTTTTCAAACTTCCTAAAATGTGTGTGTGTGTGTGTGTGTTTTATTCTTTTGGTCATTTTCCAAATTTGCTTATATGTGTGTGTGTGTGTGTTTTTTTTCCTTCACCCAATTTGGATTTTTTGGGGGTCATTTTTTCCAAATGACAAAAATGTGTTTTTTTTTTTTTTTTTTCCTTCACCCATTTTGGTTCTTTTGGTCATTTTCCAAATAATCCTAAAATGTTTTTTTTTTTTTTTTCCTTCTTCACCCAATTTGGATTTTTTGGGTCATTTTCCAAATGCCAAAAATGAGTTTTTTTTTCTTCACCCATTTGGGGTTCTTTTGGTCATTTTCCAAATATGTAAAATGATTCCTCCCCCACCCCCCACTTCATTTTCCTAATGTGTAAATTTTTATTTTTTTTCCCATTTTGGTTCTTTTGGTCATTTTCCAAATGAGTAAGTAAAACGTTTTTTTTTTTTTTGGGGTTCTTTGGGCCCATCCCAAGTGTGTAAAATGAAAAACCTCCCCCATTTTGGGTTCTCTTGGTCATTTTTTTTTTTCCTAATATGCAAAAATTCCTTTTTTAAGCCACACATTGGGTTTCTTTTGCTTATTTTCCAAATAAAAATTCTTCACTTTCCCATTTTGGTTCTTTCTGCTTATTTTCCAAAATGCATAAAATGTTGTTTTTCTCTCAATTTCCAAGTGCCTTAATTGCATCTTTTTTCCTTTTTTTGGGGGTTTGAGGGCCTTGAGGGGGGTGTTTTTTTTAATATAAAAATTAATTAATTAATTAATGAAGGGGGTGGTGCAAAACCAAGCAACAAACTCAAAAGAGAGAGAGAGAGAGAGAGAGAGAGAGGAAAAAAAAAACCCCCAAATGATGAAAATTCATATAGGCTAGGTATGGTAAATTGTAAAACCCCCCAAAAAAATCACCCAACAAGTAAAATGTTTTTCACACTGTTTTACTCTTCAAGTGAGAAAAAGTAAGTGTGTGTGTTTTAACTGTTTTTTAAATAATTTTTAAAAATATTTTTATTTTGAAAAAGTGGCAAGTTTTTGCTAAAAAAAAGCTACAGTTTACATTGAAAGACATTTTAAGTTATTTTTGGCATAATTAGTTATTTTTCAACTGGCATAAATTTTTGCCAAAAAGAATCCATTAAACTGTAAAACTAGCCAAAAAAACATTTTAAAGAAAAGAAAAAGAAACCCATACTTAATCCAAAGCATCCATATTTTTTTAAAAATTAGGCTATTTTGCTCACCTGAGAAAACCAAGGTTTGTGTGTTTTTTTTTTTTTTTGGCAATATGGGAAAATTTCTAGAGAACATGACAATTTTGGCAATTTGTAATATTACCAGTAGTATATTTGGGAATATCCCATTTTGGCAAAGAATATGAGATGAATTATGGCATTACTTGGAACATCATAAAGGAATAGATCCACTGCAAAAGACAATGGAAATTCATCCAATTTTTTTGTTTGTTCTCAATGAATTTTCATCTATCATTATTCACTTTTCATCCATGATAATTATTTATGAAAGCTTGTTTGAACTAAAGAAAGGTTGGTTGAATAATTGAATCATTAAAACATTTTTATAAAAGCCCACATTTATTTATGGCTATTTGGGTACTTATGAAATAGCCATAAATAAATGTGAGCCCAAATTATCTTGTGTGTTTGAAGGAGTTTGTTACATTTTTCATACACTTTGAAGTGTCTGTCTCTTTGGCAACAAAAAATGTGAAATGTTCAAGCAACAAAAACATGGAACTACAGAGCTTTTATTTGAATAAATAATTATTGGGCATCCACAAGAGTTTCTAATACTTGGATATTGGGTAGAGAATTCAGTAAAATCGAGGAACTCCCAACCTGACAAATCTTTTGTTGAAATACAATCCAGTTTCTTATTTGTTTGGCATCAAAGAGAACTAGTATACACAAAAGTGCACCATGAACACCAGGGCGGCAGTTGCCTCATCTACTACTGGGTTGAATGATTGGTCCAGTTCTCAAAGGCATTGAAAAGTATAGCCAACACTGCCCATATTAAAATCACAAACACCCAACATTGACCTGAGAAAGGTGAGGCATGGACGTTCTTCGGTAAGGGGAGCGGCTTCAACACCATTTTCTTTTCATCCAGCATATCCATGTACGCTTTTGCAAACACTCTGCATCAAAACAAAATGCTACTTACTTGACCAGCGAATAAGACTGTTACTCATCATATCTATGAAATTGCAAAAGAAATCTCGTCAACAGAAACAATTTGAAAGGTAACATGACATGACATTGAGTTGCAGTGATAATAACCTTATGAGAGCAATCTTGTATACTTACTTTCTTGAGCAGTAGACCATGGTAGCAGGAATGATGAACATGACAGCACACCCTGCAAACGCACCTGTTATGCCCACCAGCTCATCCACCGACATATTCGAATGCTGCCAATTCATGCTCACATATTAGGTACTGTCTCAGATTCAGGGTCTATTTAACATATCACTCTCCCAGAGCCACATTGTTATTGCATGGTTTGCTGGCTGGCCCTTCACATCCCACATCCACGTGTTATAGTCTCTTCACCCTCCATGGCTAGACCAAACAACAAGCTTGCATATGGAAGCTTAAGTCTTATATTCAGCATGTTGTGAATTCTGGTTCAACAACAGCAGCTCCTGTCATTGTTAGAAGCATCATGCAACTATTATGAAGGAACAAAGCAGCAAGCTGTATACATCTGAATTATAGGAAGAAAATCCTTCTACTTTGCAGCTGTTAGCTTACCAGACATATGTACCTATGAGATTGCAGAGGAAACGCCGCAATAACACTTTGAAGGTAAACAATATATTAGACATACATCTATTGAGAGAAGTGCAAGCATTCTCCCATCAACAGTTTCACTTGGAACTCCGCTTTCCACATAACACTCTTATCTTCTTTACCAATGCAGAAATCTTGGAGGAAGCCAAACCTCAGCAATATAACTAAAAAAAGTGGGAGGTAGAACAGCTAGCAATGTCAACAGTATTCGCCGACGCCCAGCTGCACAGGCAACTTGCTGTGGTGACCTTGCTACAGTCTCAAAGTGTGGAGCATTCCTTGCTGCAAAAATGTACCACCCAAGTTCCCATTTATCCAAACTGCATCTGTCCATATTATAGTCACATTCAGCAATAAAAACATCACATCTAGCAAGTGTCAAAGCAAAAAATCACCTCTGTTGATAAAAGTAAACAAACTTTTGACTACAAACAGCGAGCTAATTGAAGCATAAAAGGATACAGAAATCACCAAAGATTCAATACTCCCTCCCCTCAACATACCTTTTCTCATCAAAAGCTGAAATAGAGTGTCAAGGTTGTTCCGCAAGGTGATGGAGAGCATAGGAAAATTGGAGGATAGTGTAAACACTGCTCCCACAAACCCACATCCAAGAATATGATCACCCAAACCAGAACCAAATAACTCCACAAGCACTCAACACCTGGCTGAAATTGCATTCACAGGTGTAAGCTTGATTGAACTTGCTTCAAGAACTGAAACTTCTGCTACTACACCAAATTGTAGAAGGAAATTATTCATGGAAGGCCTAGTCCAGCAAAAGACTTGAACTTGACAAACATAACAAAGAGAGCCAGATATCAACAAGAACGAAATCAGCACAACCCAATACCCAAACACAAACATTTTAAGTGAAACAGCAATGACAGTTGAGAGACTGTATTGCTCTGCAGGATGTAACGCACCAGGAAAGAGAAAAAGGACATCACCAATGATGCCATACTCTGGAACCTCCAGTTAACGAAAGATTAGGTGCATCAATGGTCCTTCTCCTCAGATATGCCCCCATGATGGAAGGATATTATCAAGAACATTAAACAAGAAACTAGGCATTCACAAAAAGCATCACTACACTGAAGTTTATGATGGATACGTTGTGGGGGAAAATTGAAGGTGATAGGATCCAAGACACCAGTACCTACAAGATATCAAAACCACAAAGTCAGATTAAAATATGAATTCTGCCTTTCACACCACTAGTGTTGTGTTACATCCATGAAGAGAAGTTCAGAGCAGTCCATAATTAATCTCCTCCACACTAAACCAACAATAACACATCAACAACTCTATTGTCTGATAATGATGCGCCTTACACCAAATGGGATGATCGAGCAGGCTCCACATAGCCCACAGTTCTCAAAGTAGCGCACAAACATCATCCGCCTCTAGCCAACATCTATTAACCTTGGTTGTGGCTGCCAATGATCAAGGATAGTAGCATTCACATACCAAAAGCAAGCCCACAGGAGATGAAGAGAAACAGATATACAACAATCACACTCATAAATGCCATTCCCACGATGCGCAATACCCGTGATTTGTCCCGCATAGGTGTAACAATGCTTGGCAAACTGCATGCAACTCCAATTGACATAGTACGTTACCAGACTCACAGACGAAGTAAGGTATACAAGACCCTACTCTGATTTCTCATGAAAATATTTATTATGTTTGCATTCTCATCACTAAGCACCCATGCTACAGATCCACAATTATCTTTACTTGTAACATGTGGCATTACTGTGTGCAGTTCCCATTTGCACCTAACATGCACAGTACATAATATAGCTTGATCCTGCCAAGGCCCATTGAATAGAAGCTAACATCTCACCAAACATTGAAGAGAAAAATGCATACACATACCTGTGGTGGCACATAAAAGAGTATACAGTGCCTCCAAAGAGATTTGGCAAAGCTCTGCATTAATAGTTTCCTTCATCAGACCTTTGATCTCACTAGGCCAATCAAAGCATAGAAAACAGACAGAACTGGCCATTTGTGTAGATTTCTGGCCACGGGAATTCTTTGGTCATCCCAGAAACCAGCAACATAAGCAACTCTAGCTGTTAAAAAGCGTTAAGGGTTCAATTTTCAAACTGAGGTAGACAGCCAAAGAATCAAGAGAAACTTTGCTTACAACACATTGAAATGTGGAACCTCCTTGTCATGGCGACCACTCTTTGCAAGTGTAACAATTGCCAATATGATCATCCTGCAAGCAATGTGAAAAAGGCATACATATCTGAACAGGAACAAGTTGCTTCCAGTTTTGCACGCATACAAATTATGAACATTATGAAAAGAAAACTATGGAATCACTCCTGGAAGGGAAGTGACATACGTGTACAGACATATGTTCCGAATAGCCTGCATCATGCACACACAATTATGAATCAGATGGCATGTCCACAGAAACCAAGCACCATCCCCAGAATTCTTTTATTTAACTGCAGCTGAGAAAATAGCTATGTTTTCTTGGGATCAATGTGTTTGCCAAATACCATTCAGTTATAGCAATCTAAGGTACACAGATGCCAGTGCATCTGGATGGGCATCATTCTGCACCATACATGACAAGATGCTGCTCCCACTCCATGCGCTTAGCTGCAGTGGGTGCCTCTGGTTTAAACTTTGGGAAGACAGCTACAAGCAGTACATATATTTGTATACCAAGTGTTGATCAGCACATACCATTGTCATGATTTGCAACAGCTTCGTCTTCTGGAAATCGAAAAAGCTGCACAAAAATCCCAACACTGAGATGAGGATTGTGAAGTGCCATCAACCAACACAAGTATACCCTGAACAACCATAAGCATCATTGTAGAACTACTTACTGATGGTTTTTTGACTTTCATGTCAGGATTGGAAAGTATAATAAGGAAAACATAATCAATACCAGAATTCCTTCCTCTTCTTCAGTTACATGCTGTGTACATGTCACAACAAAAGATAAAGTTTCGAGACAATAGCAAACTGTGGAACAAGAAATGGATGCAACAGAATAGATGGAGAGAGAGATGTCACCATAATGGGACACTGAAGACAACAAAGAGGACCAGATACATGTCAAATGTCCATGGAGCCGGAGTGGGTCCAGAGAAGAAGCCCACCAGGGAACGGGCCACCATGGTGCTGTAAATGACAGAATCTCCAAACAAGTAGAGCTGTGTATGCATCAAAACACCCAATGCCCATCCCTGATATCAGATGAACCTCTCTGAAATGGATGGAAAGCACCAGTACCCATATGCCAAAAGGACACTAAGACTCATTTGTGTTCACAGTCAAGACTATATCTTCAAAGCCCTTATGTTTGCTGGGATCCATGAACTCTACACAAAAAACTCATGCAGTTCAGAATCAGTCAAATACACAAAAATAGAATCCAGTTCCACAGCAACTGTTTAGATCATGTATTGGAATAATACTTACAATCAAGGCTGTATAGAAAAATATAATTCCCCATTGGTTAAAGAAGAGACCCTGCAGCCAGAAAACTTTGTCTTAGCAGCAGTGACAGTGGACCAAAGCACACATCTTCCACTTAATGACAACTGGAAATGACAGTAGCATTGAATCTGTTTACAAAATATTTAAGTAACCTATGGAGCTCATAATGACTAGTTAGTGAAACTTTTAGGCTGAAGAGCATACTGCCATTTCACCCAACTCTGTCCGTTTTGCAATCTGGAACAGCTGCCTATCACTTTGTTGTTGAAGAGCATGTGACTCATCATTTGGAGTTCCATCCTCCAGCAGCATTTCTGAGGCTTCAATGGCTAGTAGGGTGTGCTCTTCAATGCCATTCTTCTCTCATCAGACAGGTTGCACCATGAACAATTGGCAGAATGAGTTGTTAGGAAACAGTGCATGAAACAATCTTCAGATTCTATGCAAATTGTTGTTGCAGAACTGCATGCAACATTTCAAAGTGATCAAACCAGTAGAAACATGACATTTCTAAGCCTCATATTCACATTAATAAGGACTGACCTTATTTTCAAGCCGAATCAGGGCATTTGCAGTGGCCATGGCCTCCAGCATGAATGTCACTGTAACAAAGCTGCACAAAAAAGTTGGATTCACTGTTACCAATTGTAGCAAACATAAAATAGTTCCCACTGATCTCATCCTGTGACTCTTGGCATGGACCCATTATTTTAGTCAACATCCAGTACAAGTCACAGCCATGAAAAGTGCCACACTTTGACAGCATTATACATAGATACAGAGAGAAAATGCTGCAGCCATGTCAAGAAAGTGATCACAAACATGGTACACAAAGCACATAACATACTGCAAAAAATTTGGCATAAAATGCGAATGTTTTTAGCTGATGCTTTGCAAATGTACATTACAGTCAGTGTAAAACTGGTTGATCTGTACCTGCAGAAAGAAACTAACACCAGGAAAAGGCCACCCAGAAACTGTAATCCAATGCAACAAAACCTCAATTATCAAAGTTGCAACTTGAACACAGTTACCAATGATATTATCAACTTGACCATAACTCTACCAAATGAATGATTTTTGGACTGAAATCAGTGCAGGAATCAAATAATGGCTGGATGTGTATTTGGCTAGGGTTAAAGCAAATCTGCAGTTGCACCTACAAGTGCTCACTCACAAGAAGCAAAACAGAAGGTAGATATCACTAGATATCTCTTCATCCTTGTCAAAGGCTATCTTCTACTTCTCAAATGGTGGCTGGTACTTAGCTTAACTCTAGAGGCAAGGTAGTAGTTGAAAGCTCAATGCTTTGGATCACTGGTTGATGGTACCAGTACACCACCACCTACTGCAGCTGGTTTGACTACTGTGACAAAGTGACATCTAGAATGGATCTTGCAATGGTTTTGAACCCAACAACCCCTTTGCAAGGTGTGCCACAACCCCTCACCACATGGTTGGCGGACAGGAATTGCCTTGAGGCTCACCTTGCAAAGAATGTAACAACATGTGCTCACCTTGATCCTCACCTTGCAAAGAAAGAGATGCTCACATTGCATCTAAATTCAGAATTGCACAAACATGCACCAACTATGTGTACACTGCAACAGAAGAGATGGAGAGAGGGATACACAGAGCAAGACAGAGAGAGAGAAACATCACGCACCCAGCCTCCTGTGATGAGAACAGATGGCAGTGCCAAAATGCCTGTGCCAACAACCAGATTGAAAACATAGCTGCATCCTCCCAATGCCCCCAACCCCCATCTCCATCATCTCAGTGCACTCTTCTCTCTACCAAACCCTCCATGGTGATCTCTTTTTGTTCTTTCGTTTTGAATCACATTTTGTGCCCTAAAACTCCATAGCTGGATACTTCTTCAGAGCTCCAACTACCAAAACTCACTCGGAACCTTCCCAATACTAAGAAATCCCTTTCCTTTTTACTCCTGCCACAAACCACCAAACCCTAAAATCCCCAATAGATGAAGAGCTTCACAGAGTCCATATATATATAAATATATATATCTCACTTCCACCCACCACCACAAATGTTTGTTTTCCAGCTCTTTCTTGCTTCAAAGATACCCACACCCATCTCGATCGATCTCCAATCTTCTTCACCGAGGGATTAATTTTCCTCCTCTTTCACAAAGTGGATCATCTCAGAAGAAATAAGTAAATACCCACACAAATGTAGAAATACACAGGTAGTCATATACATAATACAGAGCTTCCGATTTTCATGGAAGAGATAGATTCATTTCATTTACATACATGCAAGCGACCGTGGGCGAATACTGAGACCCGTGATTATTTTCTTCCATGTTCACTCCAGCTTTCGCCCAAGCCCTTTCGAAACCCTAAAAAACCCCTTCGGCTTGTTGTTGTTGTTGTTGTTGTTATTGTTGTGGTGCGACATCATTCCCTCGATCCGACCTCCCCGCGATTCATCACGCAAGCACTCACTAACTCAAAGATTGATGGAGAAGAAGAAGGTGAAAGAGAAGTAGTAAGGATCAAGAGAAGGAAAAAGGGATATTGGAAAGCTCTGCATCATCTCTCTCAAGTTCTCTCTCAAAAACATTGAAAGATGCACAAGAAGAAGAAGAAAAAAAAAGAAGAGTACAAGTTTAGGGGATCAAAAAACAAAACAAAAGCATATATGTATACTCACACACACACATTGTTGATTCAAAAGTGCATCATTTTTCTCAACAACATTATTTTCAAAGATGAAGATGAAGAAGAAGAAGAAGGTGAAAATAATGAAGTATGAGGTGAAAGAGTAGTTGATATGAATTGGTTCAGGAGCATCTCCACAGGTGCTCAGTATGTGACCCGGGCACTGGAAATCTTGGATGAGGTACAGCAGTCATATATACAGAGAATTATGATGTGACCACTGAAAAATTTGTACAGCTTCCAGGAGGAGCCCTGGCAGTGTCTAATAAACACAGTCAGATCGTATTTTATTGACTGCTCCTTGTTTCTGATTGGGTAGATAGTTTGATTGGTCCAGGTGGGTTGCTCTTAGTAGTTTTCCATCCATTTGCAGTCCCAATTTTCTCTGGGTGGTGTTGGAGGGGGGGGGGGGATAAAAAAAAGAAAAAAGTAAGTACCTATAACTCACAAAACTTGGAACCATCTGAAAAATTATTATGGAGACGATGAGCCAGCCAAAATATTTTCTCACGTCCCAAATTTTGGTTCCTTTTCCCAACCCCACCCATAAAACTAAAATTGGGATTGCAAATAGGTGGGAGCAGTAGTAGCTATATTGAAGACCGCAACAGAATATGCGGTGGGCCCTGGCAGGACTGTCAGATTGCATGGAGATCCAGGTTTGTCTCTCGACTGTCGTGCTACCCCGTGCAACTAACTGTCTTGCCACCCGGTTCTGGGTTAAACTGGATTATTCCATTTGGGTGCATAAGTTGACCGTTGGTTTGGGTTTTGACTTTGTATTAGTGTTTTTTTGGGGATTTTTTTTTTAATGTAGCCAAAGTGGCGATCATCTCTAGAATGAATTAGCCAAAAATATGGCTATAAACCACCCATTAATTATCCTTCTACATTTTGGCTACACATATTGAAAACCAAATGTAGAAATATCTGGCTTCTTTTCTTCTTTTTTTCCCTCGCTTTTGGTGATAAGGTTTTCAACAACCGTTCTTCATTTGTGAATTTTTGGTTTTTAGTTTCGCATTTTGGCAAAGTTTTTTTTGCAAGATAAAAACGAGGGTGGTTTTGGGTGTTCTTAGAGCATCCCCACCGGTGCTGAGTATGTGACCCTGCTTTTTAAAATAAGATGAAGAAAAGTCAAAATATGCCAGTTTACCTCAGGAAAATGGATTTGCTCCTGCATATGTCCTGAGTTTTCTAAAGCTCGTAAAATGTGCAGCAAAGCTGTTGCACTGGCTAGAGAAGAGTGTAATAAATATGATCTGACTGCTGAACCCTGTTTTTGATTGGCCAAGGTCCAGGTGGTTTACTATTAGTAGTTCCCACGTATTTGCAGTGCCACTTTCAGTTTTGTTGGTGCGGTTGCCAAAAAAGCTAAAAGAAAGTAAATAACTTGGATGTGAGAAATGTTTTTGCACGATCACATACTAAGCAGTGGTGGGGATGCTCTATGGCTGACATGTAATAAGAATCAGCAACATCATCAGGTGTGGACTCACATGGGGGCTGGTTTTCATTGATAACATTGTTGCTACATGAGACATGTGATACATGAAAGACCTATTACATGTAACAGAAACATACTCATGTTCCAAAAGAATTGTTTACATGCAAAAATGTGATCCATGAACCACCTATTTATGTGGGACATGAAACATACATTATGTAAAGGGAACACACCAACATCTGCCTTCAGTCTAGGGCAAAATGTCTTGACATAGTGCCTTCCCCAACATAACAACCAAGTTAAACAATAAAGATTACAACTAATTTCCCTCTTACGAGGGAACTTACGGAAAATTTCCCCACTTCCCTCAAGAGCACAATTTTGAGGTAAGTAAGTGCTCTCATATAACAAGTAGCTCATCATGTAATGGCTCTACCCAATGTTATATGACCATGATCAATATTCTATTCCAAAGACCAACTCCTTGGAAAGGAATTTTTTTTAAAATAGGGAGTATTTTATTTTCAAAATTGAATATTCAAAATTAATTGATTGTTTGGGAGACATATGCCAAACTTGTTAAGGTACTACAATATATGGAATGTTTGGAATCTAAAATTTTAAAATTGAAATGTTTGAATTTCAACGTGTGAATATTGAAAGCTAAAAACTGAAATTTGAAAACAATGTTTGAAAACTAAAAACTGAAATGTTTGAATATGAAACTTATAAATGAAATGTTGGAATAATGAAAATTGAAACGTCTGAAAACTAAAAACTTGACATTTGCAACATGAAACTATGTGATGTTGATAAGATTCTTTGAATTGGTTCTTGAGGTTTTCCACTATCCCCTTCACATATTTGATCAAATCCACCTTTGGGAATTTGTCAGAGTGTGTGAAGATGACAGTCACATGTGGAAACAACATGAAAAATTGCCTTGTGTTGGAAACAATGAAGCGTAACTAGTAATGAAGTTCCTAATCAAATTTCTTATGAAAGCTTGGTCTAAAGCCTAAAAGCCCTAAAGCTAAAGCTACCAATAAATTCACCCTGAAATTTTTAATTATAGTCAATGCAATGCCAAATGCATTTTTGAAGATGAATTTAGGTCACATTGTCCATACACTCCCTTGGGGTAACACTACATGTACTATTTAACAAAAGGCATGGTTCTAAAAGCACATATAACGAAGTTCCATTATGTAGAAGATATCCAGAGACATTAGACTTTCATTTAGCAATGGTCTTAAAACATCTTAGTGGATTGATGCACTCAAATGAGATGATTTTCCAATGAGAGAAAGTTGCATTCGTTTCATGAACAAACATAAAATCGTCATTATAAAGTTCAAACGACCAACACTGAATACAAGCAATGTTGTGTGTATAAAAGAAACAAACCACAAATGCCAAGCTTTTGGCAACTGAAACTAAAAATACTTCACAACGAAAAGAAAGGAAAATGCTGCAAATATGGACATCACAAAAAAAATTGTTGGAAAAAACAAATCAAAGCAATGACACCTTGATTGAAGAACCATCGTGTAGTTTCATTCAAATTCATCTTACATTCTTTTAATGTTGCATAAATCTCATCATCATTGTTTTCCAATATCTTTTTCAAGATTTGCATTACCTCCATCGCACTTGGAAATATCTTTACACTTCCTCCTCCTCCTCCTACTATTCCAAGCTTAGTGGTACTCATTTCCTCCCCTAGAATATTTGTGCCTTGGTCTATTTGTACCACCAATTTATATGGCCAAACATATGTGTCATGTGAAAAAAATTATGGAAGCAAATGGAATGTTGTCAAAATACTTGATTTTTATGTGTGCAAGTCATTTGGAATGTGATTAATAAATTAACCAAATAAAAAAATTACATCCAAGCATGAAGGTGAAAAAATGAAGTAACATTGTCAATCAATTAACTTGTTTAAGGAAAGTTAGTCAAACACTTGCATATAAGATTATTTTTATGGGGGCATGCCCAAACCAATCAATGAAAAAAACAATTGTCACAATGGCTAGACAATTGACCCTAAACTATAAACAACCTTCCCATGACATGTAAGTTTTCCATTACACGTGTGCATTTTTTTCTTCTCAAACCTAGAAATCCATTAGACTAATATCTATAGTATATATTAACAAGCCATGGTTAACAACATACGGGCAATTAAGCAACCTGTTATACAAATCTACCACATGATCATAACACAAATTTTGTAAGTTAACAAATTTGAAATTGTTTGAACTTAGTTTAAATAATCCTACATGTTGAACAAATAAATCAAATGTTACACGCCTAGGTGAAATCATTTAATTTACATATTTGGTGGCCTAAAACGCAAACACACATAAGTGCACATGAGTTGGGATCACCAATAAAGGGATTCCTTTAATTTTTTAACTTCTTTTTTGAAGCCTACTAGGTTGCCAACATATATGTCAAATTGGATGAAATTTTATTTTTAAATAATAAATATGTTAGTTCCCATGTGATAATTATGCCATGTAGCAAAATTATTGTTTCGTACAAAGTATTATTTCCATTTAAAAGAGGGGAAAAAACGCATTGAAATTCACCAATAGAAGGAAACAAAAAACAAAAAAAAAAATGTTGGGATCTCCAAAGGTGCTTTCATCGCAAAATACTTCCTTGGCTTCTACTTCTACTCCAAAGAACTAATACCTTAATGTTCCACCCAAGCATACACAAATAAAAATAACCTTTTGATTTTTCTATAACCCCCCTCCAATCCTTCATTCCTTTTCCAAAGGCACCAAATACAACAAAATAAAAACTCCTCCCAATGTGCTAAAGAGAGCTAGAGTGAAAAACACAAAGAAAGATCAAAGAATGACCTTCACCTTTCTCCTTTATCATCCAAATCTTCCATCATTCTTTTCTTAAAAATAAGATGTATCTCCTTCCAATCTTATCCTCTAAGTTTTACTTTTAGTTACAACTAGTTAATCAAGTAACACCTTTTAAAAATTGATTAAAATTAATTACTCACTTACTAACTTAGTGAAAATAATAGGCAAACCTATTAATAGTAACTTTAAAAGTTATCAAACTACCCTACTTAACTAAGATTTTTTAAAAAGTAGAACTTGCTCCACTTACATTGAAGTTTTGCAATGTCCTATTATGAATCACAAGGTGGTTTAGCACATGCTAGCTCTTCAACTACAAGAAGATGAAAAAGGTGCATAAGCTTTGATATTGAATGAACCACATTTGCTACTAGGCTAATTGAATAATGTGAGGGATTTCAAGTCACTTGTCATACCAACATTAAACGCCTTTTCATTTTGTCTACTAATAAAAATGTCGATAGTAAGTGGACAATGTACTAATGTTCATCAAAACCCTATGAAACTTTCTTTATAAAACACATTGCATGTTCAAAAAATGTAAAAAGGTATTAAAAACAAGGGATAATTTAAAGGAGATCAAGTTAGTACAAACTATAAGTCAAAACTTTCCATCTCAACAAGCAACCACATGTAATAAATAAACCACGGAGATGGCGGGTGTGTTTTGAAGGGGTGGAAATCAAGAAGTAGATAGGCCTACTACTACTACCTTATTTAAGATGGAGGATGCTTACATCCTTTATAACATAATTGAAATTCTTCGACGAAAAAAAAAAAAAAAAACAAAATGGGGAAGGCTTTTTGGCCCTTTAAAGCTCTAAATAACATTGGCACAATCATGTAAGAACACATTAGCTTGTTTGTGTGAATATCCAAATACTTCAATTGCTAGAAGGAGGAATTGATTGGTGCGATGTTGGTCATGGTAGTTTTTTTCTTTAGTTTGAACTACATTGGAGGTAGTAATCCTTGAGTTGTGCATGATCAAGGAAATAAATTTGCATGTGTTGGGTTAACTATGACAACATTAGTTAAGGTGCAGATTCCATCTTTGGTGACCACAATGTTGATTTGTTGATGGGAGGAATTGAATGTGGTTGAAGGAAATGCATGTAGTTGTTTCCATCCCACATGGAATCCAACATCTCGCGTAATGGCAACAAAAGTGTCATGAACTACACCATATATCCTCGTGCGCTCATTTCCATGGGTGTAATGTAAAAAATAAATACCCATAGGGTTGATGGGATGTGGATTTGTTATTTAACGAGTTGTTCAAAAGGAAAAAAAACACACATGTGTTAGGACAGTAGAAGATTGCATGTTGCTTTGAGGTGTTGTTAGAAAGGGAGGGTGTTGTTGTCAATTCATGCTAAAGCTTCAAAAAGGAAGGGACATTAGTCAACCATGAACTTAGTAACTATAATTGAAGCTACAAGGGCCTAAATCCTTGAATAAGTTGTTAAGGTGATGGTGGATGTTGATATGAACCATATGCCACCAAAAGTTATTGGGAGAGAGGCTTATTTACATGCTAGAGGTCCTTTAGGGCTATCAAAAGGCCTTGGACCCAAAAAACATTTAATCATGTGAAGGGGGGGTGGGGGTAAAATAAATTTTTAAAAAAAAATTATGAAGGCGGGGGAGGCACATAATATGATGGCCATTATGTGTAGCAACGAATTAAGATTTTAAGAGCTACCTAAACATTGTTTAGTTTAGAGAAAAGGTCAACATGCCGAACATCTTCTCTAACAAGGTATTTTTTTATGAAAAATGATTTGAATGATGAAGTGCTTAATGGAACCCTCAAGATTCTAATTCCTTTTGATGGTGTGTTAAACTTAGATGAGGTTTGAAATTAAGCGGTAAACCAAAGGGGGACCATGTTACACATTTTTTAGGTTGGATAAAAAGACGTGTCGTATGAAGTTTAATGTGAAAATGTTCATATGCAAAGGATACCATGGAGAGGGGCCGATGATGTGAATGTTGTTTGTAGTGGATGGAAATAAATAAAAGGGGAAATCGATAATTATAGAATGTAATGCCCTAAAACGAGTTAAGGTAAATAATGCCCCTCCCAAAGGATCACATTGATAAGTTTTTACAACAAACGGGATGAGCATGACATTGCCATCACAATTATAATGACTATAAAATATGGGAAATTCAAATGAATAGAATGCATGAACAAAGGGGATAAATTGAATGATGTCCCCACCTATTACATGAAGTTCTTGAAATATGACCCCTCTAGACACAAAATTGAAAGCATCTGCCACAACCAGTTGGAGAATAACCCAGTTGGGGTGAAGGTCTAAATTGCACATGATGCCATGGATTATTGTTTTCACATCCACTCTTGGTTGCTATTTTGAATTGGTGTGGGGAAAAATGTGTTGCAAAAACATCGTGAAATTAAAGGCATAAAACACGACTTGTGAATGGGTATAATGTTTCCCTTACGACAATGGGATGAACTTCATTTGAAGGCTTGTTCATGGTTAAAAGGTGGGCCACCCCAAGGATATGTGCAATATAACATGGAATGTTACTTTATGTAATATTAAATTAAAATTGAAAAAATTATGGGAATCCACTTGTGAAATCTTTTGGGTGAAAATAATATTAAAGGTGTTCAAAGACCATCCTAGAAGGATCATTCACAAACAAATTCAACATGTGTTGAAATGTTAACTTAAAGGAGTCAAATGAAAGTTCAAGGTCTTGGTTTAGTTCATAGTCTTCCACAAAAAAAAATTTAATTAATTAATTAATTAATTCAAGATGTAGAGTGATGAGAACCGAGGTGGTGTTGGAGGACATGGGTGTAGGAGAAAATGGTGCCAAAGTGCATGCTATTCAAAAATATTTCTTACATGTCCAGTGACTAAATTGTGAAAAAAATGTTTATGAGTTGGAAGATCATGTTAGGTAAGAGGCATTGAATTCAAACTTGTTACTGAAGCTTGGGCTCGTAAAAAAAATTCCTCTTGCATGTTTTCCCAATCATTTGCTAAAAAATGTTTGAATTGGATCTTCGAGAGGGTATTGGACCAAGATGGTCATGTAGGTTTGAATTAGATGGATTAGATGCCTGATAATAATGTTGGTGATAGGTTAACATTTGAAGGGTAAATTGACGTCCATAAATGGGGCAAGAAGCTATAGGTGGAAGTCGTAGGCATGTTGGGAGTATGGGGGTAGGTTAGGGTGTCTGATCATGGGCAACTATGGGGGTTGATGGAGGGGAAGGGGGAAAAGGTCTTACATGTGCATTATTTAGGGGGATTGGAAAAATGTTGGGCTAGGGTTATACATTCACATGAAGGGTTGGGGGTTGGTAGGGGGAGCTACAGTGGTGTGTGTTTTGTTAAAATGGTATAGGGTATTGGAGGATGGAACATGGTTTGCATAAGAAAAGGGGTGGAAAATGGGTTGTGGTGATGTGCAAAAGGACAAATGGGTAATGTGAACTATGAGGTTCAATAAGACATGATGAATTACGGGACATGGGATGTTTTGTGCCTATGAAGAAAGAAACTTATTATCAGCGCAATTCCATATAGGCCCAACTTTCTAAAAATTGGTTATTTCAACACGGTAATTTTAAACCTATATAGCAAATCACATAAAACAAAGCAAATCAAAAGGAAGAAAATGAAAAATTGTCACAAACAAGCAAATCCTATTTCAAAAGATAGCCAAACCCTAATTTTGCCATAACCTTGGACACCATCATCCCTACTTTACTAGGTTTAACACAACCTATACAATTTTGAAAACTCTTGTGCAAGGACTAAGAGCCCAAAAACTTATAGTCTTTGTTTTTTGGACGACCTAATTATAGTAACACCCAACTTCAATTTCAAAACATTTTTGCTAATAATAATAGCCCTATTGTTTAAACATAAAAATGAAAATATTAACAAAATTTTGAACAATTTTTATTTTTGCAACCCCATTTTATTTACATGGAAATGACATTCCTTTGTTAGCATGTTTTCTTCGTGATGTTCATTAGTCATGTGCCCATTCCATACCTTAAACAATGAAAAATGTTTAAAAAACAATAGTTGAAATGATTAAGAATGAAGAGAAAATTTCATGATAGGTTCCTCACCACCAATTGGATTTCAACATCAAAGATGCACCACATTCTAATGAGAATTTTGATAAATCCAATTTAGATCAAATTACCTATCCATTAGTCTATTTAACCAACTATTTACTTCCATTGCAACTAAAACTTTGATAGCAAAGTTTTGTTTAAGCATGGTTGAGGTTGAAATGATTAACATGAATTTGTTACACAAGCTAAATGATTATTCAACATCCCCAAAGGGATAACGATGAGGAAATTAGGGGAGTAACATGAATTTGTTACAAAAGCTAAATGAGAGCTCACCATCCCCAAAGGGATAACGATGAGGAAATTAGGGGAGTAACATGAATTTGTTACAAAAGCTAAATGAGAGCTCACCATCCCCATAGGATAAAGTTAATGAAACTAAGGAAATGAGCCCGTTGGAAAAATAATGATTATCACTATGCATAGTCCTAAACAAAGTCTCTTGATACTAAGAAGTGGAATTAGATTCCATGATTTATTCTTGTTTTCAAAATGTGGTTATCATACCATAAATTAGGTCTCAATGATAACATATATACCTACATCAAATTTCTATAGGGTCTCAATGATAACACTAAACTTGCATCAAATTTGTACAAGGTTTCAAAAAGAACATATATACTATATACCCAAATCAAATTTATACAAGGCTTCAAGGGCAAGCATTAGCAAAACAATGTCCCTTAGTTGTGTGGCACTTCATCCTCATGAAACTCAACCATGTCCATATGATTGTGCCTTCACCCAATAGTGTAAGCTCATTAGACCAAATGATATTGCACCAAATGAATGCATTCACATCATCAACAAAAAACACAAGTTCCTACCATGGCAAAATTAGAAGATATAGTTCCAACATAACCAAAATCCATTCCAACTTGCCCCCCAAGTTGCAAGTCATTTGAAACACTGATGCTACGATGTTGTGAATGAGTGTAGATTTTTGCTTGGAATTGGAAAGAGGATTTGTGAAAGGTCATGCTTAAGCACCATCGATTTCTATGTTCATTAAACCTACACACTTGCACACAAAAAAGGTCCCTAACTTGACACCTAATGGTTAATCACCAACAAAACCAACAACAAAAACAAACAAAGCCACACAAACTTAAAAGTGATAAGGATACAGTTGCTAAGTGCACCTAGGTGCACATGTGCACACAACATTAAAGCCACATGAACTTCAAGTAATCATGGATATAGTTGCCAAGTGTGCCTAGGTGCACATGTGCATACAATATCAAAGCCACACAAACTTAAAGTGATCCAAGGATATGGTTGCCAAGAGCACCCAGGTACGCATGTGCACACAACAACATCAAAGACACACATATCATAAGTTGAAAGCAAAACAAAAGACAGCAGGAATGGGGGCATTTGAGCTTGTCTTGCTGCTTTGAATTAAAAAAAACCCACAAACCCAAATTTGCAGAGAAGTTTCTGCTATCAGTGCAAAACCATCCATCCTGTGATCAATTTTTATAGAGAAATTCTCAGACAGTAGCAATTGTAAGCAGATGTAGTCCAGGCTTTTTGAAAACACATCCTCTGCAATACAATGGGTCCTCAAATATAAAGTTCTTTTCAAAATTGTGGGGTCACCACCACAAGGTTGCAAGAGCAAATGTTTTTGCCAGTCCAAAGACAACTTGAACTGAGACCATTTGAGAGGAGGCCTGATCATAAGAGTTGAGACAGTACTCATGTGTAATCAAAAGACTCTGAACTAGATCTAGTACCATCAAGAAGACAAACCCATATATCTATCTATCTACCAAAGATGCAGAAAGGTGGGGAGAATAATGTGCAAGCAAGTGGAACCATTCTCACTTGGCAGTCATCAGTTTGATGAACTCCTCATATTTGACTTGTCCAGAACCATCACTATCAGCTTCTCGCATCATCTCATCTACCTCATCATCTGTGAGCTTCTCACCCAAATTGGTCAACACATGCCGAAGCTCTGCTGCAGGGATGTATCCCTTTTTTTCTTTGTCGAACACGCGGAATGCATTCTTCAATTCCTCCTCACTGTCAGTGTCCTTCATTTTGCGTGACATCAGATTCAGAAACTCGGGGAAGTCCATTGTCCCTTTTCCGTCTGGATCCACTTCACTTATCATATCCCGCAGCTCAGCTTCTGTGGGATTCTGCCCCAGTGAGCGCATCACTGTGCCCATTTCTTTCATTGTGATAATCCCTGCAAGAGCAACACAAAAGACAATGTAAGGTGGTGACAACTCTCACAACAGAAGCTCTCTGTCTCTGTCTGTCTATGTCTTTCTGTGATGTGGTTGCATTTCTCTGAACAAGGATACTAGATAGTCTTCCAAATGTATGAGAGTGGAAATCTCCACAATGGGAAATCTGTTTCCAATCCTCAGTTCTCAGAAGGATGGAGAGAGGGAGGAAGGAGAAAGCATCAGAGAAGATATCATCACAAAACAAAAGAAAGAAATAAAAGTATAGCAGCAGCACAACAGGGGGGTGTCACTGCCTGCAAGAACAAAAAGACATTTGAGTGACCGAAAAAAATACACTACCATCTCCGTCCTTGTCAAAGAGACTGAAAGCCTCCTTGCACTCTGCAATCTGCTTTTCCGTCAGCTCCTGCACCATCCTTCACTACTTTTTCCTTCTCGTTCTTCTTCTTCTTTCCCTTCTTTTCTGTCTCTGTCTCTCTGACTTGGTTGTCGCCTCACAGGCAAGTCGTCCCAACACAAACCCAAAACACTCTTCACTAAGTACAAGACCACGACAATCACAAAATGCCACGAAAACACAGAAGAGAAAAAACAGATTAGGGCTACCCTAAGCGTCTCTGGAGACAAGGAATCACGAGAGTTTGGACAACAAGAATGAATCCCAACACTCCCACACACCGATCGGACTAGCAGCGGCAGCAGCGGAAGAAAATACTACGGAAAGCGGTGGAAAAACAAAAAACTGCTGCCCACAACGACAACGACTTCTTCTAGATTTGTTGGCCTTTTCTAGAATCCTGCTGATCTATCAAGAGATCCAAGAGTTGGGTTGCAAGGATCTCAAATTCTGCGCCAAACAACTGTGATTGCAGACAGACTGCATGAACAAAAAACAAAAAAACCGCCCACCCACGTATCAGAATCTTCGAAAAACCACGCAGAAGTTGGCTTGGAGTTCGAACAAAAGCAATGTGGAACGCGGAAAGTGGGCCCCACTTTCCGTCGGCTTCTTCCTCAGCTGCTCTTCATGGCCCACATGCCCCTGTGTGTGTGTGTGTGTGTCTCACAGTGTGTTTCTGTCTCTCAGATTCTGTGTGTCTTTGTGCCCCTTTCTCTTTGCGGGTTTTCTTTGCGCTTGTTTTCTCTACAGAAAAGCTTTGCAGCTATGTGGGGAATTGCAAGAGCAACAAATCCTACTGCATTGATTTTCCAAGTGGAAACTTTGGTGGAAGAGATCAGAGATTATGGGGACATAATTTCATGAGTTCATGATTACAGGGAATTTGAGAACTAGCTTCTGTGAGCACCTGGAGTTGATGAGTGACTGAACTAAGAAGTCTAATTCCAGAGCAATGATCATATGAACAATATAAGGTTCTCTAGAAGAAGAGAAGAAGAAGCTTTTGAATCAACATGTTAAGAAGAAGAACATCATCATCACAGCAAACCTGCAGCAAGTCCAGGAGAAACAACAAAACCGTCTAGAAACAGAATATTCATGGGACATGGAATGCAGCAGTTGCATGATCATCAACATCAAGAGAATAGCTGCAAGGGTCATCAACAGCAACATCTGTGGTACCATCAACTGGACTTCATTGTCAGCTGGCACTTCGAGATTATTGTCAGACATGAACCCAACAGACTCAGTTCCCATTACTGAGGGGCAAAACAAAAAAGCGAAAACCATGATGCCTGGCTAGCTTGATGAACCAAGGAGAAATTCATGAACTTGGTAATCAGAAGAAACTTGAAGCTCAACACTGCAGAAGAGGAAGAGAAAAAGAGAGAGGGAGAGTTAGGGACCACAACATTAGAAAAAGATAGAGGGATATATGTACACTGATATTTACAATCTATTATAGTGGCAATGAGAGCAAAGGACCTCATAATCCAGACAGGAGGAGATTACTACTTTGCAATAATCCTAAATCACTCTTGAATTTTGAGTGATTTTGTACATATGAGATCTGTGATTCTGGTTTAGTATATGGTCAGAGGAACACTTGTAATGTGAGATCACAGTTTGGAGGGTGGCTGTTGTGTTAGCTCTCTCCGAAGAATTTTCCCAGATGATGTCCTGGGTATGGCATCTATGATTGTTACCCTCCGCAGCTTTTTGTAAGGTGCCACCTGCATAAATGATGCATCCAGTTGCAAACAGCATCATCATCAGTAAATTGATCAGGCTCTCTCTCTCTCCAGAAACATGGCTTCCTGACAATAGCTAGGAACAAAAATGCCATCAATTATCACCAAGATTCCTATGGGGTACTGTGCATTTGGAACTAATCTCCGGTTGCTCAAGAAGACTTCCAGAATGTGTACCATTGACAGTAATTCAGAGAATTGTTAATGAGATTACATGAGGAAGGGAAGAGGTTGTTAGAGAGGAATCATCAATGAGCTGATAGACTGTCCTGCAATAGGTTTGTGGAGACCTGCAGGCAGGGAATCTAGAAAGAGATACAGACCACTCATGCATGAAGCCTGTCCAGAGTTTTTAAGGGATGTTGAAAAAAGTCTAGAACCTGTTCAGCAACAAAGTCCAAAACTTCTTTCTCTGTAACAGATTGATGTGGCTTGCAAACAATGTATGCAACTGGTACTTGGCCAGCTTCTTTATCTGCAAGTCTGGACATTGAAAAAAACAAAAAGTCAAATTTAACATGCACAAGTGGTCAGATTGCACACGACTCTTCCTTGTTGTAACAATCCTCCATCTTGACCTAATTCTGGAAAACCCCAGAAAGTATTAGCTCACAAATCTCTTGGGGCCTTGCTTTATCATCACTCTCATGAGTTCAGAGGACTCCAGAAAATGAAACTTGGTGTATGTGAAGGTTGTACTCGTAACACAAATGGTCAAGCGGATCTGAGTCATTGGGGACATCAAGTCCGTGACAAAAAAATATATGGGTCACATGGAAAAGGTTTAGACAACTCACGGGACAACTGCTGCATCATGGATTGAAGGATGGGAGGTCAATATCCCCTCCAATTCAGCTGGTGCAACCTGTGCAAAACGAGCATATGTAAGCTCTATTCGAAGACTTCAAGCACATGCTGCACTAGAATCAACTTTGTTCTGAAAACCTTCTAGTTTAGAAAAGCAAATTATCCTTCTCCAGAAATGCTCTCAGCTTCCAGTTCCTTGATCCTCTTAAGATCGATATTGTATAACTAGGATACAGCTTTTAATTGCAGGATATTAGGAACTCCAGATGACAAATCAACAAAATCGCAAAGCTCTGGAAGTGTACACTTGAACTGGAAACATGTCAAGCACTTTGGTATACCTCACCTGGAAACCCTTGTATTTGATGAGTTCTTTGATGCGATCCACAACAAAGAGGCAGCCACTGTCATCAATGTAGACCAAGTCTCCTGTATGTAGCCATCCATCTTTGTCCAATGTTGCTGCTGTTGCTTCCACATTGTTCAAATAACCTGAACTTCCAACACAACAAATCCAAGTACTGTAACCAAGAGTTGAATTAAGACACAAACTTTCAGCTCTTCACCATGCCACCAGCTTCAAGGTTCTTTAGAAGAAGGTGCTGCTGCTGCTGCTCATTACAGCACAGTGCAAAAAGCTTCAACAATTCAAGTTCTTCACGTATGATGATCATCTCTTTGTAACCAACCCTGAATGGCTCCAAGCCAACAGCACCCATGGCAGCAGCAGCAGCAACAGAAGTCTTTCTTGTCTCACACAATTATCAATTCCTCCATCATGAGGAGTTCAATCCTTACAATTTCAGAACTCGTAATATCTGATCATATACTTTTCTTGATCAGAAATCGTTGCCATGAATGCAACAGAAAGAAGATCTAGGACAGAAATGCAATAGACAGTCTAATAGGGTTTATAGAGGAGGAAGGAAGAAGAATCAAGCACAGGCGGGGGGGTTGCAGCAGTTTTGCAACAGAAGAAAAAGGTTTGATAGAAATGTGATGAGGAGCAGCAGAGGGTGCTAGGGTTTGTACTCGTGAGGGCAAACGCTAGCATCCTATGAAATGCAGTGGCAACAGCAGCAGCAGGAGCAGCAAGAGCTTGTACCTTGCATGAGAGAAGGACCACGCATCCAAAGCTCGCCAATCTGGTTAGGAGGAAGAGAGTGACCAGTCTGCACATCCACAACCCTTGCCTCAATCGTGTTCATCAGCCAGCCAGCGGAGCCATAGTGTGCCTTCAAGTCTTGTTGCTTCATATCATGGCTCAATCGCACTGTGCTTGTCCCCATGGATGTCGACTCTGTGAGGCCATAACCCTACAAAACCCACGAGACAGACATCCAACCCCATGCACGATAAGCTTGTTTAGCTAAGACCCATTGCACAAAAGAGCTCCATGCTCACAGATCCATCATCACAAGAGAGAAGAGCTACAAGAATGAGCTACAATGGGCACTTTACCTGGTCGACAGTGGCATTGGGTATCTTCTGGTTACAACGTTCAGTGAGCTCCTTACTGAGAGGAGCAGCACCACAGCCGATGCAGAGGATGGAGCTCAAGTCGTAAGGATCCGTGACACCAGGGCTACAGAGAGCCATGACAATGGGAGGAACCACAGGAAGATACGTGACTTTGTACTTCTGCACAGTTTCCAGCAGATCCGCGACACCGCCGAACTTGGACATGACGACGACGGTGACGCCCCGTCGCAGCTCCGCACATGCCACTAACCCTAATCCAAACACATGGAAGAAAGGAACCAAGCCCAGGAAGACCTCGCTTCCACCGGGCGGAACTCGAGGAGCTCGGAACTGACTCATGTGACCCACTATGATCTGAGCTGCAATGAAGCTCCTGTGCGGAATGATCACGCCTTTGCTTGCTCCCGTAGTTCCGGAAGAATACAACAAAGCTGCAGTGTCCGTCTGACGAATGCGCACTCTCCTTGGTGCTTTGTCCGGATCCGTCGTCAACAGCTTCGAGAAAGGAGTGACAGACAAGAAGGATCTCCGATTGTTGTTGTTGTTGTTGTTCTTAACTGACAATGGGTTGTTGTTGCCCAAAAGAACCAGAGAAAGACTCTCCTCGACGCCGCCCTCGACTTTGTGTACCAACTCTGGAACAGTGAATACAAACCGTGCACCGGAGTCTTGCATCTGCTTTGCGATCTCGTGTCGCGTGTTCACTGGGTTCATGGTCGTGATGATCGCGCCGATGGAAGTGATGGCCATGAAGAGAGGTGGGAAGTAGATGGAGTTTCCCATCAGAACTAGCACCACGCTTCCCTTCCGCACTCCGAGCTCGGCAAGACCCGCGGCTATGGAGCGCACCAGAACACGAAGCTCCCCGAACGTGATCTTCTGCCCTGTCTCCGCATCTACCAACGCCGCAACGTTTGCAAAACTGGGATTCCCCGCATTCCCTGAAAAAAAAACCGTCACCAAATCCATCTCCTCTTCTTCCAGCATTTGCACCGGCGGCCGCAAGCACCGATAAATCCCATCACTCCCATACCCACTCCTCAAATCAATGATCTCCCCCATCCCCCCTCTCTGTCTCTGTCTCTGTCTCTGTCTGTGTGTGCTCCAACTCCAAAACTACTTCTTCTGCAATTTCTAGCACTACGAAAAATTCCTGAATCTCTCTGCAATTCCAATAGCACCTCCTCCTCCTCCTCCTCTTCTTTTGCTGCTGCTAGTTCTGGTTGTAGAATTTCTAGTACTGTGAACACTTTGAAATCATCATCACCAGTTTTGCTTTTTGGTTTGTTTTTTCTCAATCTAGACTTTCTTGCACAGATTGTAACTAAAGTTTTGTACTGTACTAGTGTTTGGTTTGCTTTCTTTCTTCAGATGCTCATCTAATTTGTTCTCTTGTTGTTGTTGGTTTTCTTCTTGTGTTTTCTAGCCAAATGTTTGTTGTTGCTGTTTGCTCTTGAAACTGGAAACAAGCTGCTGGTCCCACCACAACAACAACAACAGCAAAAACAACTGTAGTCTAGCTACAGTACTCTACTTTGCTCTCAAGAAAATTCATTGCTTGATAATCTGAGCTTTTCGCTTCATTAATTGAGTGTTAATCTGGGTTTTTCGCTAATTGCTTTGATTAATCCATGGATGCTAATCTGGGCTTTTTAATTGCTTGTTTGCTTCATTGATGATTTCTTGGGTCTGATTGCTTTATTGACTGATGTTCTTCTCATGGGTTTGCTTTGCTTAATTGATCCCATGATCTCATGGGTTTGCTTCATTGATTGATATATGTATTTTATGATCTGGGTTTGCTTGCTTGCTTGATTGATTGATTGATGATCTGGGTTTTCTTTGATTCATTGATTGATGGTCTGGGTTTGCTTGACTACATAATTAATGATTTGGGTTTCTGGGTTTTGCCTCCTTGATTGATTGCTGGATTGATGATCTGGGTAAGCCTGATTAGTTAGTCGATGACCGAATATGGGTTTTGCTTTGATTGCTTAATTCATAAATCTGGGCTTTTGCTTGCTTGATTGTGAAGCTTGATCTAGGTTTACTTGAGCTTGATTGATTCATTGATGAATGAGACCTGGGATTTGCTAACTTTGCTAGGCTGATTCACTTTTCTAATCTGAGTTTTGCTTTGATTAACTCTTGATCTGGTTTTTCTGGCTTGAATTAGTGTTGATAATTTAATTTAATTTAAGTTAATTTTTTGGGGGGATGATCATTGGTTGCTTGATTGAAATCATTGCATGTTATTTTAAAATAGCTGTGTGTTTTTCACAAAATGAGGAAGCCTTTTTTCTTTTGTTTTGGGCTACACTCCAAAATGTGGAACCTATTGTATGCCTGCTTGAAAGAGCTTAGCTACTATTCTACAAAATTACAGACTTTCTTGATTACTAGAATATTTTAGGCCAATCTCCCACCATTGAAAATTGGCACCTGAAAAACATGCTGTGTGTGGCCATTTTCAGAGTAGCACCCAAAAAACATGGTCATTGTTGTTGGGCCGAATGGCGGGGGTAGAATGTACCATGGAATGGTTCCCATTACACCTCGGAATGTGAGAAGCTTGTTACAGTGAGTGACATTCCGTAGTGTGGAGGTGCCTCCACAAGAGGGCTTGTTCTAGAAGGATGCTTCCCCCCCCCCCTTTGAAATTGAAGGGTGGAGCACCCCGATTATGTATAGTTGCAAATGACATTTTTAAATTCTAAACAAATTTTCCCTGAAACCCTAAAACTCTCTCAGAATTTGTCATACATGTCAATAAACCCTAAAACTCCCTGTTGTGACAAACATATCAATTTTCAATAGTTGTGGGTATGGAAGTTCGTTAAAAGGGTGAAAATCAAACATGGGCCTACATGATTTGTGGATTATTTGAGGAGTTGTGGGAGCAAAGAGAGAGAGAGAGAGAGAGAGAGAGGATTAGAAATCAGGTAGGTTCATGGTATCAGAGGAGCACTGTTGGTGCTCTACTCCACTGCTGCTTTGTACAGAACAAAATTGGATGAAGAAAAGTCAAAACATGCTGGCTTGGCTTAACAAAATGGTTTTGGTCCAGCATTTTTGCACAGGATTTAGATTCACTACTTACTATAAGAGCATCTCCAGTGGTGGCACTATGATATGATAATGTACACCACAATTCGGATGAAGCTTTGCCCCACACGGTGTGTGGCCCTTTTGTGGGTTTGACTTGCCAAAGGGTCACATTACGGTGTGCCTGAAAATAGGCACATGATGCTAAAATGACTGCTTTTCATTGGGTGCTTGCAATGATTGGCTTTCATTAAAGTATGTGTCTTATCTTATAATGTCTTGCTTTTTAGGGTTAGCCTATGAGTGGGGAGCAGCCCTTTTTTTTTTTTTTTTTTGTGGGGTCATTTTTAGGGCGATTGAACAAAACCATACATATTTCATGCATGTGGCGATGATATTTGGAGCTCTATCTATATGAGGTGGCTACAAAAGCCTCACTTGTATTGTTGCTTGGCTATGGATGCTAGTGATCTGCAGTAAATCTGGCAATAAGCCGAAGTTGTTCATAGTTATATAACATGAAACGAAGGAGCCCAAAAGTAGCTTGAATTCAGAATTCAAGCGTGCTGGCCTCTACCAGTTGCTGCCTGAACATCTGACCACATTTTATGAATAACCTCAAAGGGCAAAATATCACATTAACCTTGTCATTTGCAATGGCGACCACTTCAGCATGGCTTGAGCAGAGTTCAACTTCATTCTCAACTTAAAAAAGTGCTTGTGGAGCATCAAAATCCGATGCTGAAAGAATTGAAGCAACAATAAGAGCATATTTTCCCCCCTTTGATTGTCCATGTGGTTGTGGGTTGCAATAAAATCCTTTCAACACCTCCAAGTGTTAAGGAAAGGTCACCTTTGCATCTGCCTATAGCCAATATGTGAATAGATAATTCCCATGGCATCCATAACTCATTGTTCAAGGAATCGAACATCCAATTCGAGGTTAGGCTTTTAGTAGCCTTTGCCATGATCCCAACACAACACAAAATACCACTAGCATTTGCATTAAGAAACAATGCATAAGTAAGCATGAAAAAGAAAATTGAACTTTGTGTATTTTGCCTCGCCTCCTAAGTCAAGGAACTAACCACCTCTAGACATGAAAAAGGATTTTATAGAAGGTCTACAACATCATTACAACCCATGAGTCCATATATAAAATGACCATAACCATGAAAAGGAACATTGGACTTGACATATTCCACTTCACCTACTCATTGAGTATTCAGTTAAAGAATTAACCACCTTTGGAAATGAAAAAGAGGTCTACAAACTTTTGCAACTTCATTTCTAGTCACCTTGAATTTACAAATTGAACTTCCCTAAAGCATGGTCTACCCATGATCAAGCAAGTTTTGCCTCATCTAATCATAAAAGAACTAATCACCTTTAGAGTTTGGCTATGAAAAATAAGCTTATAGAACATATGCAACTTCATTTCCAATTACCCCATGAACCCATATACAAATTAAACTTCTTTTGAACAAAAATTATATTTCTAACTCACTTAAATGAAAAAACTCACATACCCTTTATAATTTGGAAATGAGAAATCAATGTATAAAACATTTGCAGCTTCATTTCCAATTTATCTATGAACTAATACAAATTCTAACAAGTAGTTGCTACATTCATAACATCATACCACATCTATAATTATCCAAACATACATTTACAAACTTGCTCCATCAACCAACCACCTCTACAAATAAAAAAACATTATAAACCACATGTAATTTCATTTCTAGTCATCCCATGAAGTAATAAAAGTAAAAGGAAATGAAACATTGTAAGTGGATGAACTTACCAACTATATTAGTATTAAAGTTCAACAATTTATAACCAAAGTTCAAGATTTGACCACATTTATTATTACGACTTTAGTTTTAAGCTCGTGACCAAAACAAAGGCATGGAAATATGTGGGTTGAAAATGTAACCCGGGAATCACATTTGCACTCCTGGGAATGTGAAAGAATGTGAGGGAATGAACCCATAAACTTCCAAGTGTACTTTCATTTTGAGAGTTGGAATCCTTATGGAATTTTAAATTTTCAAAGAAGGATTTTAGGGGTGAAAATTCATTGAATTAAAAAGTTCATTATACCATCGAAAAGCTCTTGAAACGTAGATGTTTAAAATGGGCTTGCATGGCCCATTTGAATGCTTAAAACACAAGTCATGACCAAAAAAAGGGTCGGGAGTCAAAGTGCCAATTTGACTCCTGTTTATTAAAAATCAGGAATCACCTTGAAATACATGTGTGCAAATGGCATGCCACATGTCATTGGAAAGCTTAACAAGGCCTATAAAAAAAATTTAAACCGCATCTCAATCGGAGGTCTACACAAAAAATTATGACCTTCCAAAATGTCGAAAGTCCCAATTTTGAAAATTTCGGAACTTCCAACTTTGGAACAAAATGACATCTAGATGTGACCTGGTGGTTGATCATAAAGAATACAATAAGGGGGAAGGTGGTGGTTTCCCCCAAGTTTGGGCCATGGTGAGTCCATGTATGCATGTGGCTTATTCGTGCACCAAAAATGTTCCAACCATGCACTAACCAACTTGTTGTTTAATTTGTTTGGTTGTGTGAATAATTGATTTGCTTGTCATTTGTTTTAGTCCCCAACCCGAAGCTCCAACACGTTCGTCTACCCAAAAATGTTACGAGCTAGTGAGCATACCCTAATTCCTTCTTCTTTCGTTGTTTTCATTTTTGGACTTGCATTTGAATCTTTCAAGGAGTGTGGGGTGTGTCATTTATCAATTAGAATGCATTTAACAACCATTAGCATTACAAGTGGTTATGAAAAATTATGGCCAAATGCATTAAAGAAAATCATGATTTTTTTGACCAAAATTTTCAATAAAAAAAACCCCTTAGTGTTTTTGGGACCTGATATCCAACTTGATTAAAGTATCATTTTGGACAAATCGATTTGGACCCAACTATTTGGACTAAATATTTTTGGTTGGTTTTTCAAGATTGGGTTTTTTTTACTCAGTTTTTTTACTAATTAGGTGGGTAGGTAGGGTAATTAATTAATATTTTATATTAATTTTAAATTATATATATAATTTTTTGTTGTTACCCCCCAAAAAAAATTATTTACATACCACCCCTATGTTCTAGGCCTAGGCTAGGCCACCTAAACGAAACCAAGCCCCCTAGATTAGGCCAAATAGCCTAGGCTAGGTGGTTTAGTAGGTGTTGCAACCTAGGCTACTAAATTAGGTCACCTAGGTAGTTAAGGTAGTTAAGGTAGCCTAAGTTGCAAATGTGGGGGCATGAATTCCTCACCTTCACATTGAGTAATCAAGTTGTTAACCATTACACCATCACTTCATAAGGTGATATTTTTGGACAACATAATTGTAATGAACATGATTTTGGACCAACATACTGTAATCAATTTCCATGAATTGTTTTTTACTATATTGCACTAAATGAATTTGAATTTTTTTGGGTATTTGTTAGAAACAACAAATCCAATTGAAAGAATCACTCATTTCGGATGTCTCAAAAATTTCAAAGAACCAAAATGAGTCTCTCTAAAAAAAACCACCAAAAACCTGATAGCTTTTACGTGTATATTTGATTGTTTTTTTTTTAATTTGAGAACTATGGTTATGTATATAATAAACAGGTCTAAAATTTGATCCTTGTAGTTACATATCAAAATTGGGTAGTTGAATTTTGATGAACATGGTTATCAACTTTGATACCCAACTTGATACCTAGTCCTTTCATACAATATGTAAGCCATGCTTTCCTAGGGGGGGTGTTTTATGAAAATGGAATGCCCACTCATGAATGAACCAAGATATTGCCAGTTTGCATCCAATTTAACGGGTTTCATCACTAGGATGTTTAGGGTTTCAACATTCACTAAATTAAATTAGTCGCCCATGAGTACCCTAAATACTAACCACCATCATCAATTAGCAATTCAAGCCTTGGTGTGAAAAGCTAGTTTGCTTCAAGATGCTTGTCACCATCATCATCCCGCGCATCATTAAGTGCAAATCTTTTGTCAAAAAATTGTTTACCATCATGAATTGGTATGGCCAAAATTTTGTTTTTTATAGTAAACATTCACATGGTGTATGTTTGCAAATGGCAAGATGTTGGAGCTTAATTCATTTTGTAATCCTTGAAAATTAAAACGGCTACTATCTCTAAAGCTCAAGTTTTCATCCCATCCCATTGTGTAATGCAAAACATGGTTCTTTAGTATTTAGGTTTAGAACTTCATGAGGTTGTAAAAACTTTGTACATTTTTTGTGCTCAACCCTTTGTGGATTTGTGCACATTGCAAATTTGATGGAATTGTCATTTGAGCTTTGAAGAATGACAAGATGATTCTTTTTGGGATTGTATGGGGGTGATTTGGAGGTGGGGGTTGACAACGCTCCAATGACCCATAAATAATGTCTTCATACCTCAAGGTTTAGCATTCATGAATCCTCCCTAAAACCCTAATTTATTTATGTCTATCATTTAGATTCTTAAAATTTTCCTCTTCATTCTACTATAGGCTCTAAGTTTTGTTGGGTTACAATTTAGGGTTGTGTTGATTTCCCTTTTCAATCATCAACGTTTGATGTAATTCCTAAACATGCTCCTTAAGTGTGCTTCTTACATTTACTATCAATTCCTTTGAACCCAATGTCTATCCAATATAGATTTCCCTTTTCGATCATCCATGCCAACTATTCCAATTCTTCAATGTGCTTCCTAATACTATTGTCAATTCCTTTCAATCAATGTCTATCAATTTCCCTCTTTAATCAATGTTTGTCTAATGTCTATCTAATGTCAATTTCCCTCTTTGATCGTCCATGCCAGCTATGTTGATTCTCAAGTGTGCTTTTTAAATGTGCTTCCTAAGTTGTACTATCAATTCCATTTAATCAATGTCTCAATTTCCCTTTTCAATCAATATCCTTAATTTTACTATTAATTCCTTTCCATCATTATTTGTCGTATGTCTATTTAATGTTTGTCAAGTTCCTTCTTCAATTGTCCATGCTAACTATTATTATTTTTTAATGCATTTCTTTAGGTACTTCTTGTAATTGTTGTCAAATTCCCTCTTCAAATTATGTCTGTTAATTTTTCTCTTCCTTTAATCATTGTTTATTGATTTCATTTTTCAATTGTTGTTGGTAGTTGTTTGATGTTCATACACAAACTGTAAAATCCACATCATATGTTCATTGTTATTTCAAAAACTTCCAAAACATCTATTTGAACTTGATGCACACAACAATCAACTTCATTCATGTATTTTTTAATATTCCAATACTTTAATTTGTCCATAATCCTTGAGCTTACATGCCATCGTGCTTTATGAGTGATTCCAACATGTTTTTTAGGTTGTTTAGTTCTTCTAGTGGCCCAAAATCACCTTTGAGTGGAACATGGTTTCATGAATATCTTATCAACCCACTTGAAAGCCTTCCCAAACCAAATTTCTAGAGCCCACCAAATTTGCACAACTCAAGTTCAAGTTTTGTAATGCCTGATGTCATTCCTAAAATCTTTGCTGTTATTTTTGAAATCCCTTTTAGGTCCATAGATTCTAAAGAAATTGTGGATTTGAAACTCCAAATCTAACCTTTTTCATTTTAAGTTGCATTTTTTTTTCAAAATGTGGTTGGGGTTGAAAAGAAATAGGAAAAAATCTTATGATAACACCAAGAAGTTCCAAGCAAAATGGGTAAACAACCTACCATGGGCAAAATGTTTAATGAATGAAAGGGGGTTTATTCAGAGTGTGAAATCCATTGTTCATTCCTCAATTAAGCGCAATGATAAGATTGTTGGGTGTAAGTGGGATACAATCACAAAACATGCAAGTTGCAAGATTATTGAATGAAACTTTTCGGGGCTTGGGGTGAAGAAGGGTGAAACCTACATTGTTACAAATTATGCCCATTTGAAAAATATGAAATTGTATGCCCTAAGGGGTCCCAAATTAGTTTTGACTCAAGTAAACAAACCAATGGGTGAAAGTAATTAGAAAATGGTTCAAATTAAAACTTTGTTTCATGTTTTTACCCATGGCCATCCAACGTTGGAATATGAGACCTTGGTATGAATTGTTTGCTAATTTAGGTGTCTCAAACAATGTAACCATGCGCTAGTCAAATTTTGCAAATTGTATAGTTGCAAAATTCACACACACCCAAGCTGAGAGTGCCATTCTTAAAACTATACAATTTGCCCAGTTCATTTCCTTGTCTTGTGATGAGGTTACACCCATAGACAATGGGGTCGTGGATATGTATTCATGTTTATGTTGTTGATTGTTGAACCAGGGTACCAATTTTGGTGTGTTGATAAGATGATAAATGGATTAAATTTTAACAAGGTGAAAGCATGGTATTTTATACAAAAAAAAAAAGTTGACAAAAAAATATCGAGTTCAAAAAAAAGATATTTTTCACAAAAACACAAGAAAAAAAATTCAATTTTTACTTAAATTTCATTTTGAAACCATGGTGCTTCCCATTTAAGTTTATATTAAGTTGATTACAAAAATTTGAATTTTTTTGGAATAACAAAAATAAGGAACAAGTACTTTTGAATTTAACTGGCCAATATGGTGTTCAAGAATACATTTTCATTAAAAAATTAATGAATAGATTTGTGTGAAATTATAACATAAGGATCATCATATATTCAAAGGAAGGAAAATAAATAAAATTTACTTTCTCTTTAGTAAAATATACTTGACACATACTTCAAAACAAATGTTACACTGTAAAAAGTAGGTTTCAAAAGTTATTTACATTTAAAAAGCTCTACTTGAAACCTACATTTACAAAAAAAACTTAAAAAATAAATTCATAATAGTGAAGTAGTGTCTTTTTTTTCATCGTTTAAATATAAATATTAAATGTATGATAATTTTATAATGGGCTTTAATCCTACTTCTTGTTAGCTTGACAAGTAGTATACCAAGGTAATTGAATTATATATTTTACCATGCTTTCACCCAACAACCTCATTAAAGTTATAATGAATGCATGGTTGAAGGTGGATGGTTGACTAGGAAATAATTGGTTTAAAAACTATTATGTTTTGGAATGAACAAGGTGAATGTGTTTCAAGGTAGGAAAACAAGAATCATAAAACAAATCAAGGATTCTTAAGCACCAATTTTTATGGGTGTTCATTGTGTTGCACATAGGGCAATCTTGGTAGTCCAATCCTTGGGGAATTTGACCTTCATTGGGCAGACTGAAAGTTTCATGATGAACATGTATAACTATTTCAACCACAATTCAAAAAAACATTTGAAATTTTAGAAATTAACTCAACCCTTAGAGTCAAGGATGGGAATAAGATTTTTAAAAATGTTAAAACACGGTGGATGTCAATGATGGAATCTTTAAAGAGGATTATGGCATAATATCATCCATTGTTTGCAATAATGCAAATATGTTATAATTCAAACTAGGTGGCAAAGGTGATTTTTTTCTTTCGTCCTTTCATATTTGCAAGTTACATTAGATATGCATAGTGCTTTTCTAAATTTTTTTGGTTGTGGCAATCAAACTAGGGCCTTTTGTCGAAAATACACTTGTTGCTTGGGTTAATTTATGTTTTGCCATCAATGGAAAACATGTAATCCTTCTTGAAATTTGTTCAAAGGAGGGATATCTTCATTTGCAACTTTATTGTAACAATGAAGGTATGTTCAAATCAATTGTACAACGTTTAAAGGTGATGAATATTGGTCGTTTCATGGATTATTACAAAGTGACCATGAGCATATTCATTTAAAATGGATCATTAATTACAATATGAACAACATTGAACATTTTGCATTTATTCTAAATGGCAAAAAAACATGGGTTCATTGGGCTGAGGTTTGCCCAAATTATGGTTGTATGTTACATGTGACACAAATAACATTTTCACATGTTGTACAACTGTTGAAAGTTGGTTACAAATATAAATTTCATTATAAAAAATCATAGTTTTTCATAAAGTCAATTTGATCGAAATGTCCACATTGATTAAAAGGTATGTCCATTTTGACAAAAAGTTTGGGTCATGAAAAACATATGTTACATTTGACTAAAGTGACCTATTTGATCAATTGTTAAGCCCAAATCTAGTCAAAATGAACAAACATCCATCGAAATGGTCATGGTTTAATCAAATTGGCCATATTGAAATGAATATGGTTTAATCAAATTGACCATTATGATTTGGCCTTTAATCAAATTGACCATTGAGATTTGACACTTAGTAAAATGAACCATATTCATTTTATGATTTAACCTGCTTATTAAGCCTAGGTTACCTACCTAACCTAATTAGTAGGTTAGGTTAGGCCTAGACTACCTATCTAACCAAACATAATTAATACGTTAGTGAGCTATTTGTTAGGTAATAACCTAGTTAATAACCTAGCTAGGTAGCCTAGCCTAGACCTACCTAGTAGGTTACTTAGGATGTAACCTAAGATGATTAAGTAACCCATAATTAGGTAGTGTAAGCCTTCTAAATAAATATCATAGGTGACTTAGGTTTACTTATTAACTGTGTAGGTAACCTATCAACCTAGGCCTACTATAGGTACGTAACTTAGGTGTATTAGGTGTAAAATAACATAGGCCACCTAGGCCTAGTAGGTAGGTAGCCTATCATATTATCTAATTGTTAGTAACTTAAGTAATTTAAACCTATTAGGTAGCTAACCTAACATAGGTTTGAGGTCTACTTGGTAGTTACGTACATAGCATAAGCCACCTAGGCCTACAAGGTAGGTATCCTAATCTAGGCCATTTACACCTATTAACTATGTAGTCTAACTTAGGTCACGTAGGCCTACAAGGTAAGTAATTTAACTTAAGTCATTTTGGTCTACTACTTGTATGTAGCCTAGTTTAGGCCACCTAAGCTTACAAGGTAGGTAGGCCACCTAGGCTTATTCAAGTAGGTATGTAACCTAACATAGGGTACTTATGTAAATACATAGCCTAACCTAGGCCTAAATAGCTTAGGTTAACTTAATTTGGGCCTATTAGGTAGGTATGTAGTTAACCTAAGCTAGGCCACCTAGGTTACTAGGTAGGTAGCTTAAACTTAAACCTATTTAACAAGCTAAACTACCTACCTAATATGCCTAAGCTAGATCTATTAATAGGCTAGTAGGTACTTACATATCCTATTAAATAATATTTAAAACATAGGCAACTTATTAAGTAGGTATAAACATAAAACTAGTAAGTATTTATAAGGCTTAGTAGACTATAACCTACATGTCATTTAAATACACACATTTATTAATACGTACCTCGTATTTACCTAGGTTAACCTACTTATAAACCTACCTATTTATGTAAGTAGTACGTGGCTCAATGGTTGTTTGATTGTGGAAATATTCAAATACCCGAGCACCAGCGGGTATCACAAAGTCATACTGCATGTACTGTAGATTGTATAACTATGGTATAGTCAGCGATATCCGTATTGTATTTTGTATCACTAGGGAACATGCACGTATAGTCAACAGCGCCGTTATGGTGACTGGAGACCGGATACATCGGTCGCCGCTCTGCGTCTCTCTCTCTCTCTCTCTCTCTCTCCGGAAGCGGCTGTACTCTAGCTGCCTGCGCGCACCATCGATCTCGTTAGATGCAAAGAGCTTTTGCAGCGCGCTGCGAGAATCACTGGATTCTTGAGCTGCTGGAACGCCATTTACAAAAAAAATAGTCTTTTTGTATTGATTTACAGTTTTGCAGAAGATGGTCTGAAACGAATTTGAGTTTAGGGCTTCTAGTCTTGGTTGCATAGCTGTTTCTTCTCTGGGAGAAGAGGTTCTCGGAAGAGAGAGAGAGAGAGAGATCTCTTTGTGGAAACTCGTGTGTCATTTGCGATTGGGGTTTTGCTTTTTTTCCCCCTCCCATTCCAAAATGGGAGTTCTTGGACCTGTGGTGTTGTGATTAGTCACGTGGTGAGTTGGAAACTGGAAGAAGACGGGGGCAAGACAGACAGATCTGGCGTCTGATGGTTGCAAGGGACAGTTTTGGGTTTGTTTGTGTTTGTGTTTTTCTTTTGGGAGGGGAGAAGGGGGGGGGGGGGGGTGTTTGTGGGTCGAGAGGGAATCACTTTGCTTGCAGGAAGGATAGTGGGTACGTATAGAAAATAAGACATCCAGTGTTCAGGGTTGCAAACTGAGGCTGCAAGTATGCAGATACTGAATAAGCTGAAGCAACTGGACGCATATCCGAAGGTCAATGAAGATTTCTACAGCCGTACACTTTCGGGCGGTCTTATCACTGTCATTTCTTCAGTTTTTATGGCTCTCCTTTTCATCACAGAGCTACGTATGTATGCTTCGTTTCATACTCTTGATTCGCTCCTCCTTCCCCCCTCAGCCCCCAACCTCCATTCTTGCTAGAGACTTGGTCTTTCTCTGTCTTTTTCAACGAAGTAGGGTAGATCTATCGAGATAAATGACAAAAAAATGTAGCTAATTCTTGAGGTTATGATTCCAGGATTATTTTTCTATCCACAAACGACAAATCAGCTTGTAGTAGACACTGCCAGAGGAGAGACTCTTACCATCAATGTAAGTTGTGTGGTGCCCCTTCCCCCTCCCCATCGACCTCAGATTTGTTTTCCCAGCTCCCAAACCTTTTCTTTAGAAAATTCTCAACATCTGATCTGTGTACCTAGAAATCATTTTGAAGAACTTCCCAACATCAGATTGTGTGCATTGCCAATTGTGCAAAAAATTCATTTCAATTTGCAGCCCAAAACTAAGAAAGCACAACACAGTTCTGCAAATTTTAGGGTTTCTCTGAATTTAGGGTTTTGATGGTGATACTGTCTCTTTGGGATCCCCCCATTCGAGCTTTTTCTGTCTCCTTCATTGGCATGTTGTGAAGTTTGATTTGCTAGTCATTTGGGAACTTTTACTGATTTGTGCACAATATTAACTTGTGTGAAGCTCGATATTACATTTCCATCTCTAGCATGTTCTGCTGTCAGTTTAGATGCTCTGGACATCAGTGGAGAGCAACACCATGACATTGTAAGTTTCCTCTCCTCCATTGGATCCATTGTTGGTTTTGCTCTCCTCCGTTGTCAATTAGATACAAATGTCCATTATACACAATGTCCACTATAAGTTCTGCTCTCCTCTGTTGACCATTGTCCATTATAAGTTTGCTCTCCTCCAAATTGTCCATTCTTGCAAATGGCAGTGTGCTATAAGTATTTCTTTAAAAGGGAATTCTGTACAAAACCAATTGTCTAACCAAGCGTTTTTCATGAAACAGAGGCACAACATTTTCAAGAAGAGACTGGATCCATCCGGCAAGGAGATTGCAGCCCCTAAAGCAGATACTATCAACAGGCCGAAGGTATCATTTATCTTGTCTGTGAGAACTGTAGTTTGATTAGAAATTGAAATCTGCAGTAGTAGCCTTACATGCTATAGGTTTTTAGGGTGGAACACGAATTCTGAATCTGTGTAGGTTCATTGTTTTTGTGCTGAAAGTGCATTGTTTCTAATCTTTTTTATGTTTTTTTGAAAAAAATGATCAATAGATTGGGAAGCCTTTGCAAAGGCATGGAGGCAGCCTTGAAGAAAATGAGAAATACTGTGGTTCTTGCTATGGTGCAGAAATGGTGAACATTCTCTGACAACTTTTTTTTCATTACCACTGTGAATATCATGATTGTCCTAGTTTTCATTTTTATTAGCCATTGCACACGCTTTCTAAGTGATGCTAATAGTTCATTTGCTGAGAGAATGGAACTCATAATTTTCTTCTTTTGGAATGGGATGGATGGTGGGTTGCAGTCAGATGACCAATGTTGTAACTCATGTGAAGATGTGCGAGAGGCATATCGCCAAAAGGGTTGGGCTATAGGAGATCTTGAAATCATTGATCAGGTTTTTATGATAAGATCTGCTTCTGGTTACTGGAGCTTTTTATCCACAACATTTGCACATTTCCTCCTTGTTGGAGATAAATTAAATTTGGTGATCATGTTATTGTCTCCATCTTGCAAATACTCAAAAAGTTGGGTGTGTTGGGTGGCAGTGCAAAAGGGAGGGACATTTGCAGAAAATCAAAGAGGAGGATGGTGAGGGATGTAATGTGTATGGACACTTGGAGGTCAACAAAGTTGCTGGAAACTTTCACTTTGTATCTGTGAATTCCTTTCAGCAAGTGAACATGCTTCTCCTTGGCTTCCTGGAGTTCCAGATGGAAAGCTTCAATGTACTCCTTGTCACTTTTGTTTCTCTCTCTCTGTGAGTGTTGAGAAATTTCAAAAAACCAAGTAGGTATAACAAAATGTGCAGGAGCTAGTAGTAGTTAATCATGAGAAACAGCTGGTACCAGTAGGGCAGTTGATGAAATTCTACTCGACTATGTATCAGAGGAATGCTGTCAAATTTCAAACACTACTTCGTTGTGGGATGTACTTCTCTGTGTTGTGAAATTATTGCACATTATGCACTGAGCACACTGTCTTTTTTAGTATCAAATGTCCTTTCTGAACTACAATTTTGTTGATCTTATCATTGATGTTATCATGGCAGGTCAGCCATAAAATTAATGAGCTCAGTTTTGGCGCTCACTTTCCTGGAGTGGTGAATCCACTGGATCGGTATGTTCTGCTCACATTTGTCTCTCATATCCCTTCATTGGCATTTCAAAGTTTGTTCATATTGAGTGCTCTCTGCTGGTGGTGGAGCAGATATTATCCTCCTAGGGCATCAACTTCTCAAGTGTTCTACCTAAGGCCTGAAGCCTAAACAGCAAGCATGCATACAGCCAGAAAACAAAAAATATCCTAATTCTGTGACCTGCTCTGCTAGGAAATGACTACCCGAATGTGTTGATGAGGTACCCTACAGTATAGTAGCAATGATAAACTCAGTAAAAAACTAACAGAAATGTGACACAATTCACAAGAAGGCTTGCTTGTTTGTGAAATCATCGTGATATGTTAACTTGTGTGGATGAATGGAGGAACAGGGTGGTGAACATTCAGAAATCAGCTCATGGCATGTATCAGTATTTCATCAAGGTGAAATTGTCATCTGCTTGCTAGCTTGCTCCTTTGAAGACCATTTTTCTTACGTTCTGGTCGCCCTAAGTTTTGAGCATATTATCATATACTACTCTACACCCATGGTTGGCAGCTGATGAAACTTTGTTTAAACCATTGAGTAATTCCGAAGTATTCAGTTCAGGGTTTAGGGTCTGGGGGACAGAGGGTCTTGGGGGCTTTTAATTCTCTAGGATCCTATGGCTTGACAAAGTAACAGACAACCAGGGGATGATTTTGTTCACTTTCTGAAGCAGGTGGTACCAACACTGTACACTGACATCCGAGGTCACAAAATTGCAACAAATCAGGTGTGCCAAATTACTTCTAGCCCAGAACTTAAGACATCTTCAAATGGCAGTTGATTTCGTGACAATGTTGTAAAAGGAAGATCAACTAAGTCTATGTTAATGGAGGGAGAAGAATCTTCGAGTGCTGTTTGAAGATTAGCTAAGAAGAAACTTCAGGAAAGTTTCTGGCTTGGTTTTGCAGTTCTCAGTGACAGAGCATTTCATTAAAGGAGGATCTGGCTCCCGGTATGTACCTGGGCTTTTCTTTATCTACGATTTGTCACCCATCAAGGTAAGATGATCCATTTTATTCCCTTCATATTTCTCATCTGATAGTGAAACAATTGGGTCAATTGCTCCCCACCTACATCTTGCTGTTCCATGCTCTGCTAGAGAACAGTTTTTGCCACCATTGCCATCATCATGCTGCAAGACTGAACAATTCTCACTAGAGAAATCATCACCAGACGAACAGTTGTCAATTAACTTGAGCTGTGGATAATTATTTATGGCAGGTGAAATTTGTGGAGGAAAGGGTGTCTTTTTTGCATTTTCTCACAAATGTGTGTGCGATAGTGGGAGGTAATTATTCTCCCCTTTTTGCATTTTATTAGCACTTAGGTGCTGGTTATGGTTTCTCCTGTGAAGACTACACTTTCTCCCAAATTACAAAAGTTAGTGCATATTTCTGCCTTTAGCACATGTTTTGTGCAGATGTGAAAATTTCCACTTTCAGCAATTTCATATGCTGTTTTTTACAATTATCAACACCATAGATAACACATGTAGATTTCATACACTGTACATAACACATGCCTTCTATGATGCAGGAATATTTACAGTTTCAGGCATCATTGACTCATTTATATACCATGGTCATCGTGCAATTAAGAAAAAGGTCGAGTTAGGAAAGTTGAGCTGAATAGACTCAGCATGTACTGAAGCATTTTGAACATTTAGCTAGCTATTCCATCCTTGTGAAAGAACCATGAGCCTCAAATTCTGGGCCCTAATTGTTCCCCCATCTTGTAGAAGAATGTTAGTCATCCATATGGGAACTTTTCCTCAATAGTTTAGTTCTCATTTGGGCCTTAGTTTCTCTGAAATTCAAACTTGTTGACACTATTTATCCATAGTGTTTGCAGCAGCTGCTGCAGCAGCAGCTATTCCCCACCTAAAATCATTTTAGCTGTTAGCTCAACAATTTTCAGCAGAAAGATGACAGTACTGAGTCTAGAGCTTGTTGTCTGGATACATCAAACCGATTCTTCCAAGAAAAGCTTGGGGTATGGTCCCCCTTGTTACAGTCAAATTGAGGACTGGAAGTAGAAAGAGGTGGCTGCCAGACCCAGCATTCTCTCCAGGAAGAAGTGGTTCTTTTATTGGACCTGGAATTTGATTGACACAAATTGCAATTGTGCTGTTCTTGCGGGTTGTCTCCATGGCTCCACCCTCAGATGAATTATTGGATGAAGTATCCACTTCCCTTTATTTTGGACAAGATGATATAGTTCCATGTGTACTGAGATTAGATAATAGGTTCCATCTCTGTGTACCAAAGTTGGAAGCAGGAATTTCACTTTTTCAACTTTTTACACTAAAGAAAACCTTAAACTCTCCTGAAGAAGGGCAAAAAAAATTTAAAACCAAAATTTCCTCTGAAGATGGGTGATTCTTATTTCATACCAGTAAGGTCAGTTGATTACCTGAGTGTTGGAATTGCTGTGTCTCTGAGCCACATAAACTTGAAGTGGTCTTGATCATCAAGAGGTGTAGGCTGGTGTAGTATCATCCTGTCCAAGGCAGCTCTGTTGCAAGTTTGTAGATCACACAATTTCTAGAACTTTGAATTGTGTTTTAGAGTTTCAGAATTATAATCATATATTACCATAATCCCAAAACATGTCAGTAGAAAATAACCTTGTACTCTTAAGCATTTTAAGGGGTCTAATAAAGGGTAAAAGGTAGTGAACACTAACTGCATTTGAGGATGAGACTGCTGCATGTAGGAGTTGACACAAATTGCAAACACAAAGTTGTATGCAATGAGGATAGTTGCTACCATTGAGTTCTCACCAAGGCTGACTCATTCAACTCCAGTCTCCAAAGATGCCTGGCATATCAAGCAACAACCCGAGCGGCGAGTACTGTCACTCAAATCAAAGGAGAAATTCCTGGACTGCCAGTTAGGGAGAACACAAACCCATCAAGTGTGCTTTAAAGACCTCCAAACCTCAAAATCTGGCAAGCAAGAAGTGCAATGCAATCTTGCAAAAGAGTCACAACTTACTGGGTTTTGAACTGCATCTTCCTTTCCTCAAATGACATTGTGAAGCACGGATTGTAAAGCTAATCTGTAGTATTAAAGCAGGAGACAGCCATCAGACAACCAGACTCAAGCAAGTTGGCAAGCAAGAGTATAGGACTCAGGTTTAGGGTTTAATGGGGTTCTATTTCCTTTGTGCTTGCTCTTTTGCAGGACTTGCTTAAGATAGAAACAAGAGTCCTCCTGGACAAGACAGCACTCAAAGAACATGTTAGCAAGCAAGCAATAGTGAGACTTGCTACCTTTGAAATAATAGTGTGGAGCTCAGGCAATATATTTTGTCTCAATAAGACAAAAAGCCAACTACCTGCCAAGAGAATCCCCACAGTGCACACTAGGTATCACTCTCCGAAAGGCGGGAAACCCATCCCTTCGTCGTCCGCAACACAGTTCTCGCTGGTTTTTTCCCGCGCATTTGTGCAAGTTTTGCGGCCGAACCGAATCAATCAGGTCTCGAGAATCTGCCCACAATGATCAGATCTATTGCACCTATGATCGATCACAGAGACCGGCGAGCAAGGAACGAGTGTGCATCGCATCGCAGTCTGGAGTCTGCAATCGGGAGTCCGATGACCGTCCCCTCCCCAACTGCCATAGTGCCTTTCGGCCTTCCCTTGAGGAAAATGAAACACGGCTTCAAAACAATGGGAAGAAGAAACACTAAAGTACGGGATGCAAACGAGGAGGAGCAGCTTCTTCTTCTTCTTGTTCTAAAGAGATGTGGACTTCAGCAACAGAAGTAGGAGTAGCAGCAGCAGGAGGATGGCGAACAACAAGAAGTCTGCGGAAATGGATGTCGCGGGTGGAGGAGCTATGAGGAATGGTGGAGGAGACTTGAATCGTTCTTTGAGAAGGGAGGCTTCGCAAGCTTTCTGGGACGGAATGGAAGCGCGCTTCATGGAGCGCTGTAAGGTAAGTAGATTACTTTAGGTGTTTCCCAATCAGCAGATTGCGATGAAGAATCAATCACTAGTGCGTCAGGTGCATATCGCTGGATGCATCGCAGCGAGTAATCCTTTTTGTCGAGAAGAAAACCTCTCCCTCCCTTAAGCATTGTTGCTCTCCTCTCTCTCTCTCCTCATTTCCTCGTTTTCTTTCTGCATTTGAGAGAGAGAGAGAGAGAGAGAGAGAGAGAGAGAGAGAGTGTGTGTGTGTGTGTATGTGATAGATACTAGCGTGGCTTTCTTGTCAGGTTGGCCTTCGTCTGGGTGAGAAAATGCTGCTGCGAGTTTCACGTTTCTTCGAAGAAAGCAAGCCACTCCTGCTCGCCAACATAGACACCTTTGGAACTGGCTCAGTAAGTGTATTTATGTGTGTGTTTCCGTTTGTGTGCACTGTGTTGTTCTTTGGACAAGCTTGATTTTGTGTTCTCGCCAGATGATGTTTGCTAGTAGTTTCAAGGAGCAGTTTTTGCGGCAAATGATAAAGCAGCACCTTGTACAGAAAAGAATGCTTATATTCCTTGGTGTGCATTTTGTTGTGCATTTTGTATACTTTTGAAGAAGAGATTTGGTTGTTCCGCTGCCTCTTATGTTCCTATTTTATCTTCATAACCGAATTCCAGTATCACCTGATAGTTAAGTGTGTTTTTGTCAATGACCAGGTTGAGGAGGCAGAGCGATTATGGAATGCATGTACTTTGTATGCTGTTAAGATGTTGAGCAGTGCAACATGTGTTGGAGAGGATGCTGACGCTGTTGAAGGTGGTGCAGCAGCAGGATTTACACTTATTCAACTTCTGCGAGTGACCAAGATTAGGTTTGTGTTGTGGATTGTTTTGGCCCCTGTGTGTCTACAACATAGCTCACTCATGTTCATGCCTTTTAATCTTCACAAATGAATACTTACTATTGTTGGGAGTTGATAGGTGCACTTTGAGAGGTCATTCCATGCCCCATGTGTGTTTGTGTGTGTTTCTCTAATTTGTTCTGTGACTTGATCTGTTGTGAACATCAGTGTAATGGATCTTTTCAAGGAGCTTCCACAGTTTCTTGTGAAAGCAGCCCCAACTCTTGAAGCTTTGTATGGAGATAGCTGGGAAAAGCATCTTCAGGTGAGGTTCTTGTCAAGTGGTTCTTGTGGTTCAATGGAAGTGATTCTACCTTGGATAAATGGTTTTGAAATCACTACATGTATTTTGCCTGTTGGTGCTGGACCAGGTGAAGGAAGTGCAAGCCAATATTGTCCATGTGACAGTTCTCTTCAAGTAAGGAGGTCAATTGACCTACCTTCATCTTCTGTATTTAGTTGCACAGAAGCCATGCACGTCTTGAAGAAGAAGAAGAAGCTGAGAGTTCCATTTACCTTTGTAGTCCAAGCTCTTGATTGTTTCTGACAATAGATTGGTTTGTTTCTGGCAGCTACTACAATCGAGTGTATAAGGAACTTTTCTTCTCTTCAGAATATTCTGTTGGAAACGTGAATGGGTCTCCATCAGATGTCAAGGGCGGCTTTTCTCCTCACATGCAATTTGGGTGGATGCTTTTCCTGGCACTACGGATGCATGTCCTCAATCAGTTCACTGACCTGGTGACTTGCACCAATGGACTTCTGGCTATTATTGTACGCAGCCATTCCCTTGTAATGTGTTTCTTCAACAAGCTAGGTACATCTTAAGGGCTACTTGCACAGATGTAATTGCTTTCTCACCAGCAATGTGCTTAAATGATGTGTTCAGGGTGTAAGAGGTCCCAGCCAATACCACCTATGTAGAGGGAAGTAATGGCAGAGTAATCACTGCCATTCATGATGAAGGTGATGGTCTGATACTTTGTGGGTGACTCTCACAAGATCATGACTGCAGTCATGCTTGTTGTATGTGTTTTGGTGTGGATGGAACTGACACAACAGTTGCCTTCAAAGTGTTATTTTGTAGTTGTCTCTGTAATCTCATAGATAAGTCTTGATTACTTTCTCCTATCATTTGAAGTGGAATAGCTCTTGGTCATAATTTAATGTGTCCAGCAGATCTAGCTATCTAAGCATGTGGTGCCTTACTTTCAGAAACAACATGTGACTTAGCATTCAGAAACTGGCACCCTTTCTGATGATTTGAGTGTAGCTTAAAGCCTTATGTTCCTAATCTTGCATGGTAATTGGTTTTTTCTTGAGTCTGATTGTTTATGGATGTCAATGGCTGTAATGATATAGGTTATCTTGATGCTTCACATGCCACCTCATTTGAGGAAAGTCTGTGTTAAAGATGCTTCAAAATTTGGTAAGTAGTGACTCTTTTTCAGGATTGCGTGCACCTGCTTGTCAAGTTGTGAGGCTTATGAGGCCTTGAATACATGATGCTCATGTACTGCAAACACCTAACTGGCTTTCATGCTGACCAGCTAAGCGAGGTCCAAAAGGTGTCAATCTGGTTGCATCCTTCTGCAACATGTACTATGCATGCACAGAGGATGTGTCTTGCATGGTGGAGAAGGCAAACAGCATGATTGTGGATTTATTTAACAAGAAGCCAAGTGATGAAAGCATATCTTGTCATCCCAAGCAAATAGCTGGCATTGATTTAGGTCAGATTGTCAGTTCACATCACCCCTGCCACCTTAAATATATATTGCAAAGTTTGCCATTTTTTGCCAGATTCATCAATCATGTGCATACACCTCTGAAGGGGGAGACATGTCATTTATGCCCTTTGTTCTACTGTTGACAGATGGTCTTGCTTACTTTGAGGGCTTGATGGAGAATGGCTGCATAACATCAAATTTATACATTTTGGAAAAGGATTATGAAGAGGCTTACCAGAGTCGTGGGGAGCTAGATGAACGGATATTCATCAATGGAGAAGTGAGCTTGATGGGCTGTGTCTCTTGTGACTCACCAGATATTTCTACTTATAAGGTGCAAACTTTGCCCCAATTCTCCTTTCCTCCAGACCATCATTCCTGTGATGAAGACTTCTGTGACAATCCAATAACCTTGCCTGTCATGGACAGATGCCAGGTATCTTGTCATGAGGTTGTTCAATCACTAATTGACTTTGATTATTTTTGGTTCCTGTCTTTCAATTCCAGCGTAAGTATGACACAATATCATCACCCGTGCGGGGTTCAGCACTTTCAACAGGGGTGCTGCTGTCATTGGTAAATGCTTCACCTTGTTCATCACCAGTCAAGATGGGAGGATCTTCAACAGCCAATAGCAAAAAGATAGCCCCACCTACTCCGGTTAGTATCACTATGACCACTGCTAAGTGGCTCCGTGATGTCATAACCCCACTCCCAGCAGAGCCTTCCCTGGAGCTGCAGCTTTTCTTCCGGACATGTGACAGGGACATCTCCTGTGATGTGAGGAACAGAGCACAGGTTTTGCTGGAATCAATCTTTCCCAGCAATGGGGTGGGGAACTGGCGAGGGGTGCAGGGAAGTTGCCTAGAGGACACGATCTGGGTGGAGCAACGTAGACTTGAAGCCTTGAAGCTGTACTACAGAGTCATAGGGGCCATGTGCCGGTCTGAGGCACAAAGACTGCAAAACAGCAACCTTACTTCTCTCCTTTCCAATGAGCGGTTCCACCGCTGCATGATTGCGTGCTCAGCTGAGCTTGTCCTTGCCACACACAAGACAGTAACCATGACTTTCCCAGCAGTTTTAGAGCCAGCAGGAATAACAGCCTTTGACTTAAGTAAAGTAACTGAGTACTTTGTGAGGCATGAGGATACTCTGCCACGCGAGTTGAAGAGGCACCTCAACTCAATAGAAGAGAGACTTCTAGAGAGCATGGCTTGGGAAAAGGGATCATCAATGTATACATCCCTCATTTTTGCAAAGCCAAACCTTGCAGCAGAAATTAACTGCTTATGTCTGATGGCTGATCCAATGCCATCATTGGACAATCTTGGCTCAGAAGAGGGTCCAACACCAGCAACTACACAATGCTTGGCTGGAGGTACGCTCAGTTCCTGAGAGTATTATTTATATCAAAAGTCCTGCTACTCATAGTTTTCCATGGCCAGAGGAGGTCTTTAACTACTGCCTTGTATCAAAGATAATCATGCTGGAGTCCATTCTCAACACTTGACCAGTTGAAGTAGCACAGATGGATTTGTCAGATTAGTTAACGTGATCCATTGGTTCATGAATAGAGATTCAAGCACATCCTCTTGCCTTTCATTTGTACATTGTGTGGAGCAGCTTGAGTCTGTGAGGATACAAGACAAGAACGTCAATCTGGCCTGCAGTTTTTTGTTCATGAGTGAAAAAAGAGAAACTCTACTTTTTGCAGGGGAAATGTCAGGAGCTTTGTTTTTAACACAGAAAGCAGTGGCAGCATCCCCTGCCCGAAATGGAGGAGCTGCAGGTTCATATGGAAGTGCTGAGCAAGCGGGACCTGCATGTTTTCATTCACCAGTGAAAGATCGGCTGTCAGCATTCTCTACCTTCATCTCTCCTTTGAGAAACCGCTTGAGAGCTCCACTGCAATCAGCCTTTGCCAGGTGTGCACATTTATGTGAGGTTAAACTGCACAAATAAGCTGATTTTCTTTTTTTTTAGTGACAGTTTTTCATTATTGTTACCCTTGAAACTTCAAGCAACATGAGAATGTTTCTTTGTTTGCACTGTTTAGCCCACAGAGACCAAGCCCACTCGGTGGCGGGGAGACTTGTGCAGAGACAGTCATCAATGTTTTCTTTCAGAAGGTGACATTGAGCTCAGAAATTTCTTGGGTTCTCTTTGTTTTGCATGTTCATACATACACCCATGTGTATGGATCAATCCTTATCTCTGCTTTCTGATTGGAAAGGAATTTCAATGAATTATGTGGGCTTCTGCAATGAATTTTGTGTAATGGTCTTTGCCATTGCTCTAAACCCCCTTCAAGCTTGCAATAAGTCTGATCACTTCTTTCTTCTCCTTTTTCTTTCCAGGGGTTAACAAGGAAATTTTATCTTGTGGTTACTGTACATAAAGTATTAAACTACCTGCATCTATCAGGCTATGTCTATCATCATCTTCCAATCTGTCACCGGATTGGCCTCAAGTGGTGATGAGTTAATGTGCAGGTACTTATTCTTGCAGCTGTAAGAATACGAAATTTATGTGAACGCCTTGGGCAGTCACAGCAGTTAGTTGAGCGTGTGTATGGAGTGTTCCAGCACACACTGCAACGTGAGACTAGTTTGTTTTTCAATCGACACATTGATCAACTCATCCTCTGCTCAATCTATGGTGTCTGCAAGGTCAGCCCACCACCATGATTTTATCACATCCTTGTTGGGCACTTGATTCTTGTCTTCACTGTATCCCATTCTGAGCAGAAGGGAAAGGCTGAGTTCAATAGAGCTTCTTTGAGTTGTCCAACTGTTAGTCCTCTGAATAGAAGAAGCACATATACTCAACAAAGAGACATGCCCCCACACAGTGTAATTGCCAGCTTGTGAGAAGTGTTGTTGGTTTACTGGCACAGGTTAGCAAAGTAACAGTTACATTTCGTGACATTATACATCAGTACCGATTGCAGCCACAGTGCAAATTTCATGTATTTCGCAATGTCTTCATTGACTTACCTCCCTGGCAGAGAAATGGGGTATGTACACTGCAGCCTTATGAAATGAAGTATATTTTGCAGTTGGAGGGTTAGTCTCAGGTGCAATCTGCTTCACTGTGTTTGCACAGACTTTCCTGTTTGTTATTACATAGCAGTTTTAACCTTGTTCTGATTGCAGAAGGGAGGAGGACAGGAGACTGGTGATATCATCAAGTTCTACAATGAAATTTTTGTACATTCCACCAAAACATTTTTGCTGCACATAGGTTCTGCACCTGTTTCAAGCAATGCCCATGGTTCAGATGAAGGGAATTGTCCCAACAGTAAGGGAGCTTGGCCTTTCTGAAGGTTTTGATGGGGCTGTCCATGTGAAGCTGTAGATATGATCTGGCTGTGTCTTTGTTATGCACATCTGGTAGGAAGATGTGTCCAGGCTTTTGGGTCTGCATTCTTTCAAATGAATGTTTTAAACTCAGCTGTTGATGACGTTGGACTCATCAGTGAAAACAGGCTAAAGAGTGTTAGATAGCAGTTTCTTTTCTGGTTCTTTGGTGAATTGTGTGTTTTGCAAGGTGTACCTGTTGCCAGTATAATGGAAGGGTTGAAGCCAGATCTAGAGGGAAAGGTTGGACTTCTTGTGAGTTAGTTTTGCTGGTATACTTTTAGAGCAAATAAATAAATAGCAAAATTATCAGTGAACCGAAACATTTCCAAACCATGTTGTCAAATCTGCAGCCCAATGGTGCAGTCACTTGTTTCTTCCTGTTATTTTCTTCTCCTAATTTTAGGACAGGGCAAATGTATGATGCAGGTGAGTCACCTGCCTCTCCAGGATGCCCTGCTTTTCCAGTTCTTCCAGACATGTCTCCCAAAAAAGTGTCAGCCATGCACAATGTGTTTGTATCACCACTTCGGGCTAGGAAGGTATGTGGTCCAGAAATACAACCCAACTTATAAGGTAAATAATGTGTGCCTGTTGTGTTGGTCACCTTTGCTGTTTTCTATCATTGATTGATCTGTAATGAAGGGAGCACCTGCTCTGTCCAAACTTTCCACGAGCATTGACTTCTTAAAGATGGCTAAACTAGTTGTAAGGTGTATCAAATTGCAGTCCTGGCATGTATATATTTGGTCTGATGTCTCGAGTGCTAGCCAACAGTCTTCCCCTTGTTTGATACATTAGGAACTTAGTACAGAGATATTTATGCAATGGTTTGCCCAAAATTTTGGGCAGATTTCTGTGTACCCACCATTGGCAGCTGATGAAGTTAGTGGGTGGTCATGGCAGCTGATCCCTTCTATTTGTGATGAAGGTGGTGGTCTGAAACTTTATGAGTGATACTCATGAGGTTATGACTGCATTCATTCTCATTGTGTTAGTTTCTGTTTCACTGTACCTTACTGTACAGTTGTATTCAAAGCGTTGTTGTGGAGTTCTCTCTGAAATCTTAGTAATGTGATTTTTTTGTATTGTGCTAATAATCAATCAGCCATGCTCTTTTCCCAAAACCAATTGAGTCTATGTCCTGCCTTTGTTTGCCAAGTGCATGCAACTCCAGGATCTTGTTCCCTTACTAGGGCTAGCAGTGAGTCAATTTCCTGTGTTTGTATGAGCTACAGCAACAGGACTGATATCTGAAGATGATATTGCAGGCAGATTCTCTGACGTCACCACACATGCACAGTCTATATGCATGTGTTGGAGAGAGTGCATATGCATATCAAAGCCCTTCAAAGGACTTGACGGCTATCAACAACCAACTGAAGAAAAGGTCTGGTTCTGGAGCTAACCAAAGTATAAGTAGGTGTGGCCATTGGTCTTTGTATCTGATAGCCTTATTCTTGCTTTGAACTTGGTCTATGGTTCAACAGCTCCAGAAATACTATCTGCTTCAAAATGACAGTATGTGGGATGTTTGGGATGGCAGGCGCTTGGGGAGACTGAATTTCAGTGAGGCCGCCTTGGTAAGTGACTAAATGGTGGCAACTACCCTCCTTTCCATGGAACAACCTGTGTACAAAATGTGTTGACTCCTGTTTGCAGCATCCTGAAGTGTAGAAGTATATTCACTAGCACTGCCTTTGTGTGCTCTCTAGGTCTTGGAGAAATCTTGACTTTCTGTAGATTGTAACTGTTAAAAAACCAGGTAGGTGTATACATAATCAGGCGGTTGTGACTAGTAGACACAGCTACAGGTGAAAAGAGCAGCAGATGGTTTGTTTTATTTGTTTACCTTAGGTGGCATCCATTGCCTGCCCACAATTTACTTCACAGTAGGGGAATCAACAGGAAGTAAATCACTCAGGTGTGGTCCTAAAGAGCCCCTGTTAACTGACCCCGCACTCTACACAATATTAGCTTTGTGGACGAGGTTACATTACATGTGTTTATGTGTTCACATCAAAGTAGTGGGCGGGGGGGGAGGGGGTTAGTCTCTCTCCCCATTCACAGGTTGGCTGCATGAATGCAGTCAAATGTGTTGTCACCCTTGTTTGGAGTTTGATGTGAGCATTCATAGGAAGGTCTGGTTCATCTACCCTTTTCTTTCGTCAACTGGGCAAATGCAAGTCTAGAGGTATGTTGACTTCCTCTTACCAACAAATGATTGCACACTGAAAGAAAGAGGGCTTACTTTATCAGTGCAAGATTAGGTCCACTGGCAGCAGTAAAATGGCCTGTACACTGGACTTTCGATGAAGTACATCCTTCAAATAAGAAGGGTTTGGATTAGTGTTGGGTAGGTACAATGCCGAAACCCTGGTATATAGACTGATAGGTGTCTTGGTGTCAAAGAACAGACTAGATTGGTAAGCCTTGAGGCAGTACCAGCATCGGACACCTACTTGCCTGGTAGGGGCATGAGGTAATACCAGCTTTGTAGTAGTATGTATTTTGAGAATGCCCCCCCACATTGCCAACTTCAGACTTTTCACTATACTGTTTCTTGTATAGTGATATGTTATTGGGTCTCAAACCACTCAAGTCACATATCATTAGGTTATATCTTTCAAGTTGGTTTAAATCAGGTATGGAGAAAGTTCTCATCACTTATGAAGATCCACTTTTGTTGTGAGTGGAGCACTATTGGAGATAATCCAAACATGCCTCTTTATGTATTTCAGGTTGAATTTGGCAAGCTTGACATATCCATCTGATTATGTATAATACAACCTCTTTGTACCTGTCATAAAAATTGGGTCTAATTCCTTTTGTGGATGATTGCAAATGTGATTATGCCGTGTTCGAAAGGGGCCTAGGACTGGCCCCATGTTGTGGGAATGTCTACTACCCAGTCTTTTGCACATTGTAAAGCACAAGGTTGAAGGTTATAATGAATCTTAACATATGCAGATCATGAGGCATAGGTGGGGATAAAAGTTACACATGCTCCAGAGAAGTGTGAGAGATCTTACACCTATAGTGGAGTAGGTGTAATACCCCTGCTCTTTTACAAGAGGGATAGGAGGGAATATTGCAGGCAATTGTGATTAAATTTTCAAAAAAAAAAAGGAAATTTGTTACAGAAGAGTTTTTTTTTGAAAATGTTTTTTTTTTCGCGAAATGACTAAAATTCATCAAAGAATATCATTGCATCAATTGTTCAATTTTTAATAACCTACTTGGATTATTGGAATTTCATCAAGGTAGGTTATCAATCTTAATACCCTACATGTGTTTATAATAATAAGCAAAAAACCAGACAATAACAATGAAAATACAAAAATGAATCTTATTATGGACCCTACCTAGGCAATATAACCAATGAATTTCAAGGCGGTTAATTTGAGAACCAACCCTTATTCACAACTAATGGTTATTATTACCTAACCAATAATTGGGTAAATTGATAATTGGGGCATTACTTTGATAGTGAAATCAATAACTGGTGGGTTTAAAATTTCAATTTCTCAGAAAAACTTAGCTTGTTGATTTTTTGGGGGAATAAATAAATAAATTGGCCAACACTAGTTTTGTAGTCTTTCAAAGTGTGGGACCAAATGATAGCTACATCGTAGTTTTTTACATAGTTTTTTTTTTGGTGAAAATTCCCAAAAGTTAGCATTAAGTCAAATTTTCAACAAAAATTTCTTTTTTCTTCAAAAAGAAAGTTGTCAAATTTCATTCCTTGGGGGGGGGGTTGGGGGCGGTGTGTGTGGGGAAGTGTGTTGTCACATGTTTGGTTATTGTTCTAATGGTATTGTATAAAAAGTGTTGCCAAATAAGTTGAAATCTATTTAGGAATGGTTATCATTGTTGTTATCAATGTTATATTTTTTTAGCAAAGTTTCATTATTGGGTGTTGCTAGATAAAGTGAATCATTTTTTTGTGTTGCATTGTATGTTTTTGTTGGGAGTCATGCATTAACATGTTATTAACATGTCATAAAATTATCATTATGTCAAATTTGTTATTGAATTAAAAATTTCAATTTAAATAAGAAAAAATATTGTTAAAAATAATAACACATATTTAAAAAATATAATAATGAATTTTGGAAGTTGAAAAATATGGATTGATTCTTTTGTCTATGGCTTTATTTAGATACATTTTTGTTTACGAATATTGTTTGGGATATTTTATAGGGATTTCATATATGATATATTAAAGAAAAATGGTCAAAAAATGTAACTAGGAGTCAAAGGGATTACTTTGGAAAAAATATTGCACACCTTTTTTCCTCAAAGAAACTTTTACATGCAAATGAATTTTTGAATGAAAGTTTTTGTAACTTGTTCTTCTATGTATCACATTTTTTTTTGTTAGTCATTATGAATAAATATTAAAATTTAAAAGTGTGCAAAATTCCTTACAAATTTAATGTTTCATTTTGAAAAATGATCAAAATTTTAAGCCATCATCAAAAATTAAATTTTCACATTTTTTTGTTTTGTTATACTATAAGCTATAACTTTTCTTCATACATCATGTACATTATAACCCATTTATATGTGATAAAAGACTCTTGAAGCTTTGAAATTTTGAAGCCATTTTGGAACATTCTTTAAGTTTTTATAGTTTTAAAATTTCACATTTAAAAAAATGTTAGTGCTTTTTGAGTGTGGTTAATATGTTCTTATCATATGTATTTTTTTCAATGAAAATTCCTTTATTATATGAGTCCTTTTGATAGTCCTTTGCAAAATTGGCTCTATTTGACACAATAGGTGCACATTTTCAAACTTCCTAAATTAAAACCAAAACTTAAAATTGAATCAAATGAATTTTTATTCTAAGTTTTTTGACATTCATATGAGGAAAAAATGATTAACTTGCCAGGATTATTATGGTTTAAATGGTAATTAAGAAAATGTTTGATTTCGACTAAATATGTCTAACATTTGACATCCTTTTTGGCTCCTAGTTACATGTTTTGACCCAAAATTAACTTAAATTAAAAAATGTTAAACAAATTTAAGCCAAAAATAATGAACTTTTGAATGTTTTAAATTGGACCTTTTCAAAAGCTCACATCATAATCATTTGTTAATGGATTTTTATTTTTTCTTCTTAACATGTATGTTAAAAAGTTATATAATTGGTCTTTCATTCACATAATTCTTATTAGTTGATTAACCATCTTTAATCCCCCATTTAAAAAATGATATCACAATAAATTACAATTTTCACACTATCAAATGGACTTTTTATAAAATTTTATTTCTTGGAGTTGATTCACCTTATCTTGCAATGACCTTATTTTTCGACAAAGAAATTGATGTTTTTTTTTAGTGTAAATTCAACTAATGTTTCTATTGTTTGTTAAATTTAACCAAAAACTTCAATAAATATAAATTAAAAAAATTGGTTGATACCAATGTTGGGTGGGTATCAACTTTTGGGCATACTTATCAAAAAAATGTATCAAAAAGAAATCCCAATGTGAAACCTAGTAGGCACAAGCCTAGAAGTGTTTTTAGCAAATTTAAATTTGCCGAACATAGACATGTGTACATTTTATCTTTGTAGAAGGGCATGCATAATGGGTATGGAAAAAGGTGATGCCCATTGGACAAAAACATGGGCATGTGCATTAACAAGTGACCATAATTAACATGGTTTTGAAGGAAAAAAAAATCAATTTAAAAATAAATTTGAATGTGAAGTTGTCAACCACAACTTATAAAAATTGTTCTAATAGAAAGCTATATCTATATTCTAATCTTACTTCCATAACTAAATGTTTATAACTACTAGAATTGCCTTGTACATAATTACATAATTATAGTGAAGGTGGTGAAAAACTCTAGCAAATTGGAATTGCTAATGCAATCTACCACAAATAACCATTGATTTTAGTTAAAAACTTACAAATTTGATCCAAAGATGTGGTGGTGGGTGTAAAGTGCATTCTCAGACTCTCAATGCAAGCAAAACCACTCAAGTAACAAACATTCATATTGATTCAGACAATTGATGATGCATTCATTCATTCAACACAATTGTATCAACTAGACTGGTCATTATTTTGTGACTTGACAAATAACTCTATGTCAAATAACATGCTATAGTTAATTTCACAAAGCACCCACCAATTACATTTAATTTCACCAAAGTAACATCCAAATTCTACCATGCCTTGTTATTTACAAACTAGAATTCCTAGTGCTTACAAACATCTAGACACCCCATACAAGTTACATTCGCTTTTAACCATAAGATGATGAAATTTGGACCCCTTTCAAAAACATTAACACAATGTCATCTGAAAATTGACAAAAAGATGCATAAATAAACACAAAGGGATAAAAACATATTGTAGTGGATTTTTTTGGATGTCACAAAGGTAGAATTAGTCTAGGTTTGACAACCCATATGCAAGTTGGAAATTCCAAAAAAATGGATTCAAATAAGTGAAATTAACTTCATTATCCTTCTTAGTTTTAAATAGTTATACCAAAAATATTAATTTTCAATGAAATATGGACTTTGCAATCTAGGTAATTTGGGTCACTGTCCACAACTTTTTTTGTTATGGACTCATTACTCATAATGGAATTGAATAATTTTCCACAATTTTGGGACATGTTATAGTCTTAAAGGTTATGACATTTAAAAGTAAAAAGTTTGGAAAATATGAAGTATGTGATGGACTTTAGAGTTTTTTATTATGTGTAATAAAAGTAAAAAAAATTCAAAGTCCATCACATATCGAAAATAATGTTCTTCGTGTGTTCTTCATGACCAATAGTATTTAATAAAGGCGTTCAAAAAGGTTGAAAGTAGGGCATCATTAATTTGGACATGGAAGATGTGAACTTCAACATCGTTTCAAAGTTTGTGTTTTTGCCTCGTTTTTTACATTTAAAAATATGAAAAGCTCTCAAAATGGACTTTGTAGTGGCCATTTTTGGTAGATCTTAATGTGTTTTCACCCATAAACCCTTCACATACCTCACATGTAACATTGGAAACACACATACTACAAGAAACATTGACATCACATAGACCCTCAAACTTATTGTGGAGCTTTACAAAATTCAAGGTGCTACACATTGTTCGTTTGTTCATCATTGAGACACTCTACATTGGCCTAGGGTTTGAGGGTTTGGGTACCTACATCCAACAAATCACAAAAACACAATCAATATGCCCTCAAGGTTAATATACCATCAACCAACAAATTAAAGTAGTTCCAAACTCCAAACCACATACATTTTTGCACTTCAAAATAACACATAATGTTGATCTTCTTTAAACAAATCAAAATCAACAATGAGACCAATTTTTTAGATCCGGAACCCTAAATCTAGATCCATTACCATGTTGTTTGTAGTTTCAATGTATTCTTCAATTGATTCAAGCCCAATTGTGCACCCAAATTTGGGATCATTTGACTGTTCTTCATAACAAGAATTAATTTGTCCAAATTGTTAATCCTAAGTTAGCAACGTTTCAAGCTTGTGATGACCCCTACCATACTGAAAATTCTTCCAATTTCAATTTGTGAATCAACAATGCCCATCAAATGTTGTGCAAGATGTGAGATGTTAGGAAATTATTGTTCATGTTCTACCCACCAAATTAAATTAAGGATTGAAAACATTTGCAAGTATTACAATTTTCTTGATAATTTATTTTCGAGGAATCTTAATGCAACCTTTTAAATTGAAATTAGAGCTCAAAATACACCCAATTCATAATACAAACTTAGCAACTTCAGCATTGAAAAAAATTGGTGCTAAGAAATTGTAAATGGCCAAAAGTAATGGCATAAAAATTTTATGGGCATATTTTACAACAACATGCACGACCACTTCAATTAGGCCCACATAATTTCAAATGAGATGTAGATTTTTAAATTGTAGGTCAAGCATAAGAAATTTCATGTTGTGAATGACATGAAGTTGAAATGATGATGCAAAGGTAAAAATGGTTTTAACACACAAATAACTTCAACTTGCATGCAATGCCCAAGATTCATTAATTTATCATCAAAATCTTTAGCCGATAATCAACAAATACAATCATCTAATTAGAACCTTAAATAAAAAACCAAAGTTAGTTGAAAATACCCTTAAATAATAAACCAAAACCTTGTTGGCCGACATACCTATATTACATCATTTGCAACAAAATTGATGCTACACATCATAATACACATGGATACAATAACATGCATTGCATTAAAAAATAACCAATACCCTTGGGATTGGTTCAAGACATGGGTTACTATTGGAATCCAAACTTTTGACATTTTTGATGCCACAATTCATGTCTAAATAGTAGGAATTTTACTTTGCAAAAAAATTATTTGCCTTGAATAACACAAATTTATGGCATCTTTAAATTCCAGGGTTTTTCCAAACAAAACAACTTTGGATGCAAATTGAGTTTTGATTGTAGTATTTATTTTTCAAGGTTGAAGAGATGCATCTTTGCAAGTTTTATCCCATTTTACATTTCTTCATTTAAATAATAGTCTTTTGGAAAGAAGACTAAACATCTTTAATTGAAACCTCTCACATTACACCACATACCTTGAGGTCATTAGTAGCATACTAATAACATTTTGATATGGCATGCACATGATAATTGGCCCAACAAAGGCTATGGCAATTGCAATGGAACACAAGACACAATATTTATTAAGGCTATTGTGAGGGTGTTCAAATTGACACCATCATCTTTGATGTATGCATCATCTTATTTAGCAACTCATATTTTGCATAGCAATGGCAACCCTTGTTTCATGAACATAAAAAATTCCAATAGTGATATGACATGTTTCCCATTTTTTGTTGATGTAATTTACAACCAACACAAAAGTATCAAAACCTTTTTGGGACATACACAAGTCAATAGTGGTAATAATTGTGGTTGCCTCAATAAGGGTATGAAGCATGTACCATTCCATGGTTATACTAATCATGTTTGGGATAACCTAACAAATGAGATGTTGTACATGAAAAAACACAACCGGGACTATGCACAAATGGGTAGACCAATTTGCCATAGAACCAAAGTCCCTATCTACTCAAAATTTTGGAAATTACAACTAGTTTACATTAGTCTACATTAATTTCTTCCATATTTTTCCCATATCATTAATGACACATTTAAATTTTTTATTTCTTTAAACATTTAAGTGAAAAAATCATAAAATATTTCTTCCTCCAATATGATACGGACTTATGAAAAAATGCTCCTAATTAGCCCATTCAAAAATCCATAAGTATACTTTTAAAATTCAACTCATTATTTATTTTGTTCCTACGCTTATTTGATATGATATTTTACTAATTCCAAGTCTTAAACACACATTGCATCAATCAATGGACCATAACATAATCCACAAAAATGACAATTACAAGTGCAATTCATGAGTTTTGAGTTCAAAAGTCCATGGCTTTTAGGATTTAAAAAAAAATTGTAAAATGATTTTGTGTATCATGTAGATATTCAAATTAAGATCTTTACACCAAGTCCATTTTAATAAAATTTGAGATCTATAAAATGACATGTGCATTGTAATGACAATCACAAAGCAGAATTGGCTTGCGTGACACCCAAATTGGTCCACCCAACCATGCATCAACCCAACCTATTTGCACAAATGAAAGAGAAGCCTTCTCACACAAATGTTTTTAGTGGAGTTCAATGAATAATAGCCCTTCGTGATGTAGAATATTAATTTCTTAAAAAAATGTTCTTGAACATGGTCTATTTTTTTTATAAAGTATTCCAATATTGAAAAAATGAACAATGAAGCTTATGGTTGGTTTCTTCTTTTTCTTAGCACTTTGGTGAATATCAAATGGTGTGGCAATCTTAAAACAATGTGTTTTGTATAACTTTAAAGTTGTGGAATGTTTAGAAGCAACATGATGACTCATGGTAGTTGTGCCATGGACCTTGTTGTACATAACCAAACTTTTATAGCTTTGGGTAGAATTCTAATTTAGTTTTTCTTGCTACATATTATGGCACATAATGCATCTCATCCTTTGAGACTTAGAGACATTCACAACACATTAAGGTCATTGAACTTGGAAAATGCCCACATACTTGATGACCTTTGCCATGCGAGTTGGAACTTATGGTTGAGTTCCAATTAAAGAAGCAATTGCTCTTGTTGTGCTTGAATTTTAGTTGTTAGAATCCTTGCATCATTCTCATTGAACTTTATTTCAACAATTATAGTAGGACGTACTTCAAATCCAAGTGCACTCCCAACCTCATCTTCACTAATGCCAACACCATAATTACCTAGAAACAAATTAGGAAATCCATCTGTTGCCATTCCATTCCATTCGAGCTCTTTGGCAACACAACCAATAAGAAACTTGGGTCTTAGTTGTAGCGTCAAAGAACATCAGCACAAAAGGCTCAACAACAAGAACACTCATTGCCAAGGACATGAAGAAAAAAATGCGTCACAAATCCGGCACTTCTATTCACCATACCATGACTTTGACACTTCTTTCCATTGCATCGTCGTTGTCTTCATCATGATGAAGCTTTTGCTTCATCAAACCAACGCATATCAATAGCTCTCAAACCTCAAAACAAACAAACAACTTCCATTTATTTATTTATTTTGTTTACTTCCAACTTCTAACCCTAAACATGTCAACGCCATGCATATGTTTAGACTATGAGAATGCCCATCCCATTGGTGCATCTCATGGGTTTCGCGTGGGTGGCTGGGGTGGAGGCTTTGACCCGACAAGGCCCGCCAGCCCCCAAATATAGAGTAAAGCATGGCGCGACTTACAGATCACAATTTTCCTCTTTCTGAGAATGGAATTCCTCGTGGATTTCTCATGGATTCCTGATCTGAGGTACCCACTTTGAAAGTAAGTAGACAAGTCTCTCACAAATGCGCAACGCCGTCTGCTAAGTACTTCGTCTTCAGCAGCAGCAGCAGAGCAGAGTCGCAGAGTAGCAGCAGCTTTCTCGAGGATGTGTCGGACTCGGCTGATCATCTCACAGGAGTGGATTCACATGAGATAATATGGAGTCGTCCCAGGGTTCAACAAGTATGGTGAGTTGCTCATCCATGCAATTACCCATCACCCATCACCCCATTTCTTCTTCCCTTTTCCATTTGCAAAAGAAATCTCGTCAACTTTGCTGCATATCTGATAATTTTTTTTTTCCCCCCCCTTATTGGTTTTGTGTGTGCGAAGAATAATGCCATAGTGGAAATCTGTGATGATCCTGCTGCGTTTTTCTTGAGTACTACTATCCTTGTTTCTTGAGAAATCATTTTCCAGATAGCAATGAATGATCATTGAAATTGGGGGACATTACAGGATATTTGATTGATCCACTCAAACGCTCATGAATCACAATGTTCTCTTGGAGCTGAATCTTAAGACTCCATAAATACATTTTTTGAAAGGATTTTGCACCATGTGTGTGTATTCTTGACAATAAGTAGCCTTGAATTTCCTTTGATATGTTATGGGAAATTTCTTCTCTATATTTTGGTGGGTCCAGTTTGCAGAGTGGGTAGAGAGAAGAAGTCTTCCCATAATGTGTTAGCCAGGACAGAGTTGTCATTGGAAATCATGGGAGTTCTAATTAGACTCTATTGAAGCTTGCCCAACATTTTGATGATTGGATAATTGTAAACTATGTGCAGGAAGCTGGAGATCATGCAGGGCCTTCAAATATTGAGCTGGTGATCAGTGATGACATGCTCAATGGTATTGATGAAGATCCAGAGTGCCAAATAATATTTACTGCGGTGCCGTATCCTTTGGAGCAGGCAGATATGGACCAACCTGTGCATTGCCCTCCACCAGAACCATGCATAGTCCATGTACATCGAACATTTTCACAGCTCTTAAAACCAGTGCTTGCTATTTAGGTTCTTTCATGTTTGCAAAGAAGTCTGCTGAACCTTCTTAATTTTCTGTTGAAGAAGTTCTTGCAGTTTTTTTGGGACAAAAACTTGCAGGTGCTGTTGTTTGTTTTAGGAGGTACATGAATGATTGTGTTTTGAAGCTCATTAAGCCTTCATTCATAAACCATGATCTGCATTCCAGGACCTCCTGATGCTTACAATCTAATTCAAAGCAATTTTTGTTGACCTGCCAGCTTGAATGATCTGTGCAGGATTAGCATCAGACTTCATGCTACCATTGATCAGTGTTAGGTCTAGATTCATTGTGGTGATTTGATTTTGCAGGATGGAAAGGCATGGAAGGAAAGGCTAGTTGCTAGCATGAGGCGGAGAGGTGAAATTGCCAGAGCAATGCAGGAAACTGATCATATTGAGTATTACAGCAGCAGTACAAAACATAGTCGACGCCGAAGTCACTCCAATGAGAGCTCTCAACTTCCACCACTCACTGCCCCTGAGTTTGTAGTCTCCAAAATTGTAGATTGAATCCTTAGAAGTACTCACATGTCCTGCACATTGCTTGCTCTATTTCCAATTTTATCAGTTGTAAATGTCTTCATGTCTGCAAATGATCACTTTTCTCATTCATCAGATGCTGATCAACAAGGTCACACAACCTGTAAACTTGCTGCAGCATGATTATGAGCATCTTGGATTTTCTGTGCCCTTGTATATAAATCAGTTCTTTGGAAGATGATTCATTTGGTTTTTCTCCAATTGCCTGTATGTCAATTGATATTCTTGGACAGCTCTAGAAGCTATTCATGAGTTTGTCGTTTGAGATGACACATTTACCTTGAACCACATATTATGATTGAGGATGAAATGATTCAAGCTTTTTCTGGTGTCTTCAACCCTGCATTGAGCTTCAGTGAAGTCATTTTGTGCTGCAGTTGCCATTCATGTTTATGCTTGATGTTTTGCATTTGCTTTTATGGTTAATTTGGTGATGTGTATACACATTGATCAAAAGAAGACGAACATTTGGTAAAGGGCTCCCTTTCGAGATTCAAATGTAGGAGGGCAAGAGTGGTACTTGAGATCCAGTCCTGGTGTGCTGTGGATGTGTCTAGTGTAGGGCAAAGCCCAAGGGTGAGGGCATTCTCAAAATAAGGGTGCAAGGTGAAAACCGAGCACAAGCCTGATTTCAGTAATGCTCTCACCCAGGGCTTTATGTGGCATAAAAATCCATGCAACCTTCAGAGTGGGAGAACAGTGGGGGCTTTACATTTTTTGTAAAACCCGCTGCGAAAAAAGAACACCCACTCACAGGGTGGAGGAATAATTGTGGACTATAATGTGTACTCCAGTTACACTACAAAATTTCTAAGAAGATTTTATGGGTTTGAACTTTGAACCACCTGATGGCATTGGCCTTTAGTTTCACTGGGACTGATTCCACTCACAAGGAAGGTGATCAAGATCATACAGTTGCTTGTATCTGATTTTTGTATAAATGTTTGCAAACTTTGCCTTTGTAAGTACATAATTTGGAAGATTTTACTGAATGGCAAGTGTCTCCACCTACATCATCTTGTATGATTTTTTATCTTCTTGCACAAGATTCTAGTCTCTTTCAATGACAATGACAACGACAACTGATTTGATTTACTCCAATCATTGTTCATTATGACTCTTAAAGGGAGATGGTAGGTTGTGACATCGCACATGCTCCAATATGGATCACCAAGTTCAATGGTCATTCAACTCCTGAATCGATCCCATCTTTTAATCACCCTGTGATGTCTTAGGAAACGATAAGGAAAAATATTTTGCATTTGTTTGTCATTCATTTGTACCTTGTGACAAAGGAGGAAATACAAGTTCCGAGAATCAACAATCTGATGTCATTCTCAGATTGGAACAACTTTGTTTTCAAGCATTGGTGAGAGAAACTTTTGATGACAACTCCTTTCTTTGAGCAAAGTGTGAAAACTTGATGCATGATTCTGACAATGTTGCTATTGCCTTCAAATGGCAGCACCTAAACCAAATTGGATGCTGTGATTTCAGCAAAGCATGATGCACAAGTTGTTGGTCATTTTGGGTTCAACAAATCCCAAGGATATAAATGGCACTAATGTCCGAAATTATTGTTGAGCAAAACCTATCCAACCATTGTCAATCCAAACATCACCTTGGTGTTTGATTTCCAAGGTTTCATTATTGACCTTCCACCCTTTGATTCATTCAATTCAATGTTGGTGATCTTGTAGGTTGATTACATAAAGTGGTCCATTTTGTTCCACAATGCATAAAACTACTTGACAAACATACAACCAAATTGTTCCTTTCTCATGTTATGGGGTATTGTGAACTCCGTAGTGAAGTAGTTCTAACTGTTGAACTTAGATTTTATCCAAATCTTTGAACACTTATTTGGGGAACTAGAAGTCAAGGTAGATTGGCAACAATCAAAGTCTTTGAAAAAATGTTTATGGAGCATGACAAATTGTTATTGAACTAATTTGTTAGACTTCAATTTGGTAAGAAAATTTGATTATAACATGGTATCATGATGCAAGCATCAACATTGCAAACACCTTTATATATAAGTCATGGTGTTTGATGTCAAAGGGTGGAAAAGGTCATGAAATTTATTAATGAAGATGGAACAAGATATTATTGGACATTTAACAAAAATACTTCCATTTAATGAACAAGTGTTTATTGGCAAGGTTACAGTGTTAACCATCATATATGTGTGGAATGATATCACACCTTTAAAATCCCTAATGTGGTCTACACTCTAAATACACTAAAAGAACCACATGGGGTGTGTACAATGCTCAAGATTCTATTTTTTGTATTTTTGAAAAAAATACCCAAAAGCACAATAATATGGATCAACAATTAAAAAAAGAAGAAGTCCCATTAAAATTGCAAAGTTTCAATGCTTAATTTTTGATTCAAATTGATGACCTTTTAGAAGTTTTTAAATTATGTATTCAAAGTAATTAAGGATAATGTTTCTTTTTCCAATTTTTAATTTTTTTCTCAAAATTGGAAAGGATATTAATATTGATGATTGAAAGTGCAACATTAGTTGGAATTGATGAAATTCATTTTTTAAACAAATTTGAATAGTTTTGGTCCATATTATTTTTAGAACTTTGAAGTTTTCAATATAACTTATTCATTTTATGTGGTGAAGAATGTGTAGATGCATAATATACATGATAAAGGATGAAGATGTAGTTGAAAATAATTTATATTTAACACACCAGTGTAAATTGGGAACACATGACTACAACATGTTAAATATAATCCTTGAAAAAACTTCGACTTTGATGTTCATAGGCCCTTTTAGTGTGCTTGAACCTCTTAGGAAAGGGTTGTTAATGTGACAAAAAAATTAAATTAGGTTCAAAATATAACTTTAATCGTTCATCAGAAGAAAAGGAACATCATCAAGTCCAACATTTATCCACCTCATTAATGATATCAAATATATAAACTATAAATAAAGCTCATGTGAAGGTTTAAATTATTCATAATTGTTACATAGGTTAAACAAATATTTCATAATTTGTAAACATCATGGATGTAATCCAATATGGATGAATAACTTATTGATTGCCATCCCTTTTCTTCATTTAAAATGAATAGACAATAAAATGGGTAGAAAGGTTTTATGTGTTTTATGTTTCCTTTTTGTTCATGTTCAGACCCTTTTTGTTTTGGGTGTGGATGAACTCAAACAAGCCAAAATTGATGTCAAAATGTTAATTTTTTTACAATTCTTGTTACATTTGTCTATGTGGTGCCACTTTAATGACATGTGAATCATGGAAAGTTGTGCTTATTGAATAATATGGATATTGAAGAATCTAAAATGAATCAAACAAAATTCCAATATTAAAGTTTGGTTTGAATAAAGGATGTTTAACAACTTCATTCAATGAGACTGTTTTTATAAAAGGTCCCTTAATATTCATAATACAATTCATTTCATCTTGGGTTCAATTTTTTAAAAGTATACCAAAATCTTGTCACATCGTCACCTTTTTTCCTCTTTTTTACCTAGTCCTTTTTTACCATGTAAAAACACATTTTTGCATGTTTATGATGGAATCTAGAATTGTAATGGTTAAAAATATAGTCCTTTTCAAAATTTTGACAACTTTTGATTCATTATTTTTTATGGGGTTCAAAATATAAGGTAAAAAAGGATTATAGTAAGGACTAGGCCCTTTTTCGTTCTGTGTGGTACACCTTAAAACATTTTCACCTCCTTAATTGTTTTTATAATAATAGGGTACTATTAGACACATCTAAAAACCACTTAAATTTTCATATTTTTTTGGTTTTATGTTTATCAAAAAAGAAGATTTAAAAAAAGTTCATAAGTTTTTTTCAACATGTAAATGTGATGCAATGTATATGTTGTTTCAAGAAAACTTGTACTTACAACATAAAAAATTAAACTTGAAAATGTTAACATGTTTTGGTATGATTTGAAATTACATGACAAATTTTCAAGATGAAACACAAAATCTAGCAAAATTTGTACACTTTCAAAAATTCATATTTCTCCAAATTTGATTGTAAAAAAACATATGAGATGTTGGGGCAACTATAAATACAATATATAAAAAAAGTTTCAAAACATTTCATTTGAAAATTCCTCTTCAAGAAAACATGTTTTTTGGGAAAAGGACCCCAAAAAGGACAATAGTCCTAAATGCAAAGCAAACACATTAGCTTGTCATATGTTGTTTGGACCCTTTTGGTTTGTCATAATTTTGATGCCCATGAAATTGCCCCTTAATCAAACATACAACCATAATAATTTGGAAAAGAATTAAGAAGATGGAACAACACCACTCAAACTAAGGTTTTGGATTTGCAAGTTTTTGTTTTACAAGGGAAGAAGACCATATATGAAACCGATTTCATTTCTCAATGCTTTGTTTATGTGCTTACCATAACTAGGTTCACAAATATGTTTCTTGAACAAAGTTTGATTTGAATTTACATAATAGTTAGTTTAAAGGAATTATGTATAATCTTCTATTTTATTTTTGGTCATGAAGCCACTTTGTAATAATTAGAAGGGAAAAAATGGATTAATGGTATGATTATGGTTTAAATTCATATAAAATGAGGAGCATATTAAAATATAGTCCAATTGTGTGATTCTAATTTTTTTTCCCAATCTAATCCAATAAACAATAAGAAGAAAAAAATGTAGAATTGGTGGTGTGATTAATTGGTTCTAATCAATGTCCAAATTGCAGTTTAGGCTTTAGTCAGATGGGTGTTTGCACACTATAGTGACCTTATATGGATATCATAATGGTAGTTTTTCTTGTATTCCCTAGATACAAGAAAATAAATAAAATAAAATTCATTGAAATAGTAAAAAAAGGGACCCATTTATTTAAAATTATCATAATCAACCTTCCAAGAATGAAAAAAAAATCAAAATCGTGGATAGCCAATAAGTAATGGACTTTTGAATTTTTGCCCACACTTTTTGTCACACCTGCAAAATTCATGGATATGGACTTTTATTTTACAATGTGTTAATCTTATGTGTTTGAAACTTTGGGATATTGGATGAATCATGTTTAAAAATTAAAGATCCATTGAATGATATTTTAAATATGTCTTATAGCATCATGATTTGAAATTGGAAATGGGAAAAAAATGTTACTTTCAATATCCTTTAAATATTCATATTTTAAGCCAATTTTCAACTACATTAAAAAAGGATTTTGAAGAGGGACTTTAATCCGCTGAAATTATGACACCTTAGTGTGCTTTTGCCCAAATCTTGGGCTTGTATGTTTGCCCATATTAAGTAAAGAAAAACATAGGATTAATGAGTGTGTTTGTGATGTTTCATGTTTTAAGTATGGAACACATGATTAGTGGGTCATGTGTGACCAAAAATAACCAAAAAACAACATTGCTAATGATCATGTGACTTAAAAATTAAGGCCCTAAAAATGATGGACTGTTGGTTTATCCTCCTAGCACCACATGGCACCACATGGCAATATAAGTTCATTGCTTGTCATTAACACTCTAACATAGTTAAGTTATTTGATTTGCATGGTTTAGGTATTAGAGGCTAAAGCAATGGCTTATAGATTACAAAATTTAACTTTCATAAATCTTTGATTTTGGCGATTATATGGATACTAAGAACTTATGGTTGATTAATAAAGGGTTAGGACTTGGAAAACCTTTAAAATCCAAGGTAGCAAAAGTGTCTGGTTTGGTGGTGTCTCCTAGGAAGCTTAAAGGTGGTGGTGCACATCACAATAGTTTATAAAAAAAGGAGCCATTCAGTTAGATTTTCATCAATTGCTCAATGTGGGAGTGTTCTTTTGAAAAGATTGAATAAACATTATATGGTATGTACATATACTTGAAGTTCAAATATAATTTCATGTAAAATCAAGATAGTTTCTTTTGTGTTTTTTTAAAACAAGGGATTGGTGTGTGCAAACTACAAAGATGTACCTTTTGTTTTTTTGTTTTCTATGTGAAGAACTTTTGTTTATCATAAAACATTTGTGGCAATAGCTAGACCTTCATTTGATGTATCTTATAACTAGGTAGCAAAGGTAATGCCACATATTCCTTGAACTTATTAAACATGGTTTGTTAACATTTGTAGGATTTAATGTTTTTAGGGTTTAGGTGCCACATACTATTACAACCTACTAAAGTTTCTACATTCCAAAATACTTAATCCTAAATCCTAGGTCTTGATTCTTGACTATTCAATGTTGAATGTTTGTTGCTGAGTTTTAAAACTTCCTAATTATCATGTGTTGTAAATTTTATGGGTGAAATATAATCTACATTCTCTAGATACAAAAATTTTAAGCACCATGTTGATCTTGCTTAATAGCTTACATTTGAATTTTGAGATTATGTGTTGTCATGTGTTGTAAATTTCCAAGTTCAAAAATCCAAATTCTAACTTTGAACTTCCAAGCTTTTGATTCCTAATTCATGATTTTGGTTTGTTATAAGTCTTTTGACCATAGCTACTCAATGGTTCATATATTCATTCTTGATGGTCATTGAATATATTATAGTTTAACAAATTTGGATTTTGAGTTCAAGATGATTCTTGAAACTTGAAGGTTTCACTTTTAGGTGTTTAATTCCTTAAAGCTTCCAAATTCTAAGATCATGAATCTTGAATCCTTGATCATGATTTGTTATTTCTTTGCATTAATACTTCAAAAGGCCTCACATGTAAAAAATTTACATCTAATTTTTAACAAACAAAAATGTTCCAGAATCTAAGTTCTTAAATCTAGCCTATTACTTTTGATGTTGTTGTAAATTCCTTGATCCTTATTTCTTTATTTTCATAGCATAAACATGCATTGTTTTAGATATTAATTTAAAAACCATGTTTTGATTCCTTTTTATGCACTAAAAAATGCACCAAAAAAGCCCCTATCATTGTTTAAATGGTGTTCAAGTAGTATTTGTGATTTTATAAGAATATACTTTTTGTACATGATTTTAAGAAAGATCTAAAAGCTTGGGAGTCTTGAATCCTTGTTATTGATTGTCATTTGTTATAATACCTTTCATGACCATTTCAATGCTTTACATATTGATTTTCGAATTTGATTGATGTTTATTGCTTGCATTATGTTTTAACATATTTGGATTTTGGACTTTGGGACTTGGGTATTTTTATTTTTGGAAGGCCTCATCTTTTGTATCTACTTTTTCAGAACTTCAAAAGTAAGTTCCTAAGTTGTGATGATGATGATGAGTTCTTGTTTCCTTCATAATCATATGTTGTTGCTCGAAAGTTGAAAGTATTCTCAATTTCTATCATTCAAAGGCATATGCTTTCAAAATTTGATGATTTATTGTTGTTTTGTTGAAATGTATAGCCACATGGCCCCTTTACAAATTCCCAAGAAGTTCAAGTTCCAACTTATCCATCTTTTGTTTTCATTAGCTTAAAATGAGAGTAGTCCATCTTTTTCATTAGGACATTGTGCTTTTGTTTCTCTTGATGAAAGATCACCAATGGCAATGTGTAATGAAGCTTGTGAAGAACTATCTAAGCATAATGTTAAGAAGAAGAAAAACTATATGATGGGTCAAGGAAATTTTAGGATGCTTGGACATTGTGCCTACCATGGGTTCAATCTATGATCAATGAGAATGGTGCAATCCACCAAGTCAAATGTAAAATTTGCACACCTATTGAAGGAAAAGAAAATCTTCTAGTTCTAAAGTTAAACAACTTGTTGAACATGCTAGATGTTGAAATATGCTTATTGTCTTAGCTAGGTGTTGATGTTGGAACTTGGTTCATACTATTTCGACAAGAATTTAATGCATATGAAAATTGTGTGTGTACACATTGTTAGTTCCCACAATTCCTTCTTAGATTAACTCCAAATTGATGTCCCTTTTCACCAAAAATGGAAGTATGTACAAAATGTTACTACAATCTATCACATGTTAGCCCATGGGTGGCCAACAATTGACTATGAAGGCTTCAAAGCCCTATTCCAAATGCTAAAAAAAATAAAAATTGTGTTTAGAAAACATTGGTTTGATTTATAAGGTGGGTGCAAGGTAAAATTTCATGCATATTGTTTTATTGGAAGCTACCAATGATGCATTTATTGAACTACCATTTTTATTTCCATTAATGCATATGAAGTTATAGCAATTCACAATACTCCAACGGATTTCAATCCACTTATATGTGGTCCAATGGTGGTAGAGGATTCCCATCCTCCTTTGTGTTGAAACAATTGATATGCCTTCCACATTTTATACTATTTTTGTTTTGATGGTTAAGTCTTTGCATGACTTTGGTGGATTAAGACTAGAAGATTTGGGAGGAAAGATGGTCAATATGGGTTGCAATGGTAGCAAGATCTTCTAAGGCAATCAAATTAGTGTCACATTACAATTTAGAGAAAGGTTGTTTTCTTTTCTAATGGAGTTCATTGTTTTGCCTGAAAAATAAATATGGCTATGTTCATTATTTTAGATTAGATTTGGTATGTCAACTTGAATCTCTATTGCAAAATTTGTATGTATTTTGAACAACTTTTGTTGGGCCAACTTGATAGTGTCCACAAAATTATAGACAAACACACCCTTGCCTTGTGCAAATGTTATCAATGTATGCACACACTTAAGAAAAGGTAAGATACAAGGTAACCCCAAAATGAACTGAACATCACATAATGCATTTAAGTTTTTCAAAGCAATCTCACTCTTTGTAGATTTAAGATGAATTTTGACAATCAAAGGGCAATATTTAGCATACACCCTTTTGGCTAGAAAGAGCATGGAAATCCATTGAGTTTTGACATTTCAAAACAATTTGTTACCTTTAACATTGATAAGGTCAACAAGCTTCTAAAATCCAAAAACTTCTTCAAGCTATATACCATTATGATCCTTTCATTAAGTATGAATATCTAACAAATTATATTTTTTCCCAAGCTGATATAATCATCTATTTTTGCCTTTTGTGGATCAAATTCTAAATTTCTAAGGTCATGGTAAAATTGTAGAATCATGGCATATAGTCTACAATCTAAATGTATCTTTATGTTTGTTGCAAAAAAAGGCCAATACTTTCATTTTGTTTCTTGATGATGATTTTGCAATTGATGAAGAAGAGGAATTAGAATCCAATGGATGCAAAGAATAGCAATGATGACTCATGAAGATTCAAGAAGCCAAAGCAAATACTTTCTTATTGACCTTTATTTTTTTATAAATGTGTTTTTTTGCCCTACTCAGAGTCCAAAAGTTTTTGAATTTTTATGTTTTTGTTTGTTTTTGAACATGTGTGTTGATTGTGTTTGTAAGAATGATAATGCAACCAAAATAAAAAATAGTAAGGTATTTTTACCTTCTCTTTTCATGGTTATGGTTTTACCCAAATTTTGAGGTGCATTATCTTTTTTAGGGTGCAAGTAGGGCTTGAACTACAATGGGTAGCACATGCTTGGTGGTTGGGGTTCAAATCACCTTCAAACAATTTAGGATTTACATCTTCTTCATTCATGTATAGCTCTTATGGTTAATAAGTCTAATTACAATATTAATTTTTCAATTGCTCTTTTCCATCCATATACCTTTTAGGTGAAAGCATGCTAATGGTATGCCACTTTTCAACAAAAAGGGTGATGTATAATGAATATCATAATATGTAATAAGCTTAAATTTTGATGGCATCCTTTGGTTATTCTAAAGACAAGCAAAGAACTTTCAAATTTGTATGACAACATTTTGGAACTTAAAGTTCATTTTGAGTCAAATAAGTCTTGATCCAATGGTTAGATGGAGAGGATTGGATAAAATCAATGTGCATAAAATGTATAATTTACATTATTTTTGATGTCCATAAGGCCTTTGTGATTCATGAAACATTATCAAACAAAAAAAAATTGGAAAATAATGCAATGCCCATTTATAAAATGTCCACCTCTTTCATATGGTAATTTTTTTTTCTTTAAAAAAAGATTATTATGCATTTATTGCTAAAAATGAAAAAAAAACACATTAAAAAAGAATTCAATTTCTAGATGGTCCTAGATTTAATTGATGTATATCAATATCATTGACTATAATAAAAAAACTTATCCAAAAATTCCACCCACAACTCTAATTTTGAAGTATATATGCAAATTTTCAAACTTTATGATGTGCATTATTTGATTCAACAACTATATTCCATACATTCAAAAATTTCAATGTTTGTTAAATTTAAAATAAATTTGACTAACTTAAGTTTAAATCTAATAAAATATATTTAGAAATTTATTTTTTTCAAAATGTGATATCCATATGTTATTAAAAAAATAATTACAAAAATATTTGAACTTGTGACTACAATTTTGGAGAGACTTAATGTGCTTTCACCCTTCCATCCATATGCAATTGTAAAGTTTATTTTCTATTTGTAAACTTGTAAAATTGTGTGACTTGTAACTTATATTAAGTGGTCACTAGTGAGGCTTACTGAAAGTTTAAGGTTGCAAAAATTTGCTTGTATTAACCTCTAATTTGTGGTTATATACCAAATCTACTCTTTGATGCAGTCTCATATGCCAAACTCACATGTCATCAAAGTTTTTTGGAAATCTCACTTATCATGGCTATAGCCAATATGCAAAACATTATTTGCAAAAAATTGACGATTTGCCAACATTATAGCCACTCTTGAGAATGGAAAAAATCGTCAAAACAGCTCCAACTCAAAAAATAAAATAAAAAATAGCCAACTCTGCGAAGTTAACTTTGAGTTTTGTGTAGCCATAAATTTTTTCCAACAAGCTGAATTTGGAAAAAAAGAAACTGGTCATGCAATTGTGATGTTCTGATTAAGTATGGAAAACCAATAGGATTAGTGGATCATGTGATTATGGTGTTCTGATAATTAAGTATGGTAAAACACATGATTAGTGGGTGTGGGTTAAGGCCAAATTTGACAATAATTAATAAGCAAGCAAAATTACAGAATTTTAACAGGCGCGCACAAAACAAAACAGAGGATTAATTAGTGGGTAATTAGATGTGATTGTGGGTTATCAAGACTTAATAATCACTAAAATCAATAATTTTAAGGAAGGAAAAAACACTGGATTAGCAAAGCAGCAATGCGCTAATCATGATCGTGATGTTGTGATTAAGTATTTGGAAAAAAAAAATCATGATTAGTGGGCGCTAATTAATCGTAATCCTGGTTTTGTGATTAAGTATTGGAAAACAAACACAGGATTAGTGGGGCGCTAATCGTAATCCTGGTGTTGTGATTAATTAAGTATTGTAAAAAAAAAAAAAACCACAGGATTAGTGGGAGCTAATCGTGATCCTGGTGTTGTGATTTAAGTATGGAGAAAAAACACAGGATGATTAGTGGGTTTGTGGGTTTGTGTTAATCAAATAATTAAGGAAGGAAGAAAAAAGAATGCAGGATCGATGAGTAGCTCGGTGTAAAACTGAGGATTAGCTAGCAACTGTGGACGCTAATTAATCGTGATCATGACCCAGGATTTTTGATTAAGTGTCGAAAAACACAGGATTAGTGGATGTGGGTTTGTGGTAATCAGCTAATTAAGCGAAGAAAAAATTACAGGATTAGCAGGATGTAGTTTGGATTAGTGTTGTCGTCTTGCTGCAGCAGCAGCAACCGCAGCCTCAGGAGTCGGCTGCGGTGATGAGCTGAATCCCAGTCGGGACGTCCTCCACGAGACACTCTTGCAAGTAGGGCGCGAGGCCCACGACGGAGATGTCATTGAATTGCGGATCATGCCTACACTCGAACTTCTTCTGCGGCACATGCTGGCAAGTGTCGATGGTTTGTCCTCGGATGCAAGGAGGACCAGTGGGCTCACCGTAGTCGTCTGGATGCTCCACAAACCATGGAGGTGTTTGCACAAACCATGGCACCAAAGCGCCGTAGGCGTGCGCAACTCCGCCAAAAGTGGACATGGGAGTGACGATGATGTCGTCGGAGAAGCTGAGTAGAATAATCTCTACTAGCGCTTGTGCATCTTCCTCTACTGTCCACCCTTGCTGGAATTTTTGTGTCAACTGTACGACTGTCACCTTCTCGCCGTTTGCGGGCGGGTTTCGTAAGTAGTCTAGGGTTAGAGACTTCTCGAAACTGTCATAGAGAGACGCGATGAACACTGTCGTGCGAAATGGAGCAGTTTCTGTTGTAGTTTTAGTTGTAGCAACAGTATTACTGTCTGTAGAAGATGTCGAAGAGGATTGGAGTGATCTATCCGCGATGTTTTTGGGTTGTCGATGTTTGGATCTGGCAGTTGAGGATGTCTGATTTGTTGTAGTCGTGGTGGTGCTCGCGGAAGTGGTATTGACGACCGCCGGCGGCCGCTGGGGAGGAGGTGGAGGAGGAGAGCCTTGCTTAGGAAGCAAGCCGTTGTTCAAAGTGCACTGCTTGATGCGGGATTCCATTCCGTCGTGCAACCTGTCGAAGGATTCAGGCCCGCGGAAGTAGCGAATCTGGACACCCAAGCGCCGATCTGCATGGTCGGGTTGCATTGCCTCAACGTTTTCGACTGAGCGCCAGACGATATCTGTAGGGAGCATCAAGCTTCGGAGCAGATGGGTTAGCACCATCCGAGTGGGAAAGAGAGCCTCTAGCGTCGGCCGGAAGATCGGAATGGAGAACAACTTGGGGATGAGATACTGACAACCCACTAAACCCACACATGTCACATTGCTCAAGAATCGCTGCTCCGTGGGACAGTAGAATCGGTTATGGGGTTGAAACTGCGCGGAGTCACTCACATCCGTAGCGTAGATCTCGACGTTGTTGCTGCTGCTGTGCAGTAGCCGATGCGACTCCTCTTCATCGTCTTCTCCGCTGGCGGCAATTGTTGCAGAAGACTCCAAGAAGACATCATCGACAGACTCGAAGAAGGCAGAGCCGGGGCCCAGACCAAGGAGTATCGGATGCGCTAGCTTCCAAGTGGAGCCTTCGAAAGGCTCACACATGACATCGGAAAGGAGGCTACCAGAAGGAACGAGCAAGACGCGTTGGGTGAGAACCGCATACAGAAAACACGAAGTGGTGAGCAAGATCTTGTTACCCAAGCCTGATCCGGGTGTAGGATCACACATCATGAACTTGCAACCAGTGCTTGTATTCCTGTCGTGGAAGTACTGCGCGAGATCCCCGATCCTGGTGGTACAAGTGCGATGAAGAACCGTGTACTCTCGGAAGATTAGCTCCCACGCGGGATTGGGCTCTACGTCTTTAGCGAATTTTCTTCTTGAATATATTCTTGGTAGCTTTTCTCGAGAATTACAAGGATTCCTTTCGTGCCATTCCTTCTTGGCCGCTTCACTCAGAGGTTGTACTGCCTTGCCTCCATTCGCTCGTACTGCAGCTGCTCTTATATCCTTGATCAGACCCTCAACACTTGCAGGCAGCTGCTGCTTCGTGGTGGTACTACTACTGTGATCTGCGCCAGTCGAAGACTTGACGTCCTGCTTCCTACTCCTACTTTCACTACCGTTGTCCTGCATTTTACGATCCATTGCAGCTGCGCCTGCTGCTGCAGGAAGCTTTCCATTTGCACCTGGATCATTGTGGATCTGAACTACAGCTGCTGGTAGCTTCGTACTACTATTTGATGTAGAACCTGTATCGTCCTGCATCTGAACTGCATGAACCGCTGCAGGCTTTGTCGTACTACTATTGGCAACAGAACCACCAATGTCCATCTGCACTGCAGCTTCTGCAGCTGGTGGATCTAAGGACGTAGCTATATTAGCGCCCCGTAATTCATTAGCTGCGGAACCACCATCATCGTCAGCTGCTGCACGCAGCAGCGGCAGCTTCGTACTAGTTTTTGCAACAGCAAGATTCACGGCTGTTGCAGCTGCATGATCATCAGCTGTAACAGCTGGTTTGATTCTAGCTTCATGCAGCAGATGATCTGGCCTGCTGGCCGAAGTCATGATCGAATCTGCTAAGCCGACAGTAATGTCGAAAAAATGTATGGGCTGATGATCAATATGTCGCGCCGCCGCGGCCGAAACCGCGGGATCGACTGCACTAGGGTTCATCCCCTTGATCCATAGCAGTAACAACCAAATGAGCAACGTGCCAAAAACCACAGATTTCCACAGAGTTGAAGATCGGATTGAAACTATATTGCGGCCACTTGATATTCTGGTGTGATCCACACCTAGTGCACGCTTGTTTAAAGCTGCCGCCTGCAGTATGGCGGTACTAGCTGCTTCCATGGACAGTCTCTTGATGCGAGGCATTCTTATTACTACTACTGTAAGTCCTCTGCAAAATCAGCACAAAAACACACGCACACACCCAAAATCATGGATCATGCACCTGTATTCTGTTGGAGAACCTCAGCAGCAGCTCTAGTCCATATATGCATATATATATATATATCCTCACTGATCTCACACTAGATTCTCCAATACAACAAGGTACATGGACTCTTTGAGAGTCACTCAGGTCTGGAGCTCTACTGCGTATGTTCAAAATTTCACACAAATCTGACAAATTCTCTCAAAAACCTTCCGTCCAGACTGCCAAAAATCATTACATGTATGTACAAATCTATATAGAAATATATGTAGGTATTCTGTCTCCTCTCTGTCTGTCTCTGTTTGTTTCTCTCTTCATGATCTTCTTCTTAGACTTCCTACACGACATTCTAATTGAAAGTCTTACCCTTCTCCACTTACTTTTCGGGGAAATCTGCATGGTTAATTGGAGTGTACAATGTGAAGATCTAGAAGGCCTGATTGAGACCCATGTGCAGCTGATCCATGAGCTAGTACCACACCCACCTTGCAGAGCTTGGGAATACTAGTCTGTGGTGGAGCTGAGGACTAGAGAGACGAAAATTACACTTCGAAACCAACCCAGAAAAGAAATTAAATTTTTTAAAGAATTGTTGGATCTCAGGAGCTCCTGGAAGAGCTCATGATCTACGGTTGCAGACACACAGACAGACAGACAGACAGAGATCACAACAGCTCATGAATATAGTGATCTAACTCATGCCAAGGTCAAGAAATTTAACAACACAAATACATGAGTTTTGATCAAATTTCCCCACGCTGGAGTAATTGGAACACTTGTGAAGTGATCAATCTACGACAGAGCTGAAGACATTGAGCCAGTCATCTCTGATCCCACTATTGTTGGATCTGGATTGGAGACTGTCAACTGATCTGCAATTTCTCAGAGATCACAACAACATGTCTAGTCTCTAGCTTAGAGATCACAACTTACACTATACATGTGTTTTAGAAATGCCAAGGTCAAGGAGATCTGAACAACACATTTTTTTAATTTTAAAAAAAAAATCAAAATCAGAATCAAAATCCCACGCTTTTACCAACCACCCATGATAGATTAATGTACACCAAAATTTGAATGTAAATAGAGTAAATATTTTATGATCATCTCTTCTTTATGATGCACATCAAACAAACAGCTCCCTTTCATGCCATGTTTGTTTCTAGTTAGTCATAGTCATGGCCTGTCATTAAATTATTATTATTATTATTATTATTAAATTTCTTAAGGCTATTTTGGTCTGCAAGAAATTTGATTCAACCATGCAAAAAACAGTACTTGGACCTAGATCCTTGCTTGCTTGCTTGCTTTCTCTCTTGTTCTTTTTCTGTATGTTGATTTCAGGATTTTCATGCACTAAGCTTTTTCCAGCTTGAATCCCAGAGTGTTCCAACACCAGATTTTCCTTTTTTTTTAAAATTTTAATAATCAGCTTAATTGTTGCTTTTCTACTTCATTCCTATGTTCAACTGAAATCTCTTGTCATGCATGTCTGGGACTTCATGACACACACAGGCATGCATCCATGCAGATTTCACAGAGGAATATCATGCCATGATCTTTGCAATATCAGGCAGATTCTGAGCCCACATGTCAGATTTTAATTCATTCAACCAAAACTCAGCACTTCATCTACTACCTCTAGCATCTCATTGGATAGAATCATGGGATGTAGAACTCGACAACACTGTTCAATTTGACATGTAATTTTTGGCCAATAAAACTTATAATTCATTTAGACTATATACATATATCACAGCTCATGAATCTCAATGTTTTTTTTCTTGTGAAATTTCGCCATTTGGCCACAAAAGAAAGGGCTGTGAATCCAATAAAGGTTTTTTGGTGGGGAAAAAATGGTGCAAAGTCTTCATATTTGGAGAAAAGAAAAAAGGTAGAACTCGGCAGATTTAGACCATAGCTTCTACCATGATGTCCCATGAAAATTCCAGGTAAAAACAAGAGTGGAAAATTTTTGTAAGTGTATTTAGAGGGCACCTTACATCTGTGAACACACCTCCTAGAAAAGAGGAAGGACCTTACACCTACTCCTTAAGAGCGGGAGGCATCTTACACCTAGTTATAGGTGTAAGACCACCTCCCATTCTTAAGGAGTAGTTAGTTGTAAGAACCCACCATTGCGTAAGCCTAGTCAATTCATGATAACATTGTTTGCTTCATGCTTTATAATGGTTAAAGCCGAAGGGTGGGGAACATATCCAAAATGCAAAGGCCAGACCCAGCTACAACCTCATCCAAGGCCTCTTATTTTGAGAAATGCCCCCCATGTTGCGGCCTTACCCCATATGTAAACCACTTTGAAAAAAATTCTATTGAATTTGGAGAACACATTATAATCCATGAATATTATCCCTAACAGAGGAGGGATAATATTACACCTACTCCTCAAAGAGTGAGAGCGTCCTTAGGGTTTAGGGTTTTGGTCGACCATTGAACAACGAATCTGCAATGTAGTGTGTTTTAGTTCCATGAAGCAAGGCAGGGATCTCTCTACCAGAAAGCCTTTGACTGTAGCTGAGGAACTTTATGTTCGTGCATAATTTGAAGGTTTTTTACACACAAAAGAATCAGCGGGTTTGTCAATGGCACTTTCTCATCAGACCTAGTAAAATTGAGGTTTGAATGTAGAGTTCCTTTGCAAAATTTGCTCTGCAAATATCTTTGAGGCCTTCTTGATTCTGATCTGAATCCAAGAATTGAAGAGCTGTGAAAAGCATGTATGTAGTTACTCTGCTGCACATATATACCAGTGTTGTACCGATCTAACCGTTTTTTTTGGTGAGAATCAACTAATTCTTGTTCTCTCATAATATGTTATGAGAACCTGATCGATTCTCTAATATATATTTCTAGCTGGTGAGAACTGGTCACTTTATCAAAAAGATTCAAACTTGCCTGATTCTCAAATAGGGCGATTCTCGTATATACAACAACAATCAATTTTCACATTGGGTTTTTAACAACCTGATTATTATTATTATTATTGTTGTTGTTGATTAAAATCAGTTTTTATTTTTAATAATTTAATTACTTCTTCAAAGGGAAAAGACCAACACTGTGTGAGAAGAGTAATAGCAGTAAAACAAGGAGTAATAGCAATAAAAAGAGAAGAAGAATAATGGAACAAGAGTGGTAATAGAAGTAAGAGAAATAAAGTAGTAGGGTACAATTGTCCATCACCGATCTCTACCTTATCACCGATCATTTCTTTAGATCTGTCATCTTTGCTTGATTTTGAGTGATTTGAAATGTTATGGCAGCATTACCTCAAGCTCGAGAAATCATCTTTAAAGTGCAAAGGAAAATGGGTAACGAAATAAATAGCAAGAAGAAAAATTAAGCTTTTCAACTCACAAAATGCTTTTTTTTCTTTTTCTTTTTTTCCTTTCTCTTTGGACCCCTCCTACTTCCAACTTTCAAAGCTGCTAACTTTCTCATTTCTTATTCATTTCAAATGATTTAAAATGCTATAGAGGCACTGTGTTCAGTTTTACAAATCATCTTCCAACTCTAATAGTGACACAATAACATACAAAGAATTTTTTGAGTGATCGAGTTTAGACTTTGTAATGTTTGGCGGTTTTCTTTTTTTGAATTCTTAACTCTCTCTATTTTGGGGGGCACATAAGTTTTTCAATTCTAATATGTTTTTTGACGATTTTTAATGTGCCAGATGCACCAATAGGAGGGGTTCAAGTTTTTGTTTGGACACCAAAAACAACAAAGAGAGCCCTCCACTTGGATCCCACCTGCCCTGAGCGCTCTACCCTAGCTAGCAAGAGGAGAAGAGTAGCAGCCCCAATGAGAAGAACAACAAGAAGAGCCAATAGCAAGAAGAGCTGATGTTTACACATATTTGGTGTATGTAGGGGTTAGATTTTGAACTGATTGTTGATGTGCCTTATTGGTCAGTCTATGGTTTCATCTATGACCTAGAGTGCCCAGCTTCCACTTCTAGAGATGGACCAGCATGACCTAGGACATGAGTTTTTCATGAGACCTGAATACAAGTCTTGAATTGTCTTTCTTGAAGTTGAAGAGTTACCCTGCTTTCATTGTCACTATAATTAGTTTCCAAAGTCCATGTCTATAGCACTAGCCAATGAGACATACTACTGATGAACTCTTTGGGTAGTAAGGGCAGCTCCTCACTGCAATTCATGCACTTCATGGTGAAGGTCATGGTCTGATACTTTGTGAGTGACTCTCATAAAGTCATGATCTACACTCATTGTTGTGTGTAACTGTCAGTGTTGTTGTAGAGATTTCTTTGCAATCTCATAAGGATGGATATACTTATACACAACCTTCTGTCTTTCTGCTGAAACTTTGTTGTGCCAACTGGTGTATGCAGGTCAGAGCTATATATTCTGGGTATGTGGAGTATTTTGTTGACAAACTAGCCACTAACATGGGGATCCCAAGATCTGATTTATTACAGGTATCTGAATGAAATGCAGATTGAGTTGAGAGGTGGCAGAGTGTGGGGGATGTTAACGCTCTAGTTTCGGATGGTACCAAGACCCAGCATTGCAAGGATGCAACAACAAATGTTGCTATGTGGTTTCTGCATATCACCTTCACACAATCTCTTTATGTTGGCTAAGTTTGTTGGTTTGGGAATTGGTTGGTTTTGCTGGAAACTAACAGAACAGTTTAGGGTTGAAGCATTATTGTGGAGTTTTTCTGCAGATTTCTTCAGAGATATTTCCCACACACAAACTACCATTTCTGGATTAATTGGTTCAAGACACAAGATTAGTTTCACCATCATTTTTCTACAACTCAATTGTTCAAAGTTGCCCTAAGTTTAACATGATGCATGTCATTGTACTCTTAATATGGCATAAATGGTGGCAGGCGCTACGTTTGAAGTGCCTTGAAGATTTAAATTGTGAACCCTTGTGTTCAAAATGAAGGATTTGGTGGAGACCCGCCTTTTACAAACACTACACCAAGAAATTTTGGGTATGTCTCTTCAAGATTAGGAATTGACATGCGTGGTACATCCATCATTAGATAATATAAATACATGTGTGGAAGTTAACTACAATTGAAAAATATGGTTTCAAGTCTTTCAACATGGATATTGACACAAAAGTATAATTGATTAGCAAAATCTACAATATCACACTAAGCGAGGATGCTCCATGCTTGTGTGTTACCTTGAGTCAAACCACAAATCATGGGCAATTAACTTTGAGTTACAAAGCACATATCTTTTCAATGTTTCTAAAGCTACTACCATTCTTATGACTTTGTAAACTATTTTAGGGACTTTAAAGAATCATAAAATAATTAAACAAATGCAAAATGGTTTGTATGGATCAAGCGAAGTCCAAATAGACTTTTCAAAATCATAAGTCTTCAACAATTCAAACTCCTAATTCTTTGACCTCTTCCCATTTGACAAAGGTTAAACATGATATATTAGCACCAACAAGTTCAGATGTCTAGTAGGGAACAATCCAACAACCTAGGGTACACCTCTTGATTTTTTGATGAGGTTTTGTTAATTATAGCCTTGTTCACATGACAATGTACTTCTTGGAATGCAAAGTATAGCTCACAATAATGACATGAGATGATAATATATTCCCCTTCAACCTCATGCACATAAGGATGATTACAAAATACCCTCCAAGCTTCGACCGTATTAAAGAAAATTATAATTTATATTTATGTATAATGAATCAACAAATTGCTTAAACTTGAGAAACTTTAGAAGCTTTGATTCAAAACACATAGGGCCTAAGACACCAAGGAAAAGAAATCAAAATGGACTTATTCACACTAGGCCTACAAATTAAGTATATATATATATATACACGAAGATAAACTTTTTTTCAAGTGCCTTTCATTTTGAAGGATTCATTGGATTATTGTGTTTTGATTCTGCAGGACAAAAGGGTTTTTTGCTATGAGTTTGAAGGATTAAATACCCATGCAATAGATTATGACCTATGACCTTTCACTTTTAAACCTTGAGTACTAGTGGTAATTTATTTTTTAATATTCAGAAATTGTATGATTAAGTTTGGAAATTTGTCCTCATGATTCCAAGACTTTTTTTTTTTTTTTTTTTTTGAAAGAGAAATATTGTTAGCATTACCCACCCCAAAAAATGGGCATATGGTTATGAGAGTGTCTTGAAGTCAATCCAAGTTAATACCCTTTTTTTCCTTTTACATGGACTTTGGATGGAAGTTTGATGGAATTTTTTTGGGGGCAACAATGTAACCCTACCTATGGGTAAATATATTGAGTTTTGTTAAATACTTGATTGGGAAGGGTGGTAAAATACTAAAATCACATACCCACATTTCCCCTTTTTTATTACCTTTTAATATGGTAGTGTTCTTGGGCTTATCATTTGGTTTATACATATATATATTATTTGAGGTCCGAATATGTTCAAAGGAAACAAAAATCATGTTGGATACGGATGAAAATTGTATTTTTTTTACATATGTATTTTTTTTGTATTTTAAAATTATGTTAATTATTTCAAATTGTGTTAAATGACTAATATAACTATTGAAAAATAATAATAAATTATTAAATTTAATTTTGGGTTTTGGTTTTAGTAAAAGACTCTTGAACTTGAACAATAGGTATATCAAAATTAATCAATTTTGCAAAGGAATAGGGAAAAAGACTTCTTTTTTATAAAAAATTGAAAATAAATAAATATAGATATAATAGCTTACTATCCACACTTGAAAAAAATTCACAATTTAAAAATTATGGAATTTAAAATTTTTAAAAATTCAAATTATGTTCTAAAATCTCAAATTTTCAAAAGCCTTTTATCACATGTAATGGGATGTAATGCACATGATATATAAAACAAAATTGTAGGATGAAGTTTATGATACAAGAAACAAAAACTTAAAATAGTTAGCATATTTTGATTCAAAACTATGATACTTTTTCAAGATGAAACACAAAAGCTATCAAAATTTTCACATTTTGAAATTTTCATATTTATTCAACAATTATTAATTTTTAAAATGATATATTGAGGTAAATATTTGTATTTTTAATAACAAGTTGCAGATTTCATTCCAAAAAATAATAATAATAATCATATGAAAAAATTTAAAAATGACTAAAAAAACACTCAAATTCCTTTTATAAAGTAATATTGTTGACTCCTTCAAATGTATTTGCACCTTTTGGGCATACATGTATTGTTTAAAAGAATGTATGGAAGTTATGTAAATTTTTCAAACTAAGTTAAAAATTAATGGAAAAATATTTGCAAACTTATCCACTTCTAACAAAGTTAAAAAATATGGATTAATTAGCTAATTGGAATGGTAGAAAATTAAACAATTCATATCAATTGTCATTAGTGAGTTAATATGTGATGTAATTTGAATTAATACATGTTGATGTGAAAATTTTCAATCAAAAATCATAACCAAATTTGAATTGAGTACTTTTGAATAGTTACATTGAATTATATTCTCACAAGGCCCCCAAAAAAAAATCCTTTAATTTCCTTTTTTTCATAAATGCATATTCTTGAAATCTCTATTTTGAGCTCTTATTAATATGCATTTTATTACTTTTGGTACATGGATTTTTATTATTATTTAACCAATGAAACGAAATAAAACTTTCATTTTAAAATTGTCCAATGAAATTTTTGTGAATTTTTTCATTTTTTAAATTCAAAAAATGAGCCACTCAACCATGCATTCACGCTCTACTATACAATTATTATATTAAACACACAATTTTTTTAAAAACTATAAATTTCATGACAGAGTATATTGTGCAAACAAACACCTAAAATGCTTATGGGAATCCCAAGAACACGTACACAATTTTATATTCAATTTATGCACCATAATTCTTGAATCCCCACTTTACCAATCAATTTTTAAACTTGTTAGTGTTTTGCATATGCTTCTTGAAAGATATACGATTATCTTCAAATACATTCAATTTCCACATTATTGAAAACCAAATTGAGTCTCATGATATATATATATAGCAATTAGAGGATTCTAATTGTAGAATGATGGGAACATAATTTTTTTTTTCCTTTTTAACACAAACTTTCAATCCTACCAAGTTAAAATTTTGAGGAATAACATTTATCTTTCCAATGCACAACAAGTGCACCATTTTAGCAATGATGTGTGGGGGTAAAGCTCACCCCAAAGGACTTTACACAGCATAACAATCACCTTACAAACTCTTTTAAGCTGCCAAATGCTTCGTGACCTATGAAAACAACTATTAACCACAAAATTTGGCAAAATTTGGGATACCCATTGGAGGTATACAAAATCATGTTAACATTTGTATATATACATGTTAGTCTTGAGATGGGTGGCGTTACAAGAGGTTTAATATACTTGGGCCAACAACGTAGGAGCCGACTAGCTTTGATTAACAACACACACATAACATGTCAATTACAACCTTGAGATATTGTTAAATTCCAAGAAAATGCATAACCAACCTTCAGAAGTGTGGTTAGAAGCTCACAATACGATTTTGGGAATATGACAAATGCTATAGAGATTTGTGTCTCTATACATGAAATCAAAAGAATTCATTTGATATCAAGAACTAGCAGATCGTCTACAAATAGTTTCATTAAGCATATCTTAGGAACAAAAGCTGGACAAGAATCAAAACTGACAAACAGAATACCCAAGAATCGAAACAAGTATGAGAAGTGGTAGAAGTTATCTCAAGAGACTCCCAATGTCTTAATGCTGTATTCAAGATAAGTGCTTGCAGGAGAAGAGGTTCTAATTGGCTTGAAAGACTGCAACATTTTAATGCAGGAATCAAGCAAAATGCAAGCACAGTTAAAGAAAGTTGTTCAACTACCCCCAAAGAGGTTTTTTAAGCACCAAACTATTTTGCATAGTTTGCAAGAGCTTCCTGCAACTTGACAACCCACAGATCATTCACCACTGATATAGGTAGCTTTTCAATGGAGCTTAGCCACTTAGAAATTTCTAGAAGAGAAGATTCACAAGTTCAAACTTTAGACAAGAACTGGAAGCAGAGAGACAATGAAGCTAATGGGTGCAGAGCAGTGTTGGTCTGCTATTGACTTTCAATCATTTACAAGATCAACACCAGTTCAGAGCTTGAAGAACAAATGACCAGTCTTTTGATAAACAGGTAGGAAAAGTTGAATGTGATGAAGAACAAAAATTTTACAGAAGAGGAAAGGCCCATCTTGTACAGAAGGGACAAATTCCTTGATCAGGCGTTTTTCTTGTCCTTGGTGTTTCATTGTGTGATTTCCAAGCACAAAATCAATGTGAATGTTGTGTATCTGAATCTGAAGGTGGAAGGATGTTCCACAACTACAAGCCTTTGGGGGGAAAAACAGAGTTTCTCTTGTAAAGTAGTAGAGAGAGCTAAAGAACTATACCCAGAACTCCCAATATGGGTCCAAAGGGTCACCACAAGCGTAACTCAAGCTTGCGTCACCCACATGCACCAAGGGGATTAAATAAGTCACTAACCCATTGCTGCTGCTTGATTGCAGCAAATGAAGGAATATTTACCTGTAACATGATGTGTGAAACTGTTCTTCTCCAAAGTCTTGAATGTTGTGTCGGTGTGTTTCAGTTTCCACATCATTCCCACACTGCTCCCCCCTGCCAAAGAGGAAGGAGAAAATGCTGCCAGAGTGTGCCTCTTTATCTCCCTCTCAATCTATCTGTGTCTTGATCTATGAAACACAGAAGAGAACTCATTACGCTCGTAACCGGTTGACATAAGCCAAGAATCCAGTGAGGCGGGGAGCTGTGCGCACACGCTCTGAACGTCTGACTGATGCCTCTTCAACTGCATACCGTTGCGCAAGCTCCTTGGACCTCTTTTGCAATGCAGTACTGCACTTACCCAACAAGAAATTCCAAATCAAACTGGGAACAAACATAGATGATTCACAGATGGGTCAAAGCACAGAAAATCTGACCTTTGCATGAATAAGGTTTCTCAAACCATGGCTGCTCGATTCAGGGTTGTGATATTGCAAGACTGCCCTCTTAAGACATATGTGCCAGCAGGTCACAATTTTTGCATCCCGACTGATGACACAGAAGCAGAGATGCAAACAACACCATAACTACTACAGCTCCGCCATGAAGGTTCAGAAAGATGTACAAGTTCTAGAACAGATTTAAAAACAAAGAGGCAACTAACCTGATCTTGCCATATACTGTCTCCATTTGCTTGTGCAAAGCTTTCTCCCTGATCCCTTTGACATTCAAGGAGTTGAATAAGGCATCCAGCTGCACATACACAAAATGCTTGTTGAAAATTGTGCAGAGAGGGCAAAAAGAAAAAAAATCATGGACAAGGGAAGACAACAACAATATCAATAATGTAAGAGGGATGTTTTGCGCCACAGATACTTGAAAAGTGGTTACCTCCTCTTTGGCACTATAGTAGCCCCATCGTTTGCAATCATCACTCTCCACAAACAGTCGGCCCTCCCTAAAAAAGAACCAAAATCGATTGTGAAAGCGATCTTTGCCAAGGGGCATAATCCGAATGTAATGTTTCTCCATCTCTCGCTCCAAATGTTCTTGCTGCACCTCCAAAGTTTCAGAGTAATTAAAAACCCAGATAGTACTACGTGAATCAATAAAGATTTCAAATCTAGAAGTTTTCAGGACGAAATCTGAGTTGCACTGTTCTACATAGCATTCCTTGTGCAATGGGTCAGTAGTCGTGCACCTTCTTCAGTTTCTCAGCCAGTTTTTGCTCCTGGAGCTTGCGCTGTGCTAGTGCCTCAGCTTGCTCTTTCCTCTTCTCCTGGAGTTTCTTCTGTTCTTCACTGCGTTGTCGCTCCTTCTCTTTCTCTAGTGCTAACTTTGCAGCAACTTTTTCCTTCAATAGCATGTGTCTTGATCTACTGACTGATGCACTTTGATGGTGACTTTCCTCTTTCCTGAAAAGCTACCCCCAGAGTTAACTTGACAGAAACAGCTGCTTAAGACACGACACATAATTCACTAGGGTTACATGCAGAATGGTTCTTCATATATCAGGATTACATTGCAGATGTTTTATGCCAACTTCTGGAGGTGTAAGAGGTCAGAAGGTGTACACTATAAGCCCATTACTGATGATTGTTGGTGAATGGTTCCCCAAAGAATTCCGCTTCCCTTTAACTGTCCAGCCTGTGGGATGTTCATCCTCCAGGACCTGACCCTGAAGATCCTTTGCATCATACTCTTCACCACCCTCTACATGAACAGGGCTTTCCAGATGGTCAATTGTTTATCCTTTGCATAGCAAAAGCCAACAACAATAACAGTGAGAGACAAATGCAGAGGCCACAAGCAAGCAGTGAAACAAGTAATCTAAGAAGCAGCTCATCAAAGCTGCAAGTACCAGTCTCTGTGATCAAAACTAGAACCATACAGCCTCCATGGATCTCAATACCTGTATAAGCATAAATGGAGCAAGAAGTCAAGGAAACTACAACAATGATGTATTATCACCTTCTAGATCTCTGTCTTCTCTGCCATTCTCTAGATTTTTGCCTTCCTGGTCACCATTCTCTAGAGTCAGGCCATTGGTATTCCCAGTACGCTGTCGCTTCAGGATCTCTTGTTCTTCCTTCTTTGCTTTCAGTTCTTCCACCTCAGCTTCCCGCTTGCTAGCAGCAGCAAGCTGATGTTCCTCAATATTTTCATCTATTTGGGTTCTGATTGCATTTGAGCTAAGGCAACAACCTACCAATTCAGTAAGAATCTTCAACTTTACAGAGGGATCCAGCTGTCTGTACAAGCCCTGACGGATTGTAGGAACATGTGCTGTGAATTTGCGTTGGTTTGGTAACTCTAAGAAGTCACAAAGGTCATCCTGCCAGTTCACCATCATGATCTGCAGCAACTCCATAATCAGTAAAAGCTCATAGAAGTTTTATTGAGAGACCAGAAAGACAGAGAGGATTCTCAGAGTAAAACCCTAACCCATCACCAAAATTGAAGCAACAAGTGTAAGAGCTGACCTCAATCCGCCGCTTTCTTTTATGGCAAAATTCTTCTCGGCGTATGGGGTCTGTCAAAGCAACCCGGAGCAGTGCAAAATTCATCTCAATCAACAAGGGTGCTTCACTTTCCGTATAATCAAGTGATTTTTCCAGTTCCTCTATGGTTAAAGGTGACAGATGGAGTGCCTTGCTAAATAAACAACAAAAATCCCAAACCATCAGCAGGTCACCCATGCACTCCATAGGCAGGATAAAATCTGTGGATGGAACTGGGCGATCAGCAAGCTGGGGATCTTCTGATGATGGCTTGACTTGAGAATCCTCAATTGGGTATTGGATGGGCTGCTGGAAAATAGCTGCAAAAATGTCCAGATATGCTTCAGTTCTCCAGAAACTACAAGTTATCAGAAAGACAGTACCATCATGAAACCTTCACTCATGACATTCATACTGTTGATGTTCCAGTCTTACAACAAGCAACACTTGCACATACAAATGGGTCTGCTCCACTCAATCTGCTTGTTGTTCAGTCTTTCCCTGATTTGTAATTCTCAGTGTAACAAGTTACCCTTTTTTTCAACATGTTGTCTTTTCTTGTCTCCTTTCTTTTCAGTTGTTCCACCCTCAGTTTGCTTGCGCTTCCTTTGTGAGTTTGCTTGTCTCTTTGTTTCATCAACCTGTATCTCAAAGTCAATGCATTAGGAGGCACTCGAGGTTCGGGCACTTGATGTTCACAGCAAAATAACAAACACAAGAAAGACAAAATTCTTGTGCATGTGCAAAAACCCACGTCAGGACAGTTCACAAATCCTCTATGCATTCTAGGAGCTATGATACTGATGCTTGAATTCAATTCCCTAGGTCCTGAGCTACAAAGAGTTCCATAAGCATAGTCAATGCATTGCAAGAAAAGAATCCAAATCACTCACTTCATTCCGTTGTCCCCTTTCACTTGGAGGTGTACGTTTTGATGGTGTCTCTTTCGGCCTTATCTGTTCCGGAGCAACTAACGCTATCTTGTACTTCCTGGCATGTTTGTCATGCACAGACCATGGTGAGTTCCTGGAGGGACCTGAGGATGCTGATTCCCTGACAAAAGCTTTAAGCAATGCCCGAGAGAAAGGCACTTTCTTGCGTTTGAGGTTGTCTGCAGATTCCTTGGATGTACCAATTCTTCTATTGTCATCATCTAACCACGCAACCTCATACTGATGGGATCCATCCTTCTCATCCTCAAGAATTTTCAAAATCCGGCACATACATGGTGAAGCTTCACGGACACCTACCGCCACCTCCCCTACTACAAACCTTTCCTTGAAATTCTTGTAGAGCCTATCAACCAGCTCATCGATCCGAAGTCGACCTGCACCCATACATACACCCAGACCTTGCAACCATTGATCAGGCCCAATATTCAAATCTGCTTCTGAAAATGTAACACCCCTGAGCTCTGCCAGCATATGCCATAATGCCAAAAATCTAGCAAAAGACAGGCAATGTAAAAAGTTGAAAGCATTTTTTGCATGTTATACAAATGTCAAAGGCACAAACTGTCCAAATTTGCTTCAAATTTCAATGTTCCACAGACATGGGGATGAAAGAAAGATCACGCAACTGAATTGGACCAAATGTAAGACTGGTCCCATGAACTCCTTTGGAAATTGTTGAACTTTCTCAGTGGCTTTGCGCTCCGATACTACAGCTTCTTCATATGTCAGATTGGACTTCCCTGATACCTTACAAGTCCAAACCCTGCGTCGATACAAATTCATGCAACTCAAATAATCTCTGTGAATCCAAAAGTCAAGGATTGTTCTCTGTGCAAAAACCAAAGCACCTGGAAAAACCAGCAATACACCCCTAAAATATATATATCCCCCCTCCTCTCACCTTCAACAGAAAAACCAACTGCTCTGTGTGTGTGTGTGTGTGTGTGTGTGCATTTCTCTCCATAAAATTATTCATTCATGTATGGGCATGTGCTGCGACATCTAATCCTTCAGTTAGATGCACAGAATTCAACGAGAAACCAGAAATTCCTGTGATCAAACAATCCATGGCAACAACGACGAGGACAACCCCCAAAAGACAAGAAACGCAACACCCAAAACAGAGAAGAGAAAAAACAATCAAAAGACCCATTCAAAGAAAAAGCACAACAACCCATTCAAGCAAAAGTTTGCAGCAAAAAAAAACAAAATGACAGGATACTGATAGTCCCTGAAAATCTCTTTAGTGAAGCGCACTTGAAAGACTTCCTCATTAGGCTTCAAATCCTTGGGAGGCTTCATCACAGTATACGGCCTTCGTTTCAACAGTGGCATTGTAGCTCCTGTGAGCTGCTGCTGATGCCGCCTTCCTCCGCCCTCTCAAACCCCCCACCTCCCCTTGTCCCACTTTCTTTCACTCCTTCCCAAATGCTGCACACAAAACAAACACACACATATATATAGGTATCCACACTTCCTTTCCCTTCTTCTCTTCTCTCTTTCTCTCTGTCTCTGTCTCTCTGAGGCTCTATCCGTCTCACTCTCTGCAAGTGAAATTCAGCAATGATATGGGTGCTTGCAATACAAGCAATTGCGAAATCTGCATCAAATTCAGGGAGCAAACAATTAGGGCTGGGAGCTTGGCAGGTCAAGCAGTAATGAGATCAACATGGAAAGGAAAGAAAGGGGGGGTGGGGGGGGGGGGGGGAAACAGGGGACGGTAGACGGGGGGGGGAGAGACCGACGGAGCCAGAGAATGTCCAATTTCTATGCAACTGAGTTGTTGGGTGTGCGGAAAAAAACGGCGCACGATCGATTTCTGTTGCAACACGAGTCCAGGAATCCGAATTAGATCCATGCGCGGAAGAAATGCCTCAAGAAATTCGCGAGAGAGACACAGACTGCAAGAGAGGAGAGGAGGAAAGGGGGACTTTGGGCGTTGGCGCTTTTGCGTTCCCGTTTCCCTCCCTTCGCTGTGCCAATGCTGCTCGTCTTTTCGTTCGTCCCTTAGCTCTCCTCGTTCGTCCATAATTTCCGTTCGTCATTTGATCGTTCGTCCAGTGGCCGTTTTTGTGATTGTTTCTTTAGAAGTCGACTCATCAACTTATTTCAGTTCACTTTCTTATTCTAATTCGTTTGCTTTTAACTTCCGTTCGTCATTTGATCGTTCGTCCAGTGGCCATTTTTTTAATTGTTTCTTTAGAAATCGACTCGTTAACTTATTTCAGTTCTGTTTTTTTTTTCCTAATTCGTTTTCTTTTTAACTTCCGTTCGTCGTTTGATCGTCCTTCTAGTGGCCTTTTATTTCTTGAAATTTTGATTCATTAAATTGTTTCAGTTCACTTTTTATACCAACTCGTTCGTCCTTAATTTCCGTTCGTCGTTCAATCGTTCGTCTAATGCCTGTTTTTTAATTATTTCTTAAATTTTTTAATTGTTTCAGTTCACTTTTCTTCTTTTTATTCCAACTCGTTCGTCCTTAATTTTCGTTCGTCGTTTGATCGTTCGTCTAGTACCTTTTTTTTAATTGTTTCTTTAAAAAGTTTAATTGTTTCAGTTCACTTTTTCTTGTTTTTTAACTCCAACTCGTTCGTCCTTAACATCCGGTCGTCGTTTGATCGTTCGTCCAGTGCCTTTTCGTTAACTATTTCTTTTAAAATCGCTCCGCTTTATTCATTCATTTATTATATCGACATTTTAATTATTAGATTAATTAATTTAGGTTCACTTTTTTTTTTTTTTAACTTTTTGTAAGGTTAAGGTTGGGATGTTCATGAGAGTGGTTTTTCATCCCCAATTTTTCATCATAAAATTTTAAGAATGTTGGGAAATCTTCCCAAGCATAATAAATAAAGAATTGAATTTTTTCTTATATATATATAATAATAATTAAATATAAAGAGAAAGATGGGAAATAAGAATAAGGCACCTTACACTTAAATTGTAGAAATTACAACTAAGTCTTTTTAATGAATTTTTAAAAGCTTTAATCCATAAATTTTATTTTATTTTTAGAATATATTAAATTAGAATATTACTTTCTTTTCATTTTATGCATAGTTGGGATTTATTTATTTTTCATTTTTTTAGAAGTTTTAAATTATAATAACATTATGAATCAGATTATTATTGTGAAGTGATAATCAATAATATTATTGCCATTTGATCCTCTTGTATAATTAATTAACCATTTGACATTCTTATGTAATGGCAAGGTAATCTTATGGTTATGCAATAAAGTTCTGGATGGAATTCTCATAACTAAATTTTTTTTTTCATTATTTTTTATTGTTGCCGAATACCAAGAATACTTATAGTGTGTTTACATTTGTCAAAATATCAATAGTTGATCTAGGGGACACTTGTAAAAAAAATTAAAAAATACGTGAATAAAAATATAATGTGTAACATATTGGTTGTTGAGTAAAAATTATAAGTTGATTGAATAAAAAGAGGATACATTTTGTTCAAATAAATAATCTATTAATGATTTAAAATAATAGGTTATAATTAATGTAATATTATTTTAATATGTATATAATAAAATTATAAAATGATAAAAAAAATTGGACACCACCTTTGAGCCAGTACCAAGCTTAATTCTGCATTTGCCTCATTATGCCTTTATAAACCTAATTGAATTCCTTAAGTTTATCATCTTTCACAATTCCATATTCCATGCACTCTTGAGAGACATACTCCAAAAGCTTGAATTTGAACACATGAAAAGAGATCACACAACTCATTACAAAAGATCTCCGTAGCCCACGCATTTCACATTGACAAAACTTTGAATTTTTGACATACATCATCAATCACAAAGAAGGAGCAAAACTAGAACTAAGAACTAACCTCCGTCAAGTCACAAATGTAATCTATGGTTGGACATGAATAAGGGTGCACATGTGAAATTAATAAGTAGTTTTGCACTTCCTAACATTCACCAATTGATGGCCTCACAAATGTTGGACCTTCTTGCACAACTACCACTTCCTTTCCTATGTATCCATATGACTTTTCAAACATGTGGAGCAAAAACTTAAATGCTCAACATAATGGTTGTTTTTCTAAGCAAGTAAACACAATAAATTTCAACATATATTTTAGAAGTTTTTGAAGAGCAAGAAGCTTTGGACAACCTACTTCAAGTTGGTCCCATATTCAATAATTCTACTTTTGAGAACAAAAGACAAACGAAATGAAAGAATTAACAAAGGAAAAAAAAGATCAACACTCATTTCAAAGCTTTCTTTGAAACCTTCAAGCCAGTATAAGCAACAAAGAAGAGATCTCTTTTGATGGATGGGTTCACCTAAATCCAAAACCCTTATTTCCTAACCCCAATACCCTACCAACACATATGCCTACATCACGTAAAACCTAACCCCTATAAAAGACCTTAAAACTCATTAGGTGGGGTTTGAGGATAGATATAGCTAACCCTAGGATTTTTCAAATCGAGCTCAAGGCCAAGTTTATAAGTTATTACATGCTTTAAGGCGAGTCTTGTGGTGAGACTTTCCCAACTTAGAATTGTTGAACTAAGCATCCAATCTCAACCAACATTGGTTGTTACAATATATTCACCTTTGCAATAACTCTTTAATTATAAGATGCCCACATTTTCACCTTACCAATTTTTGGGTTATATTTATTAACCATATTTTCATAAAATAAATCATGGTTCAAAATTTGGTTAAATAGGTACCCATTGATGTTGGTCAATGTAGGGTTCTTTAAAGGAACCATTGGGTTTGGGTTTAATGTGTTTCTTTAAAACGGGTGATACATAAGTTTTTTTTAAAACCTATTAGTTTTGGGCAACAATGCTAGCTTGTGAGAAGGCGAACATGAGCAAGTGAGCTTGAAGGAATATTTTTTTAAATATTTATTACCGCATAAATTAAAATTTTGGAATGTATCCTGTCAATCAAAAGAATATTTGATTATGTGGAAAAATATTTTGTTGCATAATCATTTTCTAAACATGGATGAAATTCGAAAATGGATGAAAATTATTGTCAAATGAAAATTTTGGAACATTGAAATGGATGGAAGTTGAAAAGTTGATATGTTTGAGGCCTTAAGTAATATGAGATTGCATCTAAGACTTATAATGCATTCCACATTCATGAGCAAAACTAAATTTAAAAAGATAAGACAAATGTCAATAATTATTATGTATTGTCCATTTGCACATGTCACAACAAATCAACCATCTTGGATTATATTTCATTCTCTACATGGGATAAGAGTCAACTCACTTAGCACAACTAGTTAAACATTGAACTTTGTTTCAATTCCAAGTTGAATGATGAATGTATTTTTTAGGAATACATTCATCATCTAGATTAGTTAATCTTATGAGCATCCTAATAACTAGCTAGTTACTAAATTTAGTAAACTACTTATTGTCTTCTAATGGATGAAGCCATTAGGATTAATTACCCTATTGAGATGGATGATTGATTGATATTTGTTTACTAATCACTACTATGGATTTTGTGAATGGATTAGAATAAGAGACCTTGTTTTGGTAGGAGAAATGTGCACCTTGTACAGTATTAATGAAAGGGGATTTGGAGATGGACCCTTATCATTCTTGTATGAAACTTTGAAGGAATGCAAGAGAAAACATTATATGGAATAAAAGTAATGCAAATGTGTGTAAAGATTGTAAACCTTGTGTGCATCACATGTGGTAGCCTTTTGTTTTTTTTATTCTTGTTATGATGTTTACTTTCTAGTATGATGATAGTTGAATATTATTTTTGTATTAGTTTATTCTATTTTGTTGTGTTACACATGCAACTAGCTCTCTGGAATATAAAAGCTCACTAGAAGGTAGTTGTTATAAGATGGTAGGAACAATTCGCATGTAGTTTGGTGGAAGGTAACAACTCATCACAAGTAAAATAGTTTGGTGGAAATCACTAGTGTGTTCACTTGTTGGACTAGCAATTCTTCAAAATACAAGCACGGGGTTGGAAGGTATTACCTTCTTACCTTCTCCATGAATAACTAGAAATTTCAATTTGTTTCTATCACAATTTCATTATTCTGATTTTATGTTGGAAAGCAAAGTTGCCTTCCGCATGGTAATCATTAAAGACCACCTTCCTTGTTGTAATCTTTGAAAGGTTTTACTTAGCAACCTTCTCCAAGTTTTATTTATTGGGTTGCAAAATCCATGGTCTTACAAAATTCTTCCATCTACGAATAATAAATTACATGTTGTAGAATGTAACACATGTGCTTACAATGCACATTTTTCCCTTGCTTGCCCAACAAACTTGCCATCATCTATTTATGAACAAAGGTAGTTTGTTTTGCTTTGATTTGTTTTGTTTTGTTTTGTAGGTATGAGATCCATTGAATCAAGATGCTTCAAATCATGTTCTTGGTGTTTTTTGAAAGCTCTCAGCAAGGAGGGGTGCATGGGCTTCGTTCCATGATGGTTGGATTTGTGGTACAAAAGTTCTTAAATATTGAATGATTTTTTCACTGAAAATTAAATAAAATTATAGTTGAAAAGTTCAAAGGAATTAGAATGTGCCTTTGGTGTTGTTGGAAAGATCTTGATGAGTATGATTTAATGGAATTTAATTTGGAATGTGGGGGATATTGATTTTTAAGTGATTTTTGTTCTTGAAAATTCAAATAAATTCCAAGTTTTGGAAGGAAAAATACATTGAGAATATGGTAACACTTGAAGGCTTACCATTCAATTCGAGCACGATTTCCTTTCATATTTGGTTGTTCAAAAAACTAATACATACATTGCAAAACAATGTTCACATTTTGAATTTCTTTATTTTGTAATTTGGGTTCACGCTTGGGCCAACAACATAGGCCACATCAATTGCATAAAATTAATGCAATTGTAGGTAAAACAATTTCCAATTATCACATCATATTTTTTTTGTTTTGGGGTTAACCAAAGGTAATGTTATAAATGGATCCATACCTTAGTGGAAGAACCAATGTGGGTGGAAAAACAATTGCTTATAGAACATGACTTGCCTCCTACTTGTTTTGATGATAACTCAAAGGCTTGAATGTCCCAAGGTGTCACAAGTAAAATTCCCATTTTTAAACCAATTTTTTTTTAATTGCACATCATTTGCAACTTTGTTACAATTGGGATTTTTAAATTTAAAATAAAATTATGGAAATTACTAATTAAATCAACTCATCTATTATATTGGTATATAATTGAAAACAATTTTCAACTAGGTGGTCATTTGCTGAATAGTCCAAACATCAACAATGTTTCCAAGTTGAACACCTAACTATGTTGGTAAATAATGTGAAACATGTTTCAACTAAAGGAACATTTTCAAAATATTCTTAGCATCTAAGGTTCTCTAGTTGGCACATGTAATCAAAATATTGAATAATGTTCAACTATTTTGATGACTCACACCATCAACACACACATATGGATGATAAAATATTTTAGAAAATAGATGAAATGTAATCTTGTTTGCAACTTTGTTGTGATTATCTTTTTCAATTATGTTAAACAACTAATAGGCAACTTCAATTTTATACATATAATATTTATTTAAAAATTTGATAACATTTAGTTACATATAAATTTTATTTGTATAAATGAATGGTTTTTTTGTGCATATAAATATTTATTATTTAATCTCAAAATAAATTTAAATAAAAAATTGACAAATAATTTTGTAATAATTTATGTTCAATATATGTAATTTATATTTCTATGTAAATCAAATGGTGTTTTACAACAAATCAAGTAATGATACGTGTCGAACTTTAATGTCTTAATATTTTTTAAATTATAATTTTAAAAAATTCATTATTAGGTTACATTTGAATTTCTTTTGTATAAATAAATGGTTATTTATGATGAATTTTTTGTGCATATAAATATTAAACTTTAATTTGAAAATAAAATTTAGTGAAAGTTTTGAAATGTAAGTTAATTTAATAATATGTGTGTTCAATATATGTAATTTATTATTTATATTTTGATTCAATTTTTTCTTACAACATGTCAAGTAAATATACATAATTAATATTTTTGGGGAATTTTAATGTTTATTCTAATGTTGGCTATTAGTTCCAATATTTTTTTAACTTAAAATTATTATCAATATTTTCTTTATTTAATTTTTTAAATTCTTAAATTGTAATAATAATCAGAATAATTATTAAAGATATTATATATATATATGCAAAACAATATTATTATTTTAGCACCATTATAATTATATAAATATATTTTAATAATTTATAATTTATATTTTATTTATTATATTAGTTAATAATAGTTATAACAAGTTAAGTAACAATAAAAATATAATAGTTAAGTAATTAGCCTAGCTTAACTACAATATTATTATTAATGTTGTTGTTGTAATTCTAGTCAATTATTAATTATCATGACATTATAATAATTTCAATTAAAATATCATTAAAAACTACTGAATTTTATATTTGAATTAAATTTTGTTTTACAAAAGGTTAATAAGAAGTTATAATGAATTAATATTTATAAAGATTTACCAGTTATTAATATTTATTTATTTAATAAAAATTAAATTTCTCAAATTTTAAAATTTAAGAATAAATATTTTATTATTTAGTAAATGATAATAGTATTTTGAAGTTTTTACTTATATAATTATACAATTAAAAATGGCTGATGAATATTACTACAAATAATTATCGTAATTAATTAAACCTAAACTAGGTAGACTATTAATCTAGTTTTAGGTTTAGACAAGTTTGTAATTTAGTTGTAACTAGATTATATTCATTTGAGTTGCAATTAGGTTACAATTTAGTTTCAATTGAAATGTTTATCCCATGTTGTTGGGCTTCCATTCTAAAAATCCAAACTATATAAAAGAATGCATTAAGATTGTTGGAGAAACAAAATAATCCTGAAAATGTGATAGTAATTTGGGATGATCCAATTGAAAAGGCTCAACCCTAAAGGCTAAACCAAATTAAATAAAATTTCATTTGTTAAATGCCATGTGGTTAAAATCTAACCCTAATTTAAACCTAAATTAAATGGCTTGTATTTAAGCTTAACCTAGTTTCTTAAGTCTAGACCTAACTTATGTTTAAGCTAGGTCGCCAATGTTCAAGTATCACATGGCTTGGCTTATGGATGTGGATGTGCCATGTGTCATTTAAATATTCGTTGACCCCAAACTTTGTGAATGTGACACGTCTCAACATTGTGAGTGTGCCACATGTCACCAAACTGTTCGCCAACTACTCAACTTACATAATTACAATTTAATCAAAATTGCAACTTGATTTTTGGCACACATCATGGCTAATCAACAAATGGTGTTCATCCACCAATCGAAACCAATTGAAAATAATTCTTAATTATAATGGTACGCAATTTGCAATTGAAATGGTAAATAATGCGTATTGTTGTGGTGTTCACACGTCGTTGACATTTTCAACTAGAATGTCATTTTCGAATTACACTTGTCAACTTTTTTGGTTTGTATTTGAAAGAAACATTTTCTAATTGCAAAAAATACTTTGCAACTACATTTGTTCTTTCCAACTATTTTTTTAGTTGAAATGTGATTGAAGATGTAGTTTTAAATTGCATTGATAATGAAGTCTCATTTGGATAATTTTCTAGTTTTTTTATATTAAGAGTACAAATAAGCTTTGGGGGGCACAAGCTTTGTGGTCCACCAGTTGAGTGGTAAGGTCTATTGTATTCAATGTCTTCCTTATGAATTAATTTCCCTTGTGTTCATTTCATTATCATATTCAAAGTTTTATATGTTACTTATAAAGTTCACAAATGTGGATTAAGAAAGATTACAAGGTTTTCTTTTGATTCAAGTATTGAAAACAAAAGTGAACGCCATATTTATATATCAATTGTAATATAATGTTTTATCTTATATATAATTACAACATGGTGTGCGTGCGTCTGTCCTCTTTTTGGATGATTTTCGTCACATACAATGATGAATGATGCCCACTGGACCAAGAGGCGCATCGCCTCTTGCCGCATCGTTCTTGAAGACCAAGAGGCGTGTCACCTCTTGCCGCGTCATTCCTGAATATGCATCAATGGAGGTTCTGTTCATTTGGTGGAGAGCAAATTAGGCGAGGAAGCTCCCGTGTTGGAGAGTGATCAGGTGAATTATATACGGCCGATGCCAATTTCGTTGGTGCGTGAGGCGGTCTCTTTGTGTTGCATTCTTTTTCAAAATTTTGCACAAGGAGAAGGTCGCGATAAGGTTGGCTATGCTTCTCCTGCTCCTCAGATTTTCTATCAGTCTGGTGGAATCTGTAGTTGGACAACAAGATGGCCTCTGAGCTCTGTCATCTGTTGATAATTACCTCTCTTTCTTTCATGTCGATATATGTCTCATGAATGTAAACTGCCATGATCTACTTTTGACTTCTGCAAGTTTGCAGTAAGAAAAACACCACATCTGATTTTCATGATTCTCATGGTAATTAATTATTATTGGAAGAGTGACACCATTAGAACTCAATTTGTATATTTTGGAACTTGCAGTTTTCGGAATGAAAAGTTAGTCATGCGAAAACTTATGCAAAAAGGCTGAGAGCTATTTTGCACTATTGCGTAGTAGACAGATCAATTGAAGAAAAAGCGTCGTCTAAGGACGAGGAACCTGAATCTAGAATATGATCACAAGGCTGCAACTGCAAAAAATTATTGGAGATTTATTATCTTCGTTTGTTGGAAATGAGATGTAACAGTAAACAATCATAAGGTTAGAATATGAAATTTCCTTAATTTTTTTCTGAAGGTTCTATTCGTTTGGTGGAGAGCAAATTAGGCGAGGAAGCTTGAGGGAAATGAAGGAATGAAGCTTGAGGGGAATGTCTACTGGGGCCACCACATCAATACATCAATGTCCTGTTTTAGAGACAATAACATACATATAGATAGATGACAGCAGCCTACAGGGATCATCCAAAAGCTCCAGGCTGATCCCAGAGCCGATTCAAACATTTCCTTTGTAATTTCACCACATTGAAAAACTAATTTTTCAATAGTTTGATCTAGAATGACAGAAAGCTTGAATTCTTTGTGTAAGAAATATGGTTTTTTCTTCCTGTAACAATGGAGGTACAGTGTACATCCTTGGTCTTTTTTTCCCCAAAATAGTGGATTCATTATCTTAAATCCTAAGTTTCTGATTGTTTGGGAAAGCACAAGTCTTGGGATGATGATTTTTGGATCAGGCTTCTGTGTTGACTTCTTGGCTATTGTTAACCTATGTCATTGTTGTGCAGGAAAATAAGTTCCTTAAGTTTCTGGGGTTTATGTGGAACCCATTGTCATGGGTCATGGAGGCTGCTGCATTGATGGCTATTATGTTGGCCAATGGACAAGTATGCTCAAACCTATAATTTACTTTGTTGATATCTGCTTTGCTATATTGATCACCAAGTGCTGGAATTAGGTTGCAAAATGGATATTATCTGTGAAAAATTCATGGAATTCAATTTTGTTATTTTCGATTCAGGTATTTTGAAAACTTAGCACCAAAAGTCTATATTGTCAATGATGCAACAGAAAGAACCAATATGGCATTGGAGACAGGTATTCTGGAAATTGCAAATGACCTGAGAAACACTTGAAAATGGATGTGCATTCTGCTTCCAGGAATTGACTGGTAGAACCAACCTTTCCTAAGCAATAAACACATGTCTGTGATCTCTCTGAAACACTAAACTCTGATCATTAGTAAAAAACCAAGGAGTACCCTTCACTAAGCCAATACTTGGGAAGTTGGAAGGTGAAAAAAATGGTAGCTGTGATTTTAGTACTGCCTGTACTAAAATCACATCTGAGGGAGAATGTGACTTGGATATTCTAAGAAAAGTTACAGAAGGGATGAAATTGCACAAGAAAAAGGCAAATAAAGTAAACACTCAAAGATGACAATGAATCATTTTTTCAATGTGTTGATTTATGCCGTTTTTTATGCAACAAACATGGCCCTATATAGTAATGATTTTGTATGCCATGCAGAGGCATTCAAGGTTTCAATTCCAATTGAATAGTTTGTGCTTATACATATTAAGCACTCAGCTGATTAGCTAGCTCCAGAAACTTGACAAAGATCTGCCGCAGAGGACCTTGCAGCTTTTCCGCATCTGCCTTGAATTCAAGGTCTGCACCTCCGTCGCAGCTGTCAAATACCTCTACAAGTATGTCTACAAAGGCCACGACTGTTCACAGGTGGACATTGGCCCGGTGGACGTTGCTACACCTGATGGTGCTACGCTTGCTCAGCCACACATGCGGGATGAGATCAAGATCTACCAAGACGGCCGGTATGTGTCGACTTCTGAGGCCAGCCACCGTCTGTATGGCTTTGATCTACACAAGGAGCACCCCAATGTCGTTCGACTTGTTGTGCACTTGAAAGGGCGCCAGACCATCCTGTTTCAAGAGGGCACTGATGTTGTGGCCATACTTAACCGGAACCCTCACACAACTCTAACTGCATGGTTTGCATTTAATAAAATAGCACAGGAGCATCTCAATCCATCTACACCATTGAACTTGGCTCTCAACACACTTTACCATGATTTTCCACGCATTGCCACATGGAAAAAGAAGGAAAAGTAATGGGCACTCCGCACACGAACGCCAGGTCTGCTGCCTATCGACCGCATGTACTTTGTGCAACCCTCCGAGGGGCTACGTCTTTTGAGGATCTCGCGTGCACCAATAGGCATTTACAACATCCCATGCAACACGCATCTTTTAAAGAAGCATGTTAGCAGCGTGGTTTGTTGCAGGACGATGCTAAGTGGGCCCAGTGCATGGAGGAGGCTGCAAGCATGGCCAGTGCCTCATGCCTCAAGGCACTGTTTGTTGCTTTGCTGGTGTTCAATGATGTTGCAAACCCATTAGCTCTGTGGGAGTGTTTCAATGAGGACATGGCAGAAGACTTCCTATATCAAGCACGCTAGGTTGGTGCTCAGCTCTACCCGTGTATGGTTCTGCATGGTCATGGTGCGGCGCTCAATGCTCACTATGTCGTGTGTGTGCTCTTATAACGTGCAGGGCGAGCTAGCATGGCAACTCGATGCTGCCATTCGGGACATGGTGCTGCACTTGACACACCTCAACAGCAGCCAGGGCTTGGCAGCATTTGGCTTGTCGACGCCTGTGGCTTAGCTTGCCAGTGCCTGCCCATGAACTACATTTGCAGGAGGGTTGTCCCATCATATTATTACGTAACATGACCAACGGCCTGGCTAATGGTACCAGGCTCATTGTCATTCAACTCATGCAGCATGTCATTGAAGCAGAGGTGGCAACAGGTCCTCCAAAGGGCCAACGAGTGTTCATTCCACGGCTAAACATCACATCTTCAGACAAAATGAATGCCTTTCACTCTGCGCCGTCGCCAGTTCCCTGTGCACCTTGCATTTGCCATGACCATCAGTAAGGTGCAAGGGTAGACATTGAAGATGGTCGGCATTTTTCTGCCCAAGCCTGTATTTACACATGGCTAGTTGTATGTGGCCATGTCGCGCATTGGATGCCCCGGAAGGGTGAAACTGCTGGTTACAGATGGGTGGGAGGATGCTCATGAAGATGCACCTGCCGGTGTGTACACTCGCAATGTTGTTTACACATAGGTGTTCTAACATGATCGTGTAGACAGTAGAGCTTAACAGAGCGTTTGGGGTGGCTGGAGTGGCGTAGCCACGGGTTACCCACTAGTAATAAATAAATTCAAGGAAGTTGAAGGTTACTTTTAAAATTTTCATTCCACAAATCTTTTATTTTCTCCAAGTTTGCACACAAGTTAATGACAAATAAACAAATACCATGAAATTTATGTACCCTTTTGTTGTGCAAAAATTATCCTAGCCTACATTTCAATTTTATTTCTTTGAATATTGGAAAAAGTTGCCCCTTTCTAACATCTCCATTGTTCCTTTGAATATTTTGATACCCTAGGTCCTTACCCTTTTACACATTTAATTGTTCCATTCTTCAAGACATAATGAAAACGTACAAATTCTTTTCATGGATATGCAAATAATGCTCCTTGTCCACCATTTCCATAAGTCCTTTCATTTTATTTAAAACTTACAAACCCCTTTTACATATTTGTATGTGAATTCAACTAGATAAACCAAATCCCTTCTTTTCTAAAACAAAGATTTGGCCTTCATTCACATGCATGATTATGTATGCACATCAATATAAATGCATTTTCTTTCCATATTCAAAATTGTTACCATAGGCTATAATGTGTTGAATAATTATGCAATGTTGAAAACTTTTACCCTTTCACATTTATAAGATGGCTAACATCTATCTATTTTCAAATGTGCATTAAAAATGATTGTTGGGTTTTTTATGGATTCAAATATTGAAAACCATTTATATATCAATTTCAAATTGATTTATATAATTAAAAAAAATCATCTTTCATTTCTAATCCAACATCTTCAATGGTTTCAAACAAATTTTTATGTTGCACAACAACACATTTTGGGTTTTATGATTGGTTTGAAAAACAACTAGTGTTTTTTTCAACTATGTTTATAACTACTTGGTCATAAAAATTACTATGTAGTTGCAAAGGACATTGAAATGCCACATGGCATTATGGTTTTGCGACTATAATTAATATGACAACTGGTTTAATTTTGGGTGAATATATTTTAATTTTTATTAAATGTTTGAATGATTTAAAATTAGGAATTCAAAAATACCATTTACTTTTGCAACTAATAATAATTAATAATGACTCAATTTTAACGAGCATGATGTGGCATGACATGCATCAACAAGGTGTTACAAGGTGTAGTCAACCTCATGACCCATAACATTAATTTCAATAAAATTATATTTATAATGCCAAAACATGTATTTTATGATTTGTCCTATGCAATTACAATGTCCAACATGATTAAGAAAACAAGTAAAAATGTCTTTAACTAAAAATCAACCTTGTACTCATGTAATGAACAAAAATGACTTAAAAAACAACTACAATTGCACAGGGCCAATCATTTTATTAACCAAGTTTAGTTTAAATAACTTAGTTTAATTTGAAATTTTATCACAATTTAGCTAGATTTAGCCATGTATTTCTTCAATAGTGAACTTTATTTTAAATTTTCCAAATTTAGCCCAATATAGCTTAAATATTCAAATTTAGCTTAATTTATCATTGTTTAACCATGTTTAGCATAAAAATTATGTTTAGTTTCATTTATTTTTGTTTAGTCATGTTTAGCCTGAATTATTATTTAAATATAAACTAATTTAATTTATTTATACATTAATAATTTTCAACCATACATAGTTTAAATAATTATGTTTAAAGGTGTTTAACCATGTTTAACTTTATTTAATTGTGTATAGCCATATTTAGCTTCAATAATTGGGTTTAATTTAATTTATATATTAATTTAACTATTTTTAGATTGGGTGCAGTCATATTAACATGTACCAAAAGCAGTCGTAACCATTACTTATTTTTTAAACTTTGGATTGTAAAAAAATAAAAAAATAAATAGAATAATTTTTAATAAAATGTTATTGTGAATACATGATGTACATATCATAAAAACTTGGAATTAGTCTAATAGTGAAAAATACGTATAAGGCCTTTTAACCTTTTATAACCATTGTTTAAAAATTACATAAAAGCGACTAGTTTAGTTTATTTCCTTCCAAATATCAAATGTTCACCCAAACACAAACACATTTTCCCTTAGTTTACATACTAAGGTTTTGTTTTGTAACCTATCATTTCTTACCATCAAATCTTAAACTTAATTTTGAATTGCTTTGGGTTGTTTATCAATCCAACACACATCAGTACCAAATGCAATCAATCCCAACATCCAACTTTTTACATTATTGTGAATACATCATAAAACAAAACAAAATCATAGAGTTTTTCACCCAAAGTCTAATTATGATTTGGATTGTATTTTGATTCATACCACCTATATCTAATTTGGATGTATTAAGATGAACTACCCATCATTGGCACCTTCCTTTCATTTTCATCACTACTTGAATTGACCTTTTACATGAACACATCCAACTCCTTGTTATACATATGTATAGGTGATTCATAAACATTGTTGACCAAATTAGATTTTCCAACCATTTCTATTCAATGGCATTTTTGAAAAAATATTTTCAGGAGTTTTCAAATCCCAACAAATAATCACATTGTTCATGAAATCTTATTTTGTAGTTTCAATTTATTGGATCCATAGGCCATGGATTGTCCCTTGAAGGTTAAGGCAAACTATTCAAAAACTCTGGAATGAACATGCATACAACAATTGAATAAATATTGTAGTCTTGAAGCACATTTCTTTTATTGGAACTTTCATTTGTAACTTGAATTTTGGCTTTATTACTTTCAAATCTTTTTTGGTCCATAAGTGGATATGATTTTAGGTTTGCTAAAGTGCAACATGAGCATGGTAAATCAAGAGTAGAGATGACAAAAATACATTACAAAATGTAAAGATGACCAATTAATTGGATTAAAAAAAAAGGTGTTGTGCTCCTATTAAAAAACTAACAAAAAATGAATTGGTTTTGAATGACAATCACATTACAAATGTCCAGAGGTTTATCACCCATTTGTGTTATAAACTCACTTGACATTAATTTGTGCCACAATAATCAAAAAATATGTTGACAAAATAATTCAATTTTTTTAAAGTTGTTCTATTCGCAATTTTTTTGTGTATATGGGAATTTTTCCATTTGATGGCTACTATGAAAAAGACTATTTTGACCATTCCTATGAGTTGTTTTTTCATTTATGTGCACTCCCCCAACATTAGCAATATCCATGGATAGTGACATGGACATTGCCATGTGGAGTTTGCCATGTGATTGTTGTCACATGGACATTTTTGTTAACATGGTGGAAGTCAAAAATTTGTCAAATTATATTCCATTCACATTTGAAAAATCTATTAAAAAAATTCTTTTGACATGGATGGAATGTATTTAAAATATTTTTTCCTAATGATGTTGATGTTCATATATTCACGAATAACATTTGTGATATGATTAAGTTTGAACATTAGTCACAAACTATTTTAAGACTTCATAAAAACCATGCTTTGGTATAATGTATGTCAATTATTCCATAATGAATGAATAATTGGTGTTCATTATTGATTATGAACGTTCAATAGAAAAACAAATTCACAAATGAATACATATATGGATAAAGATTAGGGCAAAGATATCTTTGGATGCAACAAAACGATTTCTTACATTTCAATCATTGTATGTCCACCTATGAAAGAAATGGAGATCTAAAATGCTTATATCAAATTGAATAACAAATCTTGAAATTAAAAATTTATTCATGACTATGATTTCTATGCCATATAATAGTTATAATTTTAGCTTCATGTTGACTCTTTGTATATAATTGACAATTGAAATAAGGCGCACTTGCTATAACTTGAGTTTTTGTTCCATCCACGCAAAACAACTTGAAATGATTCTAATTACAAAAACTAGTTTCAAAGGACTAAATGGGCCATTTCATTCATTATTTCAAGTTGAATGATGATCATCTATCCTTGTTTTTCGATCCATGGTATACTCTTTATAAGTACCATAATTGTAAACCTTGATTGACCATTGAAGACAACAAAGTTTTGTAAAGGAATGAATCTTTGATTGTAATTGAATAATTGTGATCCCAACTTCATTTTGTTTGGTTCTAGTTGATCGGGACCGACTATGATTCAACCAAAGTCTATATTGTTTCTTTTAAATCAATTGCAATTCAATGGAAATTTTGTTGCACAAACAAAACTATGATAAAACTTGAAAAATGTGGTTGTTATAATATATTTCACAAGAATCAACTTGAAGTTTTTAAAAAAATGACATATGACACTTATTTGAAAACATGTAATAGTTAGATTGTGTATGACTATTTTAATATATACATTAATCTGGAACATGCATGGGCATTGAATGGTTTCCACTATTTGGAGCATTTGAAGTTTCGATCTGATGAACAATTCGTGATGATTATTTTCCCATCACAAAAATACAAGGTTCCATGTGAGAATTGCAAACATCATCCATACATTTCCATTGTCAAGTGTAGCAAGGGACATGAAAAATAACATATGTTAGAGTATGCACCACCAACATGTAACAAGTTTACTCAACCAATATGCCAAAACAAATATATTGTGAATTAAAAGAGTGATTTACCTGATACTTACTGCCAAGAGGACAGTGCAATTCCATCAGATGAAGTGTGGTAGGTCTTTGCAAAATATCTAAGACAATCCAAAAAGAAAAACTTACCTCAACTACTATCACTAAAACAACAGGACCACAAAGTGCACAAAGTGTGCAAGACAAACCAAACATCAATTCCAGCAATGAGGATAGCATCAGTAATCCAACAAGAAAAAGTTTGGGTACAAGTAATATAAACTTTACTTTGATCTGATAACATTTATCTCTCTCCTCGAATTGGAGCTTGATCAGTTATGTTATTGGTGCTTTAAGTGTCTCCCCTTGTTCCTTGTTGACAGTAAACATGGGTTAGAGACATAGTTCTCTAGCCCAACGCACAGCTGTTCTTGTTGGGGAGGCCGGAATGAAACACTTGATATCTGTCAAATTGCAAAGAAATATTGGAAACAACTTGAGGTTAGTATGTAACACAACAATGAGTGCCATCATGACCTTATGAGCATTTGCTCACAAAGTGTCAGACCAATCACCTTCATCACAAGTAGCAGTGATGAACTGCCATGAATATGCTTGGTGAATTTAACTATAATTTTAGGCTAATTTCATTGACAATCATTAATTTTTAATTCAATGTATTAATGCCTGCATTGCAACCCGCGCGTCATTTCCTGAAAGAGCTCCAGCTTGCTTTGAAATTCAATAATTATGGACAATAATCAGTCCACAATTGAATATGATGATCTTATGAATAAGAGCTTTACCAGGGCTGATCATAATTGCAAATTGATTCTCTCAAATGGCCAGTTTTCTTAAGCATGTGTATAGCAAAGCTTCCACAGACTAGAAGTTGTATTCATTGCTTTAGAACAATAACTAGATGTTGCATTTGTTCCTTCAGAATAATAAGCTTAGAGTAGATGTTGTGGAGCATGCCGATGGCAACAGAAGAGTTCCACTAAATTATGGTGAAACTTTCAGTTATGCACATAGATTGCCACAAACCTGCAGATTTTTCCTACTTCAGAGAGGACTACCAGGAGCTGTGTTGATGAGCCCAAATACAATAGCCAGTTTCTCACTACGGTGACACAAATGAGACACCTGTTCTTCTTCCACATCATGCAGAACAAATTTCATACAAGGCATGCACCCCACATCATACATGAGCCCTTACAATATCTGCACTTCTGCATGAATTTCAATCAACTGGGGGTGGTCTTGATCTTCTACTACAAAGTTATGCACCTCATTATTCACTTCAATCCAGGTACAACCCAGCTGTTTCTTCACACCTTTCTCCTTTTTCTGCCATTCAACATTCTCAAAGAGATGCCTGTTGCCAGCAGCAGCACATAACCAGCAGCATTTTCAGGCTTCAATTCAAGAATTTGTTTGGCAATGTGTTCTGCCATCTCTATATTACCATGAATTCTGCACATGCTGAGCAAAGCCATCCATGCAGTGACATCTGGTTTAAAGGGCATTGCCATGAGCATATTCTCTGTCTCCTGTAGCTGGCCAGCACGGCCAAGAAGGTCGACCATACAGGTGAAATGTTCCAATTTTGCAGAAATCATATAGTCTGTGACCATTGAAACATAGCAGCACATGCCTTCATCCACCAAACCTGCATGGCTACAAGCTGACAGCAAAAGTGATATCATCTGGCTGTACACCTTCTGCACACATCTGTTCAAAATATTTAAGAGCATCCTTCCCATGCCCATGCATGGCACATCCTCCCAGTATGGTGGTCCAACTTACCACATTTCGAGATGGCAGCTTGAACACACTCCAAGCATCCTCCATGCTCCCACACTTTGCATACATGTCAACCAAGCTACTCCCCACAGAGACCTCAGACTCACAACCGCTTTGAATGATTTGCTGATGAACATACCTGCCCTCTTCAAAGGCAACTATAGTGGCACATGCATTCAGCACCCCCACAAAAGTAACAGAGTTTGGTTGCACACCCTCCTGTTGCATTTTTTGAAATAGTTCCAAAGCCTTCTGCCCTTGCCCACATTGCACATGTCCCAATATCATGGTGGTCCAAGTGACCACATCTCAAGATGGCATCTTGCTGAAGACTCTCCAAGCCTCCTCAATGCTCCCACATTTTGCATGCATGTCAACCAAGCTATTGCACACAAAAACATCAGACTGCAAACCACTTTGAATGATCTGCTGATGAGCATACCTGCCCTCTTCAATTGCAACCACACTGGCACATGCATTCAGGAAAAGAATGTTTAGATGAGGGCAGGATAGCGACAAGGAGAGAGCAACCAGATTGACACCAACAAGCGTATGGCTCCATTGACATGTGAACTCTGAGAGGTTTGATGTTCACTTACCTTCTCTGATCTATGATCCCACCATTGCGAAGGATCCATAAAGAACGCCCGCCACAGTTTCTCTCTCTGACCTCCAGGGACTGCAGAAAGCCTTCATTTCAAATGATGTGCTTTGATCACATAGAAGCCACGAGGTGGTATCGCATTTTTGCATAGATTTTGTACAACCCTTCCATTTGACTGAGAATATATCATTATAATAAAATCAGGTCAAGATTTTTCGGGAAACAAAACACATATTGTGAGAAGCCGCCTCTGTTTCTATTCGGCGCGGTCCGGAAAGAAGTGCGGTGTACTGCGAAAGTTGTTGATGGGTAATGTGGAATAGCGGGTGCACACAGACACCTAGCAGCAAGTTCCTCCTCGTGCACCTCCCTCGTCTGCATGAGGTGGTGGAGCAGCTGCTTTTGTGGTTTAGAAAATAGTTAGAACTTGCACATGTCAATTGCTCTTGTTGCACTGCTGACGAAGACATTGCTACGCAAAAGCGTTGCCGCTCTCGCTCCTCACAATCCAAGAGCATCCCAAGTACAGATTCAAATGCAATTCTCCCTCGAGCGTGCCAAGTCGACGCAAATGCAATCTCTCTCCTGCCGCCGCCACCCGTGCAATTCGTCGTGGGACTATTCCGCATTGAACGTCACCCCTTCGCTTGCAATTGTCCTAAAACCTCCAAAACCCCGACACCCCAAATGGAGCACCAGTAATATGATCCTACTGTTTGTTAGTGGGATTGTGCTGTGCGGATACCCAATTTGGGGTTTGTGGGAAATTTTGTATGTGTTGTGCAGTGGCAAAGATCGATTCAAGATCTTCTTCAGTCTCTCCTTGTCAACCACATTCGGCGGCACTAGGGTTGAGGCAAGATCACCATATACGCTACTTCTGGCAAACCTGAATACCCTGATGGCTCCACTCATCTTTGTCTTCCTCAGTGGTGCAGGTGATCATCAGCTCCCTCTCTGTCTTCTCTCTGTCTCACTGTCTCTCTGTGTCTCTCTTTGCGTATCTCGCCTCAAGAGAACTATTAACATTGATTTTGTTTGTGAACTTTGACATCTTTTGAATACATTGCAATTTGATTTGCATGTTCTTCTTCTGCAGAATTGGGTTACTCATGTGCTGTCCAACACAATGGCAACATTGATTGCAGTATTTCACAGGTTATCACAACCTTCAGAGCTGATCTGCTGGTCAGAAGTAGCGCTCATCACAAACGAGGACACAATATTTGTTGAAATCTGAAGAGTTATTGCAAACAATAGAGAAGGATTTCAGTGTTTCTTTTCCATGTTTCATTGCCAGGTAACTTCAGTATTTAAACACACCAGCAAAATGATCACTAGTGCTGCTGCTTTCTTTATGCTGGATTGACTTTTTTGGAGCTTTTGTTGCTCAATCAATGGGAGCTTTGGGGTCCTTCACAAACAGGAGTATCCACCAGGTGTATTTGTTGCCTCAATTTGGCATCATCAACTGCAAAACCCTTTAGCAGAACCAACCTGGTTGTTTTGCTCCCATTGCACCTCTGGAACATGCAATCAACACTACGGCTGCTGATGCATTTGGTGATGTTTTAATCTGTGACTCTGGTTGTAACCCAGGGGCAGGTCTGCAGACCCTCCAAATTTGTATGTTGGGTTGTTGGGTCAAGGGTTTTTGTATGCTGGGATTGTATTACTTGTGCAATTCCTCTGCCTTGCTTGGTGGAACAAGTCCTTCTCTCTGAGCTTCCTAGCTCTAGTGCAGAGCAGCTTGCTAAGTTTGTTAAGGAACTCCCAAGAAAGCTGCTTGTCTTTTCTGACATACCACAATTATGATCACATTTATGGTATTGTGAGTCTTAAGCTCATTAACACCAAATAGTTTCTTGTGCTAGTCTGTACAGTATATGTACGGAGAAGGGTTGCACTGAATTTGTTCTACCACCTTGACCCTTAAACTACATTGAGGATATAAATGTAATTTAAATGGTACCCAACTATAGCCTGTGGGGTACAAATGATCAGTCTGTCCCCAAGTCTAGTTTCTTATATTGGTAGGTTGAATGGTGACGGGATTGCCAACTCACAAGGTATCATCATTGCACACCAGAAAACCCTGTAGTGCATGGGGAAAGGTGAATTTTCGCTCAAGCAATATATGGCTGTTTGATGGCTGCCTGTAATGCTCATGCTCTTGTCATTTTCATGAAGCTCTTCTTACTTGGTATACTGGAATTTGGGACAGCTCCAAAATTGGGTTATATTGCAATGTTGAAGGAGGCAGCTCCAAGTTGCTTATTGCTGGTCAAGAACTTGAAGTTATAGCAGCCCCGATATGTGCACCTCTGCAAGTAGCTGTCTATCGGAACTAACCAGTTCTTATGGCAAATGATGCAATTGCTAGCAAAGCAAATTGTTGTTAGTGAGTTGCTATATGCCCATCTTCTTGAATTGAATATGATGGCAGGTTTAGTGTTGACAGTGCCGTCTGATTCTGTCAAATGGAGGTGCTAATGTCATGGTCTTGGAATGGACTGCCAGTTAACTATTCATTTGAATGCTTCTCAAAAATCCTTGCTTGCATGTGTGCAGGGTCACACAGATGGTCATCTTGCACTTTTGCATTACATGACAGGAACTCTCCATGGTGATCACTGTGTGTGGGGTAAGTAGTGCATTGGGGATGAGTAATTCAAAAGAGTATGACGACTTTGCCATGAAAAATCCAGTTATTTTGGTTGGCCAGCCAGTGCCACATTCCATAGACTCCTCTGGCATACATAGCCAAATTATGGAATTGCACAAGATTTGCAGCCTTCTGGATATGGATACCAAGAAAAAAGGCATAATTCCACAACTATGTCCTGATGCCATTCCAGAAACTAGATGCTGGAAGTAGGTCTTGAACAGAGAGATAAACATGCTGGATTGCTTCAAGTTCCATATTGGTCATACATAGCCAAATGAAATTGCACCTTTGCAGCCTTTTGGAAATGGATACCTCCAAGAGTTCAAGGCATTTGTTCTCCCATTCCAGAAACTAGAGAAGGAACTAGGGCTTCAGAGAGAGAGAGAGAGAGAGAGACCCTGGATTGTTTCAAGTTCCACGTGCATTCACTTATGTACACGAACTAGGGTGTGGTCAGAGAGACTTCAATGAGTTTGTGCCTACAAGCCAAGCGCACCTTGCTGGTTTGGTAGCACACATCCTATCATGCATGTACATCAAGAGACTTTGATGAGTCTCATGTGCCTAAGAATCAAGTGCAACTTGCTAGTTGGTAACACACCTATACTATCATTCATACATTCAAGAGGGAATTAGGGTTACAGGATTTTGTAGTCATTCTTCATGAAAGGCCTCAAAACAATTTTCTTCTCACTGAAACCTGGGAAATGAAAGAACTTGATCCATTTGACAGGATAATCCAAGTCAATTTTGGGAGCTATAGAAAACCCTTCACATGAGATGAAGGGTAGTACTGAATCCTGATGCAGGTAGATCTGCAGGCCAGTGAGCTATATGCGATCGGCTGTCAGACGGAGCTCCAGTGATCGTGAAGCCACTGTCAGAGCTATGCGCAATCATCAGCAAGAGGGAGCCATACAGGCTCCTCCGCCGCAATCGACATAGAGGTCACTCACATAGCCAATTAGGGTATTATCGCCCTGCAATCCAACGTGATCCCACTGATAATCACCGTCGACGTCTACGCCGCTGGTTGTGCAGTTGATGACCACCGCTGTCCCTCCGGGGATAGCGGCGACGAACTCACAACCGAGGTGAGGACACGCAAAAACGTTGGCATCGACCACCACGGTGTCGCAGGTCACGTAATTAGAAGCCGTCGTGATCATCAGTAGCAGTGATATGCAGGCGAACGGTAAGAGAGTAAGAGGCACTAGTCTGCACACATCCATTCATCCAGCAAGCCATAAATCTTTTCAGTCTCCACCTCAAAGCACCCAACTTCCAACTCTCCTCAAACACAAAAGAACAACGATCAAGCTGAGCAATAACAACGACGACGACAGAGCAAGGTGCATCATTAAGAAGATCACTAGGTGTAGAAGAAAGCTAGTGATTTTTACAGCATCAGCGTACTTGACTGTTGTTGTTCTCGCCATGGTGATGTCGTCTCCCCGCTGTGAGATACAGAAAGCCGAGTACCCAAAAGTAGGAGGAACAATTGAACTGAAAAATGGAAGGAGGAGGAAGAAGAGGAGGAAGGAAGACGTAATGGGACAAAATGAAACTGTATAATAAGACATCTCAGCTGGTAGACTGACAAGTCAACACATAAAGGATTGCAAATAGTGCAGCTCCGCGTTTCATACGGCTTCGTTATGCAATACCCTATGCTCGCTTATTTTGCCAAGTTGATGTTTCTTGTTTGTCAAAGTTCAATTTGTCAAAATGCTAACAAAGTCCACATCCACTTTGCCAAGTTGCCCTTGCTATAAGCTGCCAAGTCTACATTGCCATATCCAACTCCACACATCGTCAAATGGCCAACTCTATGAGTGGCCACTATAAGGGCGGCATCTCCAGCTGTGCTTAGCATGTGATCCTGCTCAGTAAAATGGAACGAAGAAAAGTCAAAATATGTGGGGTTTGCCTCACGGAAATGGTTTCGGCTCAGCATAATTGCACAGGTTGCGGTCGCTGGTCAAAGGCTCAGCAACGGCGTGCACCTCCAGATCTGACTGACTGCTAATGATGGTTTCTCATTGAAGCATCATAATAATTGGTCCAGGTGGTTTGCTATTAGTAGTCCGCAACTTATTTGCCGTCCCACGTTCGTTCTTACGGGTGGGGTTGCGAAAAAAGTAAATAAATAAACTTCGCCCCGAAAATTATTTTTACAGGGGTCACATCCTGAGCACTGCTGGGGATGTTCTAAGGATTGGGCCGGGTTTGTCAACTTGTTTTGATTTTTTAGAAATTTAGGAGAGTTTTGAACGCAAAAACTGCACAGACCTAGCTCCATAATTGGCCTCCTCTTTCGTCAGACTATATTTGGCACTCTTTTGTGTTTCCAGGGTTTTTAAATAGGTCTGCTGGTATTTGATTTTGCCTGTCTGTTGAGGCACAGTGTCCCCATTAAGGCAACCTTTCAGAATCCTTTTTAAAAAGAAACCCTGAGTCTAATGGATGTCAGACAACCCCAGTCCCTGGGCTCTGTTCTCCTCTCAAGTTTGAACTTATCAAGGTGTATTCACACATGATGTTAAGTCAGTGTTAAGTGAAAATCTAGGTGGCATCCTAGGTGGCACTGAATGTCAAATGGGCTTGATAGCTTAATGTCAAGGGAATGTTAGCGTGACATCAAAATTTCATGGTGAGAGATTTAGGTCCTCAGTGACAAGCTTGGTGTTAGGGGACTAGACAATAGAGTCTTGGTGTGAAGGCACCTCAAAAAGACAAATAAACAAGCTTTATAGTTTGAACTTATTAGATAATAGAGATCTCCAGTGAGTTAATTAAGTAGACAGTGGCAGACTGTCCAAATGGGGCTGAGTCCTGACTACTGAGACAAGGGGATTAGGTGCAACTAGTCCCCACACTCGCATCAGGAATGAATGCAAGTGGACTTTTGGGGTATTGTCAGGACTTTCTTTTGTGGCGAAGTTTTTTCCACTTGACTCCACAACAAAGGGCCAGAGGGCTGGAGTGAACCAGCAGCCACCAATGCACCAGTTCAGGATGAGGCAGTTGAAGCCGTTTTGGGGATGAATCAAAAACACATCCTCTTCCCCTGCCAAGGGATTTTTCAGCCCCCTTCTCTACCCCAAAATTTTCCCCTCCTACCTACTTCCCCCCCTCCTACCTACCTACCCCCTCCTACCTCCGTCACCTCATTTCCAGTCCACTTCATCTCCAAAGCTTGGGAGCTTTCCCAAGCTTGAACAACATAGAGCTTCGATGAAATGTAAACACAAGGCTTGAGGAAGGTGGAGAGTTCAACGTTCAAGGAATGTGGAGAGGAGAAAGCAAGAAGAGCACTTCATCCCAAATGCAAAAGTGAGAGAAGAAAGGTAAGCTCCTTCCCTCATCTGCATTTTTTCTTCTTCTCTATGGTTTTTTTTTCTTTGTGTTTTTTTTTCTTTTTTTCTATTTGAGAAGAAGAAGATGTCAAGAATAAACGCTTGAAAGGAAAGGACAGAAGCAGGGTCGATTTGCAACAAATCATTGGGGTGTGAAAGTTTGAAGAAATGCGATAATACCAAGCTCAAAAGGGTTCCATTTCAAGACAAGCGTGCACCTCTCAAGATTCGGGATCTTCATCAGGATGATGTTGCATCAATGTCAAATCTAAAAATGACTCTAGAGGTGATTCTTCATTCACTTGTGCAGGTTGAGGCCCGTAAGACGTGGCCATACGCAACACCATAATTTCAAGGAAAAGGAAAAAAAAAAATCAAAATCAAAATCAAATCAACAATGAATGTGTGGAGGACTTGTTACATCAATATGCATGACTGTAATTTATAGATCAAGGAAAAAGAAGGAAATGTGTAAGTAATAACCTAGAACCATGGTAAGTAAAACCTTAAGATCAATGGAAAAAAATGAAAACATGAACAAAAAATGAGAGGGCAAAGCAAAAGCTTGAAGGTAAGTTCCCTCCCTTGTTTGCATTTTTTTTCTTTTTTATGGTTTTTTTTTCTTTGTGTTTTTCTTTTTCTTATGCTTGAAAAAAAGAAGATGCTAGAAGAAAACACTTGAAATGGAAGTGCAAAAACAAGAGGGCAGAAGTGGGAGTCAAAAATGAGAAGGCAAAGCGAGAGTTTGAAGGTAAGTTATTTCCCTTCTATGCATATTTTTTTATTCTTTATGGTTTTTTTTCTTTGTGTTTTTTTCTTTTCATTTGCATAAGAAGAAGAAGATGCCAAAAAAAAACACTTGAAACGGAAGTGCAAAAGCAAGAGGGCAAAAACGGGGGCCAAAAGTGAGAGGGCAGAGTGGGAGCCTGAGGGTAAGCTCCCTCCCTTCTCTTGGTTTTTTTGGTGTTGTTTTCTTGTGTTTCTTGTCTTCTTTGTGTTTGATAAATAAAAAATATGTAGAGAAGGGAGGGAGCTTACCTTCAAACTCTCACTTTGCCCTCTGACTTTTGGCTCCCACTTTTACCTTCCTGCTTTTGCACTTTTGTTTCAAGTGCTTGTTCCAATAACACCACAAAAGAAAACGACAGTGCATTGTCGTCGTCTTTTTCTTTTCTAACACAGAAAAAAAGACGATGACAAATTATTGTCGTGACTTTTGTCTTTATGTTTGAGAAAAAGAAGAAAAAGATGATGCCATGGCCTTCTTTTTTGTGTTTAAAAAAAAGATGATGGCGCCACAACGCACCACTGTCTTCTTCTGTGGTGGTGTTCTAGGGAAGAAAACAATGACAACTTGTTGCAATTGCCTTCTTCTTTGGTGGTGTTAAGGTTTAATTTGGTGGTTTTTGGGTGTTTATAAAGTTCAAGGCACAACAAAAGAAGAGTTTATTGTAAATGTAATTCAAGATACAAAAGTTACCATATGTACATTACTTGTTATGCAGCAAGGGCTCCAAATGCAACAACTTTTTATCGAGTTAAACATAAGATTGTAGATAATGATATGGTTTAGGGTTTCCACTTTATATAGTCAGCTAGGTTTTTTCAACCCTTTCATTTTTTGGATTACCCAATTTTTGAACTTTGGTCTTTTGATATATTGTAATTTTTATTTTTTTCATTTTGTTATGTAACATTTTTTGATCTACCCATATTTGTACATTTTGCTCAAAATGAACATTTTGAAATACCTACATCCTTTTTATTACGATTTCCATAAGGCCATTTCAAATATGCAATACCCACATATAGGTCTCGTAATAATTGCTAGTTTTTTTACATCCATTGCAATACCCGCATATAGTTTTTGTAAATAGTTGTTGGTTTTTTTACATCCAATATAATATTTGCATATAAGTTTAATAGTTGATTTTTCAAACATCCATTACAATACTCACATATAGGTCCATAAATAATTGTTGATTTTTAATATCTTTTGCCATATTTGCATATAGGTTTCCATTATAATATTATGGGATTCATATGACGAAATAATTTAGTCTAAGTATCAACAAATAATGTCATAATTAAAGAATTACTAAAACATTATTTTAGATAATGTAAATGATCAATTATCATATTTAAACAATCATCTATTTCTTAATATTTATTAACCAATTATTTGGTTGAACCTTAATTATTCAGATAATTAAAAATTTAGATTTAAAAATCAAATCAATAATTTGATATTTTATTTATTATCTTAATTATACTTTTTATGTTGATAAGTTATTTAAATCGTTACTTTAGATAATTATTCATGATAATTAATTGTCATAAAATTAATTTAGGTATATAAAAATACATATTTTGGGTACCCAAACCACTTATTTTGAAATGACCTTACAAGTGGGTATTGCATTTAAGGTTAATTATTCACCCAAAGTTGTCTAAATAACCTATGGATTATTTCAAATGAACTTGCATGTAAGTATTAGATATAAATTTTGGTTTTCATTAAAAGGCCACCCAAATTACATATTGGTTATTCGAAATGACCTTTCATGTGGGTATTACATTTAAGGTTGGTTCTACACCTTAGGTTATGTAAATCATTTAAGGGTTATATCGAAACAAATTTGAATATGGGTATTACATTTAGGGAAACGAAAAAATATATATATATTTCTTACCATTTGGTAATATTTTTCAAGTTAAGTTCTTTCATTTTCTTTAAAATATATAAAATGACATTACATTGTTTTACATATGTTTAAGCCCTAAATTTTTTGTCCCAAATGCACCTTAAATTTATTTTAATTATTATATACTTGAAAGAAAAATGTTAATTAATTTACATGTCCTAAATTCTAGACCTAAATCGCAATTTTAACATTAAGTAGTAAATTTTACATTAAACCTTAACCCCTTATATCATCAATGTGACCAATTTTGCATTATGTTCATTTTTATATATGTTAAATCATACTATAAGATGAATCAATAATTTTGAAAAAATGAATTTCATGATGTATTGGTGGGGAATCAAATATTTAAAATTTATTTTTATGTTTCACGGTTAATGAATTATCACAATATGATATGGGTATTACATTTAAACAAAAAATTGAAACTTTTAAACTACAAAGATGTATTAATTGAAAAAAAAACTTAATTTAAAAAAAATAATCAAATAAAATTTGTAAAACACCAAACAAATATATATGTCTTTTACCTTTGTGACCTTTTCAAACTATTTTTCACTCTTTTTGAAAAATATATAAAATGAATTGTATTACTTCACATATGTTTAAACCCTAAAATTTAGCCTAGTTTAAGTTAAATACTATAGATTTGTGAAAAACTTGCTAACTAATTTATGTGTCCCAACTTTAAACGTAAACCATAATCCAATAGTACATACTTATAATAATTACGTAAAAAGATGTATTGTAATGTCCATTCCATAAAAAAAATAGGTAAACAAAGTTTAATAAAATATGAATTAATTAAACCAAAATGGCTACAATTATGACATTGCTTCCGCTATAAATTATTTGTAATACCTACATATGGGGACCTATCTTCATCATCCATGAACTAAGGCGAACCTTAATAAATTGATAGGTAGGATTGGGGGGTTGGGTGTGGGAAACGTGAGTAGGTAATTAGTTAGGTATTTGGCTATGTATAAAACATAGGCATGTAGGTGAACATAGTGGTAGGTAGGAAGGTGGTTGCATAGGTAGGTAAGTAGGTATATAAGTAGGTAGTTAGGTTAGTAGGGAAGCTAATAAGTAGAAAGGAAGTTCAAGGAGCAAGGTAAATAATTTACTAAAATAGGTAGGCATGTAAGTAGGTAAGTTAGTAGGTAGGAAGAAAATTACACTAACAAGGTAGTTAGGTAGATAGTCAAGTTAGTACGTAGGAACCAAGTTACCTTATTAAGTTGACTAGGTTTGTAAAATATTTATGTCAATAAGGTGGTTGTGTATATAGGTTTGCTAAATAGTAATGTAGTTAGGTTAGTAGGATAGGTAATTAATATAATGATTAGGTTATTAAGGAATTTCATTAACAAGGTAGCTAGGTTAGTAAGGTAGGTAGTTAGTATTGTAGTTAGGTCAGTAAGATAACTAGTTATTAAAGTAGCTATGTGAATAGGGGATAATTAGTAAGGTGCCAAGGTTGGTATAATATTTATGAGGGTAGGAAGGGAATAGGGTAGCAATGTGTGAAGTCGGGTCCAGGAAGAAACAACAAAGAACAAACCCAAAAAAAAAAATATAATGATCAACAGTGAAAAGAAATGGATTTATGATGAACCCCATCTGATGTCAAATGAGAAAACATAAACCATCCAATGGACGGAATGGTCAACTAGTGCATTGGTGGCTATTGGTTCACTTTGGCTACGGCCAAAATGAACTAGCACCCACCACTACACTAATAGGCCATTCTGTCCATAAGATGAGCTACATTTTCTCATCTAGTTGTTGACTTTGCAATAACCAAAGTGAAGCAACAATTGCCAATGTAACAGTTGATCGTTCTATCCATTAGATGGGCTGCGTTTTTTCATTTGATGCTAGATGGGGTTCATCACAGTCCATTTATTTTTTATGCTGACCATTATATTTAGGCTTTTTTCTTTGACCATTTTTCCCCCTCGATTTGATTTTATAGATACCTACCCTACTGACCTTCTTATCCTCATAAGTACTGCACCAACCTTGATAATTTATTTATTGTCCCGTATTAACATATCTACCTTAATAATTAGTTATCGTATTGACCTAATTACTATACTAACTACCTACCATACTAACTTAGCTAACCTATCCTATTGATAACCACCCTATTGACATAAGTACTTTACAAACCTAGTCACCTTGATAAGGTAACTTGTGTCTTATGTACTAACTTGCCTATCTTCTTAACTACCTTCCTAGTGTAACTTTTTTCCTACCTACTAATTTGCTTACCTACATGCCTACCTACCCTAGTAACTTATCTACCTTGTTCCTTGAACTTCCTTGCTACTTATTAATCTACCTACTAATCCAACTACCTACCTATATACCTGCTTACCTACCTATGCACCCACCTTCATACCTATCCATTATGCTTACCTACCTATCTATGTTTTTTACATAACCAAATACTTAATTAATTACCTACTTTTTTTTTTTCTAATTCCACCCCACCTAATCCTACCTATTAATTTATTAAGGTTCACTTTAGTTCATGGATGGTGAACACAGGTCCCCATATGTAGGTATTATAAACAATATATAGTGGAAACAATGCCATAATTGCAGCCATTTTGGTTTAATGTGTGGCAATTAACAACAACCATTGCACGCCACTACATGCACACATTAGAAATGAAAAAAAGAGGTTTAAAAAAAACAAGGTTATGGAGGCCATTATTACAAGAAGTGTGTAAAAGAAAACTTTTATTCCATTCACCCATGTGTACCAACCAACCTGTTGCAACCCCACGTTGGGCTAAGTGTGAGGGTGAAGCCCACACTCCCAAAAGTGAGAATTTGGAGTCTTCCAAGACTTCTGAAAATTTAGAGCTCGAGTTCAAAGGTCAAAACACCTCGCATCGAGTTGTTCTTTATGTCATTGGAAAGGTCTTGAAGTGTAGATGTCTAAAATGGCCTCACATTGGGAATTTGGACATCTGCAGCCCAAGTTATGGGCAAAAGAAGGGCCGAGAGTCAAATTGACAATTTGACTCCCGACCACTAAAAGTCGGGAATCGACCTCTTCCCGACGTTTGCTCGGGGAGTGCGACATGGCGTTGGAAAGCTCTCGAGGAGGGCTATAACTTTGGTTCAGACCCCGCTTCAATCAGAGTTGGCAGTTGAGAGATATGAGCTCCCAAAGTATTGGGACTCCAACCTAGGATAGTTTCGAAACTCCTCCTTGGGAGTCCCGGGAAAAAAAGCCATTTGGATGTAGCCTCGGCGGAGAGTTGTAAAGTATACTATATGGGGGAAGGTGGTGGCTTCCCCTGAGTTCGGGCCGTGGTGAGTCAAGTTTGTTAAAGTGCCCGTGACTTGTCTCAACACGCAAGGGTGTTCCTAAATGCTAATTAACCTTCTTGTGGTTGGTTTTGGATGCAAATTCAAGCAAGATAATCTAGTCCCTCTTCGTAGTCTAATTTCGAGACTTTTAGCACGCCCCTCTACCCCCTTTTAATGCTGGAAGTCGGGAGCGGCCCTCAAGTCCCAACTTTCTGCAACTCAACATACTTGGACCCTTAAGTGGGTTCGACAAGGGACTTAGGAGTGCGTCACAACCCTTGAGAGTGATGGAGCTTGGGGTGTATGGAGCCAATGCCTTCCCAATGGCACTTACGTGGTGAAATTCCCATTCACCGAAATATTTTGTTGCACATGTGAATGGGCATTACAAGGGAACATGTGTAAACACTAAATTGTGGTCATAGACATTTTTCAAGAGGATATCATTCATTACTGTGGAACATGGTATGGATCACATTGTGAAAGGTTAGGTCACATGTTTGTAGACCCACAACATATTTCAGATGATATGGAATCCAATGATGATGACAAAAATGAGCATGTAAATATGGGATCATGGAATTTGATGGGCTCAAAAGCATGGAACAAAGTGATCTCCCTATGAGTGCCATTGTAAGGTTTAGTGACACAATAAATTCATTAACCCTAATGGAAAGGGCTCTTGCACAATTGGTTAATATAATGCAAGAGATCACAAATGAATGTGAAGAAAATGATGTGACACTTTGTGAACATGCCACCTCACACATGAAAGTATTGGCATGTAATATTCGTAACATACACCTCACAAAAACAATTCAATTTTACTCCTAGGATTGGTGTTACACCACATAGGAGATGGATTCGGAAATAATGTCAAATGGCTCAAAGATTGACATAAAACAATGTTCAATCACACAAATGTACATACTAAACGATGTCATGAATAAATTCTCAATCATTAGTCAAGATTGTTGCCATTGGCATTAAGAAATTTGTTTTATAATCAATTTTGTATGGAGGAAACCATAGTCCAAATTCTTTGAACATCATGTATTTAACACACACATGAAGTCTAATATGCCACAAAGGTTATTATTATTTCCAAATAATAAGCACAAAAATTTTGAAATGCAAAAACACAAAAATAATGATAATATTAATGTTAAATGCATGTATTGTAACTAGGCCCCAAATTCCCAGTTGGTAAAAGTAAATACAAGTGCAAGTATTACAATTAAACCCTAAAATTTTAGTTGGTAAAAATAATTACAAGTGCAAGTATTGCAACGAAGCCCCAAAATTCTAATTGGTAAAAGTAAGTATAAAAATATGGGTATTGCAAATTTAAATGAAGAATGAACCTTAAATGGAATGCCCACATGCACAGTCATTTCAAAATAATCCATCTAAATGGTTTGGATACCTTTAATTAAATACCTAACCTTAAACACAATACCCACATGTAAGGGCATTTTGAAATAACCCAACCTTATATGCAATATTCACATTCAAGGTTAGTTCAAAATAATGCATGTGGGGTTTAAGGGCCTTTAAATGAAGACCCTACCTTAAATGTAATATTTGCATATAAGGTCATTCCAAAATAATTAGTTAATTTCAAAATAGTATGTTAAGAAATGTGTGTATAGAGGTTGACGTCATTGATTAGGAGTTCCATGATTTTTACTTTGTATCATTAAAATTGAAAAAAAATTATATTGTTTGTGGAACAAATAGTATAATGACAATTATGATCAAGCTTATTTTAATGTAGGAATTTTTCATACAAAAATTGAACCTGCACTCTATAACATGGAATAATTATCTTAAATAATGATTCAATAATATATATATATATATATATATATATAAGTTAATCAATCAAATATCAAATTAATCAATCTGATTTATAAATCCAACTTTTTATTATCCAAGTAAATAAAATTAAACCAAATGATTAGGTAATTATTTTAAATAAATAAATGATTATCTAGTTCTTGATAATTAATCATTTAAATTATGTGAAATACTTGTCTATTAATTATTTAATTATATGAATATTTTTTTATAGTTCATTAATTATCTAAAATAAAATTTTAATCATTCATTAAATTGGGGGGAAATTTTTAGGGTTTAACATATGTGAAATAATACAATTTCATTCTATATCTTCTTCAAAGAGATTAAAAAAATTAGGTTGGAGAAATCACACAAAGGTAAGAAATAAACCTTGTGTGAAGACCCAACCTTAAATGTAATACAAAGTTTGTCAAGATCAAAAAATAAAAAGTCATGCTTAAATTTCTTCAAATATATTCATATTTATGTTTTTTCCTTTTAAAGTTGTAAACTCATTTCAAAAAATAAAATAAAAAATAAAATAAGATTTTAAACCATGTTTTAAAAAATAATCAAAGCACATGATTTCAATTTTTTTAATGTTTCACACAATAATAGAAATGATCTCTTCCATATATTAATCCTATGTGCGATTGAAATTTTATTTTAAACTTTTCTAATATATAATAAATAATCTTTTGGTTAATATATTCATGTAATGGGTCCGAAATATTTTATATTTTATACATATATAACACAATTCCTCATGTAAAATTTATTTTTTATGATTTAGAATATTGATTTAAATATTGGTCCAAATATATTTTTGTTTATAACATATCAAATAACACATTATATATAAATAATGATATGGAATTTTCTTGTTGATTCATTTCAATACATATAATAGCTTCATATTTATTTAAAATAATATAAAATTGATACATATATATAATTTAAATTATATATATTAACCTATGGTTACGTATATTGGAATTATTTTGAATGAACTTTGTTTTAATGCGAATTAAAAAAATTCCAAAATATTAATAGTTGAGTAGGAAAATGTTCATAAGCTTTTAGAAGCCATGCCAAAGTTTGTATGGATTTGGAAGCTTAGTGAAGGCCATGTTGTTACATAATGTTTTTGACACCTTCAGGAGTTGAACATGATTGAATTGTTTAAGAAACACAACAATGTTTGTAAAAAAGAGAACTAAAAATCCGTAGTTTTGACAAATTATTAGCTTCAACAAAAACTCGTTACCAAGGTTGTTAGATTGATTAAAACATCGACATTAATAAGGCTAAGCAACCTAGCCTAACATAAATAATAAGTTAGTAGACTACTTGCTGAGTAACCTAATTAACTACCTAGTAACTTAACATAGGTGTACCTTGTAGGCTACCTATAGGCCTATTATGTAGTTTACTCATTAGTGTAAGTTTGAAGTTAATATTTTAGATGGTTTAAGTAGGTATTCAAGGTGATTGAACTTACTAGGTAAACCTATTAGTTATGTACATAATTATAGCCTAGGCCACGTAAACTTAATAAACAATTATAATAATTTAATGTCTAGTCCTTTTTATATTATAACAAAACTTATGTGTGGCAAGAGTATGGAAATTCTATGAGAGGCATGGATCTATGAATATTGGTTATGATTTCTTCCATCTTCATTCTCTTTCACATTTTGCCCAATTCAAAGAATACGCACAAAGAGGCTTCTGGCTCCCACTCCAATATTGTGATCTACTCACCGGATAACCCAAGTAAATTCTTCCCAAATTCCTAAGATGTAATTTTCTACATGTTTCGAATTTTACAACTCAGACCACCTTTAAGAGTCATCAACTTTCAGCATCAACCTTTGATAAGTCTTAGTTCTAAGCAAAACACAAAGCTAACCATCATATAGCTATTGACACAGCGGAAGAAAACATAACAACTATCTATCCTGCAAGCTCCTTCTTCCTCCTTCGAATCTTAAATCTTCACAAGAAAATAATGACTCCCAAAAACTTCACAATCATCTCCTTCTAAAAACTTCACACAAGAAAAAGATGTTTCCCAAAATCTTCCTCACTCCCTAAATAATGTGTTCATCATTTCCACCCCTTATCTCCTCATAATCTCCTTTAGCCAATCACATTATAGAAATTCAATCCATAAAGCTTTGAAAAAGTCTTATTGGTTTCTCATATTTTCATCCATCTCCAAATTATCTTACCAAAAACACACATAGCAGATTTTTTTCTTCTTTCCTTTCTTTAGTGACATTTGAAACCACTCTAAAAAAAATCCAGTGCATTTCAAGAAGCACTATGATCCCAAAAACAGCTGACAATTGTTTTCGGGTCACAGTAGAATGTGTTTATAAATAAAGTTTTGCAAGGTTGTAATGATTTTTTTGCAGACTTTGCTGAATTCTCCTTGGCAGTAATTTAGCAAGAATTTTATTAAATGCTACCCAGAGAGGTCATGGGTCTTCAATTCCCAAATCATGAATGGCCACTAGATTTGAGAATGAGTGTAATTAGCCATCTGTTCTAAAAACCTGCCACCAGGAAATGCCCTTGGGCATGATGGGGTGGCTACCCATTGAATTCTTCCGAGAAATTCTTAAAGGAAACACTTAGGGGCCATCAAATAATGAGTTAAAGGACCATTTTGAGGGGTGCTATGAAACTCGAGCTTTTTGATCTAAAATTTAGAATTCTTTGAAGATTTGGACATAGTAAGCTACCATTCGCCTATCATTACCTTATCCTCCAAATAACACCTAGTGTCACATCAGATGATACCGAAGTTTTGATGTAAGTTACCTAACATTATTGGTGTTACTCGGTGACCAACCTTGTATTCCTTAACATTGATTTAACTTGCATTTCACATAAGTGTGATCGGTGCTTAACTGAGTTGTGTAGAACTGCGTGATAACTGCTATTCAATGATGATAAGTCACATAATCCAAACTTGGACTGCTGTCTCCAAACGGTAGACTCCCCAACATCATTGGTATAAGAAATTATGCTACATAGGTATTGTAAGCTTTCTTGCAGGATTCTGTTCGTTGTAAATTGATAGATAATGTGACTTAATAGGGTAGGGTGTTATTTGCAAAGGGTATTTCGCCAGGCCAAAAATGGCTATGAACTCTTTTAGGAAGAGAAATTTCATGCCGAAACCAAGAAGTAAAATGAACTTGGGAGGTGCCCCATCTAATTAATAGGAGAGTTGAACAGCATGTTGTGGAAAAGCTCTCAACTTTTGTTTCCTTAGGCCCACTTTAGAGGAGGGTACATGTTCCAATTTCCAAGTAACCAATTTGGACTCATTTGAAGCAAATTGAATCCTTGGTTGGACTATACCTTGGTCCCTAGCTTGATTCTTGGCTCTCCAAATCAGATCTCTCGTTTTAGCACTTGTTTTGGTTTTCCCTCCAAAACAGGTGCCATTTAGGTTTAGCCTCAATCTGCCACTTTTTGTTCTTGGACCCTCATCAAAAGGCCTTGGGACCAATTTAAAGCTTTCAACCAATAAAATTGCTTGAATTCATTGGTCCCTGGACCTTCGTCTAAAGTCACCCTTAGCCACCCTAGTCCAGGAGATTTTAGCACTTGGTGAGTTATTAAGAAACACACCGTAGATTAGGGAAATGTACCCAGAAATAAAATGAAAGAAAAGGGAGAAGTGACAGAACATCAACTTGGTTCAAAGTAGCTATTAAAGTCTCTGCATGTCCATACAGACATTTGGTAGGTGTCTGAGTCTGGACTCAGCAAAGTGTCTGTTGCTCGGAAACAACACAGCGATAATAGCAGGGATAATAGAAGGGGCTTGGTGTCTTCTTATCAACAATTGTGGGCTTGATTTTGAATTCAGTCTATGTGGAATTTCGTGGAGTTTTTCCGGGGCTTGATAGTGTTTCAGTGGGCCTATTGGGCATTTTTCCTGGAGTCTTTCCTGGGCTTTTGATAATAACAGCTACCCAGAATCGGTGTTTTGTTTTTTTATTTTGTGATGTTGCTGAAGATTTTGAATTTATCATTGAAATTTGGCGACTAGAAACCCAAAAGACCCTTTCATTTGCCATTTTGACAAAAAAATCGGCACAAACAGTGAAAATTTGTCACTATTCAAAACGCTGCCTAGAATGTCACCAGCAGGGGATTTTGATTTTTAGTTAGTTTTTTTCATTTTTGTAATAATGGGGAGTGAATGGTGATCATCCATAACAAGAAGGAGCCACCATTTAAAAAAAAAATTCAGGTATACTTCTAGGTCGACATCTGGCCTATTTTTCAAAAAACTCAGAAACCTCTAAATCATCATTTTAAAAAAATCAGCTTTTTGGAAAAGAAAATCTCCAGTATCCTAAAATTCGTGAAAAGGGGAAGAAAAAACACTAGAAACATACCAGTGGATTCACGGCCTGGAATTTCCAGGGATTCGGTGGAATCAGCCGCTTTGGGACTTTCCTGGATTCAGCAGCCTAACCGGAATTTCCTGGACGGTTATTGAAATAATACGTTTTGTTTTGTTTTGGAAGAAAAGCAAGGCCCGCTGCTACCACGAAAGTCACCAAAGCTGAAATACGCGCTCCATGATAATTACGCCGACAAGTGTCATGGAAGTGTCCAGTACTCGTGCGCACAGGTGCTGTGCAATGGTTTTTCTCTTTTTTTTTCCAATTTCACAACGTATCTAAAGTGGCGACCATTCGTATGAAGATTTCGCCAAATTTGGTTATAAAGCAGAAATGATAGTAATTCTTTTAAAAACCTTCTATTTTTTTGGCTAATTAGTAATTGAAAACCCCAAAATTCACTTCATTTTCGAATTTTGGAGAATTTCATTTAAATCTCGCCAGTAAACTTTTGACATAATTTTGATATAAAATTTACGGCCATATATTATTATCAGGGTTGTTTTTTTCAAATTCCTTAATTAGGTCCACTGGCCAGTATTAGTTAGCATTAAATGGCGACAGTCCTAAGTCGGCTGTACCATTTTAAAAAAAGTGCTGCTACAAGTGGCGACACTAGGAGGTGCCTTGGTCTAGATGTGGCTAATTTGATTATTTTAGTTTCGAAAAATGGCGGAAAAAAATCCTAAACATGCCAATTTTTTCATTTCCTGAATAAAAAATTCGCCACTGGTTACTATTATAATATACACATATATATAGGATATCGAACTTGATAAAATGTGCGAAAATAGTCGGGCAGAGCAACGCGGAGCGCTAATTTTAATTTCACTCGTGAAGAAAAAGGGTGCAACTTCCGTGATCGTGAGATTACGTCGTCTTGCTTGCTTGTTGCGACAAGTGATGCATTCCAAGAGAGAATAAACGGAAACTATCCGTTTTGATATTTTTATCCTCATCGCTCGAGTTCGAATATAGTAGGCGGTGCAATGTCGCGTGCCCAGGGTCTGCCCACACTATTTCATCGCGGGTTCCTTGGGTTCACTCGCTCTCCCACTCGGAAACTCGACGTATCTAGAACCTGCGAACATGGCTTGATGGATACATATAGGATCCATTAGATTTCTCGTCAAGTAAGTTTTGTGTGCTCGCGGATTTTTGTTGAATGCTTGTGGGAAACATCAGATTTGGAACTGAGTCTTCAGCTTCCTGCTCAAGAAAAGCACTAGTTCTACGTATTCCAAGTTGTTGTTCTACAGAATTTTTTTTGGAGATTTGAGTGACCTTGTAGATAGAACATCAAAATTTGTGAAAGTTTGGGAGTTTGGGAGTTTGGGAGTTGGTTTGGAAGAACCTTGTAGAGAGATAGGAAAATTGGGAAAAGTTTGAGTGTGTTGAGAATTTGGGATTTTTGTGGGAGGATAATCGAGGAGCTTAAATTTTGCACAAGGAGTTGTTGGAGGAGAGTGTGCAACGATTAACATGGAACAAAGGGCGATAGAATTGACGATCATCTCCGCACAGGACTTGAAAAATGTCAAGTCTTTTGGAGGGAAGATGAGCCCGTACGCAGTGGCATGGGTTTACCCCAACATGAAGGTGCCGACGCCCATGGCCCCTAGCGGAGGTGAAAACCCGACTTGGAACGCCAATCTCAAGCTCGCCTGCGAAGAGAGGCTTGTTGAGCAAGGGAATTTGGTGATCACCATCGACATTTACAACCACAGCTCCTTCTCCAACAAAAGCATCGGCAGTGCAAGCTTGCCGCTGCCCCAAAACATGACCGGGGACGGCAAATCTCAGGGTTCCATAAACGGGACGCAATCCAAAGTCATTTCACTGCCGGTATGATTTTTTTCCTGTCTGCTACAATTGACGCTTGCTTGCTTAATTCTTTTCCCTTTAGGCAGATAATACTGTTGCATCTCGCAATTCTTGCTAGCTAAGAAGCTGCGGCTAATTTCGAATTCCTCGAAGTTGCATGCATGTGTGACAATATTCATATAAGAGGTTTGAAATTGGCGATTGGATGTATACAGGTGCGGAGACCATCAGGACGTGTGCAAGGGACTTTGAACGTGGCAGTGAAGCTAGGTGAATTAATAACGAATATACCAGCAGCATGGGGATCATCAAACGTAAACGCCACTGGAAAGGGAAAGAATGAGCCAATGACAGCATATCCAGCTGCAGGCTACCCAGGAGTTAACCTGCAAGGCGCTGGAGGCAGCAGCAACCAGCAATATGCAGCAGCATACCCACAATACCCTCCACAGTATGCATCACAACAGGTTCCTTACTATCCACCAGCTGGAGCTGGAGGTGGGTCTTATATGCAGCCACCACCACCTCCTAGGCGCAATGGGTTTGGTGGTGGAGGATTTGGAACTGGATTGCTGGGTGGTGCTCTAGGAGGTCTTCTTCTTGGGGATGTACTTGGTGGCGGCTTTGGTGGAGGTGGTTGTGGTGGTGGCGGAGGTGGGTGCGGTGGTGGTGGATGTGGTGGTGGTGGGTGTGGTGGTGGTTAAAACAGAGTACATTAGGTTAGAACTGGACTCTGACCCAGACTGCAATCTGATTGAGGTTGAGAAATTAGAATTATGTAGCAGAAGAAGTGGACCATAGTGGTGGTTTCCACTGGTAAATTAGCTTTAGCAGCAGATAGCTTGCTAAGAGAAATTTGAAGCTCGAGGGAATAGGATTGTAAAGCATGAGTGTTATGTAACTATGTGTTGTTGCACAATGGTTTTCCTCTGTGACTGGAAGATGTAGACACTTGATAGCGGTGTGATTGGTACATAAGTAGGTCATGGCACATGATAGTCCTTTTGCAGCTTAGAACTTCCAATTGCCCTTTGCCTCTTTCAGATACTGATAGAAACAGGTAGTGGAATTATTCAAGACATGAGTACTGGAACTTATGCCTTCACAAGTGTAGCTAAATTAGGGTTAATATCTTGCTGGTTGAACTCTGGCATATTCTCTGATCAATTTAAAGTCATTTTACTGCGGGAAGTATTTTTCTTGTGAAATTTATCTCCAATTTTCATTTTATTTTTTTCTGTGGGGGTTCTTGTGAGGAGGTACTCAGTGTATAGAAGATGGATATGAAGGCACAGGAAATAACTTTACTGAATGCATATTATCCATTTCTTGCATATTGAACTTTTTATTTCTTTGATTGTTCTTTAAGGTGTTTTGACCTATGTTGGTGAAAACAAGCTGGAAAAGGACTGGAATAACTCATGATGATGATTCTGGAGCATATGATCCTACAGAATCTGCTGCAGTGCATGAGATGTGAATTCATGTTGATATATATATTGAATGAGGGGAGGGATAATAAAAACTGCCCTAATATTTTGGTGCCAGGACTCATTCTGTGCTTTTGGTTCTACCTTTTCCTCTTTCTTTTGAATGTTTTGGTGCTGACTCTTTCTTTCGTTTTGGGTGGTGACTCTTTGTCAGCATACAAATCCATCTTCTCACTCATAAATCATCCTGCACCTAATGGCTTGCTGAAAGGACCTGCAAGTTAGCCTACTACTCCTGTTACCAACACCGATTGATTTCCTGCAGTCTTCTTCCACATGGTGAATGTAGACACAGGAGACAGTAGAAACAAAGAAAAAATCAATCGCACATTATTACATACATCAATGCTTTGAAGGAAAACATGCTCTTGCTTATATGAATACTTCACCTATAATCTCAGCCACAAAACCCATTCTAGCTTGTAAGCAAAGATTGAAGCAGTTTGTCGAACAGACCAGAAATTTTAAGCTTACTTCCATTGTAAATAAGGACACAAATTTGTAAGTCTGAAAGCAATGACGAGCATGGTCTTCAACCTTGAATGTAAGAGTATGTAATATCTGAACCCAATATTCCAGACAATAGAATCCTACATTCCATGCCTCAGCTCGATTCCCCATTCAGATATGAGCCAAACACTGTCAGCAGAGCCTATATTGAGTGCTAGATAGTGTGCTGCACAATGCTTGATTCTGCCACCAAACATGCCAAGGGTTGTGCCCACCTTGCAGAACTGGCGTATGCCTTTGGTGTTGAAGGCAAGGGTAATATTGCAGTTTTGGAGAATTGGCCACTCAGGCAAATTCGGATTTGGCACAATTAAAGAATCTCAAAACTTAGCCCAAAAGGCCTTGCCCAACTTTAACATATGTGGTGAAAACATGTGTTAGTAGATGAAGCAATTATTCGAAGTGTTGGTTTATATGCAATGTTGGTTTCTCAGTGTTGATAGGGTTTGTACAATGAGAAGGATGGATTTGATTCTTTTGCATCATTGCCAATGTATGAAACAATTGTGTATAGGTGAAGACTTCTTGTCGAGGAGCTCCCTTAATTTAATTTGGGGGTCATGGTCTGAGGGATGTAGCCCCAAGGTACAGGCTCAGACTGTAATGGTAAAAGGCACTAACATGCAAATGGCAAAAAAGTCTTTCGTGTCGGGTAATTGTTGCAAACTTAGCCTTAAGTTCACAACCAAGGAAAAACAAGGGACACATGTCAAATGGGTGTCCAAAAAAGAAACTCCCAAGATTTTTAAGTGCATCTTCACTTTGGAAGTTCAATTTTTTTTGGGCGTTTTGAATTTTTGGAACAAGGTGTGACAAATAAACTTTGTTTGAATTAAACCCTCTTTAAACAATTGGAGAATTTTTGAAAATAATATAATAAAATGAAGCTATATTCCCCAAAAAAACTTGAATTGTAACATAAGTTATGCTCATTTGAAAAATCCAACATCAAACTATGGAAATGATTCCCAACCACTAATTGATATTTTGAAAAGTCAAATTAATTTCAATTGACAAGCTTAGTATGTCATGGAATTTTATTTTTTTGAAAGTCACAAGATCGTAGTGGAAAACTTTTGAATTAAATGCAAATGAAAATGTTATCGATTCCAAAAATAGTTCATAATTATTTGGCAATTTCAATAATCCCTCTAAGGAATCCCAAGGGAAAAAAATCATTTTATGTAACCTTGGCAAGGAGTTGCAAAATTTATTGTAAACAAGAGGGTAATTTATCTTTTCAAATTTGGGTCATGGTGAGTTCAATGAATATGTTATGGATGTCAATATTGTGGAGTTCATTTGATCCGATGTTCATTGATGTATTTAACTTTTAATTTTAGTTTCAATTTATTAATTTTAAATTAAGTTTTAATTTATTTTCATTTAATTAATAATTCATTTCTAGTTGACCATTAGTTCATTATAGTTAAGCTCTAATTAAGTTCTAATTAAATCCAAGTTAATTCTCAATTAATTCCTTGTGAATTTCAAATTAAATCTTAGTTTCGTCTTAATTAAATTTTAATTAAATTCTAATTGATTCCTAAATACGTTTTAATTAATTTTTAGTTATATTTTATTTAATTCATAGTTGACTTTCAATTAAGGAGGTTTTCACAAAGCTTTTTTATTTGATGCACACATAAAACCTTCCTTGGGAACTTACTTGAGCCAGGTTTTCAAAGGAATATAAATATAAATAGGACCCTTCATTTCCTTTAGTTTGTTCAACATTAATTTTAAACACAATCTTGCACCATAACTTTGTTATGTTCTTTTCTTTTCATGTTCATGTTTACATATGTTAGCATAATACAAATTCATTTTTATTTTTGTTTTGCACATTTCATGTTTTTGTTTTTACTTTTTATGTTCTTATTTTTTAATCACATAATCTTGTCTTGTTTTTTGTTTGAAAGTTAAATTTAGAATTTTTTTTAAGACTTTGTTCTTGTGTATTTTTGTGTCCTTGATAGAATCCAAGTTAACCCATGGTTTGTCCATGCACCAAATGGATTATTTACTTTTTTATTTGGTTTGTGCAATTTGACACATTTAAATTCAACTTTGGAATTCATTCTTGATGGGAATTGATTACAAGATTTTTTTTTAAATTTAAAAATTAGTCAAAAAGACTCTTCATGTGGTTTTTTTCCCCCATTGTCCAATTTGATCAAAGTGCCATTTTGGACAAGTCAATTTTCATATGTCCATTTTGACTAGGTTTTTTTTATCCACCATTTTGGACAAGTCATTGATTTTTAAACTAATTATTGAAAGAATAATATTTTTGCAATAATTTTATAATTTTGAATTATTTTAAAATTTTAGTTTCCAAATAATATTTATTTATTTACCTACCTATTTTATCTTACTTTACCTAGGTTACTAAGGTAAGCCAGAGGTTTTAAATGTTAGGTTATATAAAGTGGATTAGTTATGCACCTTCAAATATGTTACAAATGTGAATAATGAAACCCCTTGTTTACACATTAACAATTCAAGCCCTTAACCATTGAACAATTTTTTAATAAATGATTTTTTTTGTCATTGCATCATTATGAAGATTCTTCTTTTACCTATGTGGCCTTACCTACTTATTTTAACTACCTGGTTACCCTAGACTACCTTATATTATTTTAGGTTATTCTACCTGAACCTATTCTTGGTTATTTTAACCCATGATAATCTATTTAAAAAGTCTAAATTAACTTAATGTGAAATAATTTAAAATAGGCTAAAATAGCCTTCAATAGCCTAGGGCAAATAATTTTCAATATGTTATAATAACCTAGGTTTTAAGTAGGTAGGTGAGGGCTAACAAGTAGGCAAACTAGCCAAGTCAATAGATTGATTTCAAGAAATTGATTTGATTACACCCTTTTCTTTTAATATGTTTTATTTGATTAAATTATGGTTGTTTTGATAAACCTTTTGGGGTTTATCCTTTTTCAATAAATGTATAAGATGACACTTGGTTGAAAAATGTCACCTTAATCAAAATAATCAACCAAAAGAACCATGTGTCTTTCATGCCCCATGTTTATAATCAAAGTGAACATCCTTTCTAGTCAATGTGAACCTTTTGAAGAATTGTGATTTTAGCTTAGAATGTGTACCTTGGGTATGCATTTGTCATAAAATTGGGAATTGATGAAGTTTTTTACCATTAATCTACCATTTAACAAACCTAAGGTTATGTTAATAATGGTGTAACCATAAAACATTACACATTTTGAACCAAGGGCAAAGCTTGAAGTCCAAACTATAATGCCTTACTATATAAACATTATTTGTCGTAATAAACTAAATCCATTAATATAATGAGCCTTCCCACCATAATATTGGCCCATTTAATGCAAAATATTTTGCAAAGCATAATGTTAACATGTGAGTTCATTACAATTGAAAAGCACATCTTTCATTCAAAGAGGTGTTTTCAAATACAAAGAAAAAATCTTGGAATGGTTTTAAAAGGTGGTTGTTTTCTACTTTGATAATGTTTAAATATTGAGTAATGATAACATGGTAATATTTATAAAGGAAAAATGAAAATGTGATTTTCTTGTAGTTAGAGATGTAGAATAGTCTATTCTTGAATGTAATTATCACCATTTTTCTAGAGTCATAGATGTAAAGAAATTATTTTTGAATTTGGATGTTTTGAATTACAATTCATGCAATTTAGAAAGTGACAATGGTTTATCATGTTACTGATTACACTTTTGTTGCACACAAATTTATTATTTTTAGAGACTTTTTAATTTAATATATGTAGCGCAATCTAAAGAATATGTGATGTTTAAAATTAATGAAGTTATTAAGTAAAATTGCATCATTGTTGATAGCACCCAAGTTTATTCAATTGATTTACTTCCATCACAACTTTATTCACAAGGTGTGATCCATAGGTTTTAATAAGGCTTGGGAAGTATAATTAATCCATGTTGTTGGTTGTTCACTAATTTATAGCAATCTTGAGAAAAAACAACTATCATTTGGACTTTAAATTGCAATACTTAACTTGGGCTCCACATGAATACACAATACTAATGACAATCAATTGATCAATTGATGAAAAAATGAATTGAACTAAAATTCTTATCTTGAATTCAATATATTGAATCAAATTTGAGTTCAATTCAACTAAATTCAATTTGACAATTGGATTAAGACTCAATTGACCAAAAAATGGTATGCAAATTGGTGACAACATTCAAATTTTTCTTGTGAATATGGTGTTGGAAAAAAAATCTTGAAAAGGACATAAATATGAAACCACATGTTTCCATGCTTCTTTACTTGGGTTGCATTAAACAAAATTCAATTTGGAGATCATGTTTAAATAATCATGATTAACTTATGAAACCTAAAGTGCTTTTATATTTAAACCAACTTTAATGAATCATTGTCATTAGAATTTGAACAATTTCATCTTGTAAAACCATAATAAATGTGACAAGTGTTAGAATGACCCATTTAATCTATGGTGAAACTAGTGTGAATGTACATGACACTAACGAAAGGAAAGCATTTTGTAACAATTTTCACTACACTAACACCATATCTTGAAACTTTGTTTGAAAAGGAAAATATAATATATTAATAAACAATTTGCCCCTAGGATAACAAGATTAGAAAAATTCAAAATGTGATAGTCTTGAAAATATAGCATCATTTCCTAAGTCAACTAGTGGGAATCCATTAGTCAATAAACTTTTGATGTTTTACCAAAAAAATGTTGAAAATTTTATTTAAACCCTTCACTAAGGATGGACAATTATGGTTGTACATCATCAATGTGACATATCCTTAGGCACCAATGTTGGTAGAATTTCCCTTGATGACTGTTGGTAGGTCAATGTTGTTTGATTCCAAGTTTTAGGTCAATTCCAATTCCCAAAAGTACATATTTTTAATTTTGAAAAAACAAAACCCTAAATTGGATACAAATCCATTTTATACATGTTCTTTCTGCATTCAAGTATTATTTTTAAAAGAACATTATTTGCTTGCATGTATTATTTTAAAAAGAAAGTTGTGCCCAATAGGTGTACTTTTTTATTAGTTGCATAATGTGAGAGAAAAAAAATTCATAAAAAAAAATACTTATGAAGTTTTCAATCTTGAGTTTTGTGTACAACCTAGGTAACTTGAATTGATTTCTTTGTTTTGAGGAACTAGAAATTGGAAGTTTAATAATGTGAAGGATAATATTTAAAATCGAATCATGGCTTTCAAATTTCATCAAATTAAAAAGCTTGGTTGGAATACAAACTAAAGGTTCTATATATACTATTTTTTTTAACAAAATTATTTTTCAGTTGCATAGGACAAATAATGATTGTGAAAAAAAAGTAAAAAAAAAACTCCTTATTATATCAATTTAAAAAAATAGTTGGAGCTGAAATCAAAAGTTTTCTTCAGGCAGGAACGATCCCAGATTTAGCTGAAGAAGACTTGAAGAAGACTTGAAGAAGAAGATCCGAGCTGACGAAAATCGAGGACAGATATTCGTCACGGCAGGCACCCGGAAGAAAACCACAAATTTTCAGAGGAATTATTCCAAGATAGTGCCCACTATTCGCACAATACATGCTTGTGGCTTCAGATTGGAGACTTGCTGCTACGCTGTTTTTAGCTGTCATGCATCCGCAATCATTCCTCTAAATCCCCTCTCGAAATCGTCTGGACACACCTCTGTGCCATCCTCATTGACTTTGTGATGATGTGATGATGTGATGATACGCATGACTCTTCGTCATGAGTGAGGTATGGTCATGTAAGTAATTTATTATTATGGACCCTCACCTGAAAGTGTGCCCTGGACCCCGATCTAAAGTATAGTCTCTTCGCCGACGAAGTTCGAACGAGAGAGAGCAGATTTGCTGCTCGTGGGGTTTTCGGGCTCAATTTGAAGCTCATGCGGATTGCTCTGGGGTTTCTTCGATTTGGTTGCTTCTACGTTTGGGAAATCCAGTGGCATCATCCGTTGTAGGCAATTTAGTAGGGAGGATTGCGGGTGGAAGAAGGATCGATGATGACCAAGGGAAGCCGCAATCCACTACCCATTTCTGCAACACAAGAACGTTTTCCTTGGGGATTCATTGCCGTTCTGAAAATAATTTTTCTCTGGTTTGATTGTCGTGGGTGGACGCGGCGGCAAAATCGGAGGGCATTGGGAACCCGGGCTCGCGCATCTCGGGGGCATCTCGTTTGGCTCCTGCTCAAATCGGACCGCTCCTAATCAGGTAACAAAATACATTCTTCTTTTCCTGTGAAATTTTGGTTTCAGAATGCGGATCTTCTGTACAATGTGAGCTTCGATTCTTTTGTAGTAATCTGTTTCACATCAGATTGGGTATCTGGATTGGCAGTCGATCAGTGATGCAATCTTGAGGTTTGTTCCAGATCTCTTCATCCGGATGGACGGCAACATCTACTCCGATCCAAACAGCCCCGGAAATTCACAGGGGAGGACCAACATGCAGGTCCATGGACGAACGCTCCCAGCTTCTTGCAGGTCACACCCATAGAAATGCGACACCAGTATCAACTCATGAAGAATGTAACTGGCTACGCGAAGCTGTGAGAACATACTGAGGTGCGCAGAAATCCAAACACCTGATAATAGCAGCTCTTTTTTGTTTTCTTTCTATATTGTTTTCTCTTCTCTGCAAAAGGGATTTCATGAATCCGGTTGCCAACGTTTCTGTTGCGGTGTTTGTAGGTTTGAAGAATCGTGTTGGATTTCTTGGACAAACCCCTCAACAGCCCAAGGTCCGCACACACATCTTGCATCTGGACATGAAAACTTCCTCCCTGCTATTGCTTGGGATTGTAGCTCAGAATTTAATACTCTCACTGTCAGTACCACTCCTGCATTTAATCCTCTCTTCTTCATCAGTTCTTTTCTCCATTTATTTTGAAGGCCATTATACTGCTGTTGAGATCTTGGGGTAGTGAGGGAAAAAAGACCTGAGGGGCAGAGTAGGTTTGTTACAGTTCACAAGCCTTGTTAGGGTTCTGCACTTTCCAGATTAGTGTGTTCTTTGTGAGGAGGGATGTTTTACCAACCCTTACCAAAACTTTCTTTGCAAGAGGAGTTTGGCCAAACCTCCAAGCATGAGACCAAAAGAGTCCTCAGCTTTACAGCCCAAACTTATGTTGAAGTGTTGAAGTTATTTCCTAACAGTGCCTGTTATCTCAGTGGAATGTTGTAGAGCCTTGGACCATGTTGGTGGACTTAGGTTCATGGATAAAGAACTCATACCTGTAGCTCTGTTTGCTGAGGATGTGCAAGATAGTGGAAAGGCTGCTGAAAAAGGTGGTAGGTGGGCAGGTATAAGGAGAAGCATTGGGATGTGCAGAGGTTGTATGGGTCAGGGGGCATGTCATCCTCTCACTCTGCCACTGTCATGGGCCTTGCTTCTGCCATTGGCCTTTGTGAGGGTCCAGCATCACCTCTTTTGCAACTGCATTGTTTCACATTGTAAGAAAATTTGTCAAAACTTTTGTAGTTTCTTGTGTGTTAGGTCAAAAGACATGGGTTGCAGATGCTGGTCCCAGTATCTTATCTGCATCTTCCAAACATTAATTCTACTTTACAGATGGATGATATGAAGTAGCAAGAAGGGATTGAATTTATAAAGTGGGAGGGATGCAAGATAGAGACATGGAAGAAAATTTATGTATCTACAGTGGCCAGCTGAAAAGGCCATTGCACCAAAGAATACAGGAACAGCATCCTCAGAAACTCAGAGAAAGTGCTATATACTGTTAACAAAGAAAGAGGAGAAGAATGGAGGAAGTGGTTCTCAACAAGACCAGGTGGGAAGGAATTGCGAAGGTGAGCTTTGCAGGTGAGGGAATTTTGTATGCAGGTCAAGTATGATGCATCAGATATCAGGCTGCAAGCTGGTCGACAAGCTAAGTAGCATGAGATCCTGGTGACTTATTTTTCATTCTTTCAATGTATTCTCCCATGTTTGCCCATGGTATGTAACCTACCATAACATCCACTACATTCTTAAAACATTGCTGAATTTTGGGCATTAAAACAAGGGAGGTTGCATTTTGGACATGAACACGTTTCAATGGGTGAACCATGGGGTACTCCAATTTTTGTCTCACCTATTCTCTTAGCAAGTATAAGCATAAATTATATTAGATCAAATAGATTGTAGTAGATGGGTACATATTTTTACTTGCCAATACCCATGAAGAGTTTATCATAGCCACAAATAACAATGTTTATGTTAGCATTGGCATACAAAATCAAAACAAAAGGTAAATGTCATAATATATATCAAGAAGTGCAAACATGTACAAGGACATGCAATACTATTGTCCTTATGCTAAAACATTGTTAAACATATGCAATACATGTAATTGCATTAAAATTTAAAATGGCACCTATGCCTTAGGATCGCACCTAACTTATATACAAGTAATACCTATGTTTCAATTTTGACTTATAGTACCTATTATATCACTATTATGGTCCAAATTTGCCTAGGGGTTACAATACTTATGATAACATTGTTATAACCATTACAAATTATTGAACATTCTCAATTATGCAATACCTATGGTCAAAATTTTCCTAGGGATTACAATACTTATGATAACATTGTTATAACCACTACATATTATCAAAACATTCTCAAACTATGTAATACCTATGGTCTAAATTTTCCTAAGGATTATAATACTTATGATGACATTGTTATAACCATTACACATTATTGAACATTCTCATAACTATGCAATACCTATGGTCTAAATTTTCCTAGGGATTACAATACTTATGATAACATTGTTATAACCAATACATATTATTGAAACATTGTCAAAACTATGCAATACCTTTGGTCCAAATTTGCCTAGGGGTTACAATTATACCTATGAAATCACTGTTATAACCATTACGTATTATTAAAACATTTTCAAAACTATGCAATACCTATGTTCCAATTTTGCTTAGGTGTTACAAAACCTATGATATCATTGTTATAACCACGACATATTATTGAAACATTCTCAAAATTATGCACTATTTATGTTCTAATTTTGCCTAGGCATTACAATACCTACGATATCATTATTATAACCATGATAGATTATTGAAACATGATCAAAACTATGCAATACCTATGATTTTAGTATTCCCAATTTCAATACCTATGTTTTGTGTGCTATATAGTAACGTCATCACCTAAGATGTGATAATGTCATATGTAATTTAATTTGAAATATTGTTGTCATTTGTTATATTACTTATCAATACGAAAAATAAAACAACAATCATGAATGAAGTGAAAGAGGGTTTAGTGGTTTCTCAAAATGCAAAGTCTTCAAATGTCATACTTTCATATTGCATTCACTCCTTTATATTCTTCTTCAATAAACCCTAGCCACTTTTCCCATAATAATGTCTAAACCTTAAACAAATTAACAAACCCATGTTAACCTTATTGATATAATAAATTAAAAAACCTCATATTTCTAGGCCCATGATTTTAGTGGGCACATGTTTTGGGGTCAAAGGGAAGAAGTTGGCTATTTTTATGGGAATAAATATGGGAGGAAACAATACTAATATTAGAGGGAGATAACGATTCACACTTCCCTACTTTGAAATGGTGGATCCACACAACCCTGCTTTAAAAGAGTGGGACCAGATTGAAGATCTTCATTGCGATAATTGGTATCATTTTATTGGTACCATTTTAGTGAGCCCATGTTTTGGGGGGGAGGAAGATGAAGTTGGCTATATTTATGTAAATAAAGGGAGGAAGCAATCCCAAAAGTGGAAGAAAACAAGGGAACACATTTCCTTACTTTGAAATGGTGAACCCACACCTTCTTACTTCAAAACAGTGGGACCGAACTGAATGCGCTCTTCATGTGCTCTTCATTCGCTTGTCTTCATCGTCAATTTGGATGTGATTTCACCCTGGTCACTTGGCCATTAGCCCTCTACTATAGGTTATGCCTCAGTGAGCCCTAACCTTGTCAGCCTTCTACACTAGGTAGCCCCTAATCTATTTGACCATAACCTAGGTAGACCATTGTCTGGTTAGAAAAGAATCTATAGTAACCATTTTGGAGATTTTATCCTCAAGTTGGTTCACTTTACGCTACATGAAAGGGGAGGATAAGGCGTAAAGTGAGGCGCAAAATGAGGCCCAAAGTGATGCCAAATTTAATGGTAAGTGTAATATTCCAATTGCTGGGAGGTGGACCCTGGTTCTAATATATTCCACTAGTGGGTACCCCTGACCTTCAGACACTGTGAAGTCCCCTGGTTTCTTTAAACCAAGAGAGACACACACAAAGGTGCAAAGCAGCTAATTTTATTTATTTTTTGTGACGAAAATCCATTGAAAAGTCCCCCATGAAAACATACATGGTGAAGCGAGCATTTTGGAAAATTTCCAAAAAAAACTAAATTGCCACATTTCCAGGAGGGGAAAAAAAAAGACTTTTGAAATCGCCACATTTTGAGGAGAAAACAAACAGGTTTTGAAATCGCTGAGATTTGTGGTGGATTTGGGCAGATTCCAAGCTTTCTTCTTTTGAAACGTGTTTATGAAGGGCGTGCTAATCCTAACCCCCTTACCCCCAAGGAGGACGACCGGATGGACAAACACATAAAATATTATATATAGTGGGTACCCGTGACCTTCGGGCACTGTGAAGTCCCCTGGTTTCTTTAAACTTGGTTCATGTTTTAGTTTTTTCTAGAAACTTTTATCTTGTTTATTTTTTATTTTTATGTGTTTTCTGTTTTTATTATTATTTTGTATAATAAAAATAAAGTGTTTATTTTTCACTTTTATATTTTTGTTTATTTGGATGCAAGTTTGAAGTTTGGAGAAAGAAGACACACCTCATTCTTTTTCAAGTAAGGTTTTTCTTCATTATTATAAGTTTTATTTTTTCTTATTTTTTATTTTTTATTTGATTTCTTCATTTTTGTAAAAAAAATTTCTTTTAAAATTTTTTTACTGTATTTCCCTTTCCTTGTTTCATTTGTTTCCATTCCTTTTTTATATTTTTTGCGTTTTTACTTTTTTTCTGTTTATGTTTGTTTCATGTTTTTATTTTTTCAATTCTTATTTTGTCTATCTTCATTTTTTTTTTCTATTTTTATGCATTTTTTATTTATTCATTTTGTTTCTAGTTTTTTTTCAAAAAAATTCTAGTTTTTCTAATATGTTTTATAATGAAAATAATTTTAAAAAACTTTTGTATTTTTGTTTGATTAGATGCAGGTTTGAAGTTTGGAAAAAGAAGACAAACCTCATTTGTTTTTACAAGTATGGTTTCTTTTCTGTTTCTTTTGCTCTTTGTTTTGTTTCTTATTTTTTGTCATCTGCTTTTTAATTTTCTTTTAAGATTATTTTACTGTATTTCCCTTTCTTGTTTCATGTTTAAATATATTTTATTTTATATGTTTTCATTTTTTTTCTATTTTTAAGTGTTTTAAAAAAGTTTTTAATTGTTAAAATGTTTGGATAAACTGCTGCTGCCGCCATTCGTCCTCCTCCTTCCTCCTCCTCTTCCATCATCTTCTTCTTCGGGGATGAGGAACTTGGATGGATGGATGATGGGACGAATGATGACGGATTACGGGACGAATGGATGGAAAGGACGACCAGACACCACCGCAAACGGACAAAACCAAGGATATTATATACCCGTGACCTTCGGACATTGTGAAGTCCCCGGTTTCTTTAAACCAAGAGAGACACACACAAAGGCGCAAAGCAGCTACTTTTATTTTTATTTTATTTACTTATTGTGACAAAAATCCGTTGAAAAGTCCCCCATGAAAACATACATGATGAAGCGAGCATTTTGAAAAATTTCCAAAAACAAAAACTAAATTGCCACATTTCTAGGAGGGGAAAAAAAAGACTTTTGAAATCGCCACATTTTGAGAAATAGGTATAAAAAAAAAACTAAATCGCCACATGTCCAGGAGGGGAAAAAAAAGAGTTTTGAAATTGCCACATTTTGAGAAATAGGTTAAAAAAACAAACTAAATCACCACATTTCCAGGAGGGGAAAAAAAAGAGTTTTGAAATCGCCACATTTTGAGAAATAGGTTTAAAAAAAACTAAATCGCCACATTTCCAGGAGGGGAAAAAAAAGAGTTTTGAAATCACCACATTTTGAGAAATAGGTTTTACTTTTTTATTATAAGATTTATTTTTTCTTATTTTTTATTTTTTATTTGGTTTCTTCATTTTTGTAATTTAAATTTTATTTTATTTTTTTAATGTATTAACATTCAATACAAAGAGATTCTGGCCATCACCTATTCAAAACTTCAATCCTTTGATATAAGTGAAATCCACAATCAATGTCCTCATACATAACTGTTTCTTGTCAGGACACTGGACAGTCCACTCTCTCCACACCAAATACAGCTTGAAAAAAAAAAAACCTCCAGTCCAACCTCCCAGCCCTAAATCCAAAACTTAAAGGAAAAAAACCAAGGCACCCTGAGAACATGAAAGGTCGGGCCAAAAATGGTGATGAACGTTTTTGGGAGGAGAAATTTCATGCAGCCCATGGGAAGGCCCGAGCACCAAAATAATATTTGGTTTTTCCCAGGCTGAAACAGGTGAAATCAAGGGTGGAAAATGGAATTGAAAATACACACTGAATGTGCCTTGCATTTTATCCTTTTAAATTTGGGGGGCGGGGGATTTAGAGGAGGATATTTTTCAGTTTTCCTGGTTCCCTCTATGTTGACCATCCCACCATCCGCTCACCTTGGCTGGGGCCCTCAATGGATGTGGGGAGGGGGGGGCTCCAGCCAATCAGGAATAACTGCATCAAGACACTGACACCAATTTCTTTATAGGAGTCTTCCATCATCTTCTTCTTTCGGGATGAAGAACTTGGATGGATGGATGGACGGATGACAAGATGGACGACGGGACGGATGGATGGAAAGGAGGACCGGCGGCGTCATCCGCCACAACAGGACAAAACCAAGGATATTATTATGTTGGAGACTAGTTGGTAAACCCATTTTGCAAGCAAAATGATCAGGGGAAAAGTTTTATCACCTTTGAAACCTTCCCCAGTAAGTAAACCCATTTACACATGTAAATGAATGTGTGTGTGTGTGTGTGAGTGAGAGAGAACTCACCTCCTCATTTGTGTTTATGAGTGAGAGAGAGTACTCACCTCCCTTCCACCCTTCCGTCCAATCACACGTCAGACAATCTTCTAGCCAATAGGGTATTGGATGGACGGACGGACCCGGACACACCCAAGAGGATACCCATTACACTGAGTGATACCCTGACATTGAGGGATGCCCTAACATTGAGGGATACCCTGACACTGAGTGATACTGATTACGGACACACCCAAGAGGATACCCATTACACTGAGTGATAGCGATACCCTGAGTGATTTTTCCTCTCACTGACAGTTCTCACAACCCACCCAAGAGTTTACCCATTACACTGAAGGACCCTGTTTTCCTCACAAACAAACCGGACACTGAGTGATACCCATGACACTGAGGGATACCCCTGACACTGAGTGATACCCATTACCCTGAGTTTGAGCCAATAGGATACCGGACGGACGGACACACATGATTTACACTGAAAAAAACCCAATTCTTTTATATAAACCATTTTATACTCCCAAGTTCATTACATTTCAAAGGTTTCAGTGATCTTTTCAGCGAACAGTTGAACAGCTTGATCAGCTTTTCAGGACTGCCCAATTTGATTATATTCTGCTTGATCATATTGTGGGAGTTATAACTGTAGCTGCAAGATGAAGACTGGATCAAGAATCACGTCAGTGCAGATCATGTTGTTGCTAGTCGTTTTCTTTCTTTGCAATGCCGGTGGTCTGCAGGTTGAGAGCTCGCTCAATCCCAGCTAAGTTCACTCATCAGATGAAGCTGAGCTCTAGTAGTACTCAGAAGCTGCAGAATTTTTCTGGTTCTTTGTCAAGTTGCTCTCCTCCTCCTATCAGCTACTCCCCATCCCCTTATAATTACTACTCACCACCACCTTCCTCCCCAACATATAATCATTCGCCAAATTCACCCGTATACTCTTCACCATCATCTCCCACGTATTATTCACCATCTCCTTATTATGTTTCTCCAGTGCCTCATGAGTCTCCTTCCTCGCCAACAGTAAATGAACGTGGGTGAGTGACTGTGAACTCACCTTCTCATTTAAGTGAGTGAGTGAGTGAGTGACTGTGAATGTAGGGTCGTTCTGCGTTTAATGTTTTCTCACGCTGGCTCTGAGTGATATCACCATACAAAAGCTTCACAACCAACAAAACGTCCCATAGCTAATGCCACATCATCAGCATCTCGCTTTGTTTGTGTGAACACAATTGACTTTCCTCCTTTCCCGTACACCTGTCATGATCATGCAACCTTAGCCCAATTCTGGGTGCATGGTGAGAAACGGAAATCCCTCAAAACATCTCCAAAAGACATTCAGCTCAGGTGGTGCAGTATGCCCTTTGCATTTTAGACTTTTACATTTGCACTGCAACGACCCACATAGCAATCCTTTCATTAGCTTTTTTTTTGTCAGCATGTTTCTAGAATGAATCCCATTTAATAGATAGTAATTTATCTTTATGCTCAACCTCTCAAATATTTGAGCTTCCTTACACACCTAGTAAGTGACCAATTTTAATTGGGGTCTTTAAAATCCTAGAGTTTCCACATCCTCCATTCCTCATCCCCCCACGACCCCCCTTCCCCAAATTCCTCCCTTCCACAGGTGGAGGGGGTGGGGGGAGGATTTTTTTCATTTTTCCTTTGTTCCCTCTATGTTCCCTTCAAGTGCCCAATGGGTTCCTAAGTTCCCAATGTGTTCCCCAAGTGTGAGAGTGAGAGAGAACTCACCTCCTCATTTGTGTTTATGAGTGAGAGAGAGAACTCACCTCCCTTCCGCCCTTCCGTCCAATCACACGTCAGACACCTCTTCTAGCCAATAGGATGTTGGACGGACGGACGGACAGACAGACGGACACACATGATTTAGTGCAGAAACCCTAAACCCTAAACCCGGACACACCCAAGAGGATACCCATTACACTGAGTGATACCCTGACATTGAGGGATACCCTGACACTGAGTGATACCCATTACGGACACACCCAAGAGGATACCCATTACACTGAGTGATAGCGATACCCTGAGTGATTTTTCCTCTCACTGACAGTTCTCACAACCCACCCAAGAGTTGACCCATTACACTGAGGGACCCTGTTTTCCTCACAAACAAACCGGACACTGAGTGATACCCATGACACTGAGTGATACCCATTACCCTGAGTTCTTCTAGCCAATAGGATACCGGACGGACGGACACACACCAATTTTTCTATATAAGTAGATTTTCTACTTGCAGTGGGGATTGGGGACTACTACATGCCTATGAAACTACGCATGTCGGTGATCTGTTGATTTTACACCAGCTATGCTAACCGTTTTAATATTTGCGAAGTTTGTGAAGATATCCTTCATCAAACAGACGGAAAGGAAGTCAAGAAATTGTTCACAAAGCTAAGGAACAAATGAATTACCGATCTTGAGAACAACAAAACCTTCTGGCTTCTCAGATCATGTGGCCCGAATGTATCTGGTAGCACAAGAACTTGACAATCTTGCTAGCATGTGACTATTGCCTGCTCCATTTGGGTTTTGGAATTAGAACCGGGCAAGGTCCAAAACATATAAAGAAAGAAAAAGATTGACCTCACCAAGCAAAATTTGCAAACAGAATGCTCATCCACAACCATACATAGAACACTTGTGGCCTGCACATTGACGATGGGATTTTCATGCATACTCAAACCCCGAGCTCTACTTCTCTGATGGATTAAGCAAATTGCAATTCTTTGTTCAATATATCCTTTGGTCACAAGAGTTTATTTCACTGATCCATCCAAACTGGCATACAGATCACAGGGTACAACGAAAGAATATTAGAGCCAAACTGAGGATTATGGCTAAACTTCGGATTGTGGCCATTGGAGTCCATTGGTCGCCGACATGGAGTGTATATGACACAGTTAATGTTTCGAACTGCACAGTCGCACCAAGCAGCGGGAATGGAAGATGAAACGGACTATATCCGGTTTGCTTGTCGCATTGTTTTTTTTCGGTTCCTTCAACCTCTTCTCGAGATGAATATTCGTCAACATTCTATTGCATAATCGTCGTAGAGTGCATCGGTTCCTAGCCTATTATGGCCACCTTCACGCCACGACCAGCGACAGAAGAGTTTCTGTAAACTGCCACAGCAGGCTGGAGTCGTGCGTCTGGAACGCCGCACCGGTGTAATATGTCCTCCTCTGGCCCTGCAGTCCGTCCAACTCCTTGTAGAACCCGTCCTTGATCGCCTTCGCCGGCACCCTGAGCTCGAACGGCGTGTGGCTGGAAAATAATACCGAATACGGCACTGTCGTCGGTATTGTACCCGCCGTACCCAACCGAGAGATGGTACTAATGATAGCGGCCTCGACTTGAGCGTCCGGTATCGGGCGGTCGCTGCCGAAATAAACCGTGTGTAGCCCGGGAACTCCCGTCGCCTGAATCCGGTAGGCGCCCGGGAGAACAGGTAGATTGTATGGAGTATCGGCGCCGACGTTCAAAATGTTGACGTTATCGGGGATGCCAGTGTTCCGTAGGAGGCTGACGTAGTACGCAACGTTGCGAAACTGGGCGAAGAGAGAGCTTTCATTGGAGGAGAGGTCCCAGCCGACAAGGTTGTGGAGCTTTGGCGGGATGGTCAGGATGATCTTCTTCGCCTGGATGAGCTTGAGCCCGTCCGGAGTCTTGACGACCACCTTGGCGTATGCTCCCGCAGCGTCGCGGTCCATCGCCACGATGTAACTCTTCAACAACACATCCTGCCCAAGCTCCGCCGTCGCCTTCTCGTATAATTCGCTATTATCATGCCGTGCCGTCGTCAAGAACCCAATCTGAGTGATGTCCCTGATGAGATCGCTCCCGAACGTCTTGAACACGTACAGGGTCGAGAGATTGAGGAGATCGGCTAAGTCCACGTATCCAAAGATCAACCGGACGATCCCTTGGAGGGAGTATTTGGTGACGAAGTCCCCGAACGGCAGCAGCAGGTCCTCGGGCACAGGGTAGGTGAGGTTGAAACCCGTCTCCACGTATGGGTACTTCGCGAGTTGTGCAGCGTAGCCGACCAGAGCCGCGGTAGGGTCCGGCGGCACGTAACCCGCCACTTCCTTCCCTGTGCGGAAGTCCACATATTTGTTTGTCAGACCAGGGCCGGAGACGTTCACCGTCACGAGCGGGATGTTGAAGCGCTTGAAATAGTTCTTGACGATGTCGAGATTATGAAAGATTACCACCCCGATGTCGACTGTACCTCCGGTCTGGGGATCTGTATAAGTCTGTGTATGTCCTCCCATGCGGTCCTTGTGTTCCAACACAACAACGCTCTTGCCCAAGTCGCGTAGACGGATGGCCGCATAGGTGCCGGTCGAGCCGCCCCCGACGATGAAGACGTCGCGGGTGATTACGTCGCTGAAATTGTAGTCTTGCAGCTTGAAGTCGGAGTACTGGCTTGGCAACGCAGTGGCAACGGCCAGAAAGCCCGCCGCGGCGAGCACGAGCAGATATCGAACGATAATACCCATTACTGTCCTTTCTAGCTGGAAGTGTCGTCTCGGATAAGAATTCGAGAACTGGACCATGACCATTGCGGTTGTTGAATTTTCTTGCGTGTGTGAGAACAATGGCAGATGTAGCTGAAGAAGAAGAAGACGAGGGCATGAGCTCAGGAAAGTCAACGACAGATTCGTCACGGCAGGCAGGGATGAAGAAAATTTGTGCGAAGATCAGAGCTGAGGAAAGTGAACGACGGATATTCTTCACAGCAGGCAGGAAGAAAAGCGAGGAGTTTTTCCGATGTAGGGACCCACGTACGTCGTATTAGGAATGCTGCTGCGTTGTTTCTCGATGTCATGCATCCGCATCATTCTTCCAAATGCATTCTCGAAAGCGTCTGGATCCACTTCGACAGATAACGAGTTGCTTTGAGATGGGCACTTTTTGTGTAGTTTCTTCGTCGACAAAGTTCGATTGAGAGAGTAGATTTGCCGCTCGTGGGTTTTTGGGGCTCAATTTGAAGCTCATGGCATCGTCCGCTGTATCATGCGTTGTAGGCAATTTAGGGATGATTGCGGAGGAAAGAAGGATCGATGATGGCGAAGAGAAGCAGGGATCCCACTACCCATTTCTGCAGCAAAATAAAATTCTTCTTGGGATTCATTGCCATTCTGGAAATTTTCTCTGGTTTGATTGTCACAGGTGGGTGCGGCGGCAAAATCGGCGGGGAATGGAACCCCATCTCGCGCATTTGGTTTGGCTCCTACTGAAATCAGACCGCTCCTCATCAGGTAGCAGAAGTGTTTATTCTGCCTGCCCGCGCATATTATTCACAGGAGAGGACCAACATGCAGGTCCATGGAAGAATGCTCCCCGCTTCTTGCAGGTCACACCTGTAGAAACGCAACACCAGTACCAAATCTTGAAGAATGCAACTGGCTACGCGAAGCTGTGAGAACATACTGAGGTGCACAGAAATCCAAACACTTGGTAGCAGCAGCTGTTGTTAGGTTTCTTTCTATCTTGTTTTCATAGCTGACAATGCCCGCTTATCTGGTTAGCCTGGTGGTGGCATAATTTCTCTCCAAGCATAGACGGGGATGAAACAGGGGAGATCATCAGGTTTCTATGTTTCACGGGTAGTCGCCAACTTGTCAGTAATGAGCCAACCTTTCTTAGTGTGGAAGCTAAATATGACCTTTGGTCTGAGACTAATGTGTGTGCTCTTTTTTACTCATTGTCATTGATCTTTTCCGTGCGAAATTCTAGTACATCCCTGTTTGTTGCTAGCACAAGTAGCTAGAGTGGTCAGCAGATATCTATTTGCTTTTCTCTATCACTGTTGGTGAATCTTCTGAGAGACTGACTAATCCAGAAATCTTTACCTTAAAACAACGTGGATGCAGGTGAGTCCAGGGTCATGTCCACAAGTGGAGATGTGCACTTAGACTATGAGATTGCCCACTGTGATTGTAGGCTGTCGTGTCATATTATGGTTTCACCTCAAGTAGGTTATGCAAGGAGTGGAGGAACTTGCGACTCTCTCTTATCCTATATGCTGCCACTTGCTGCTTGGATAATGCCCAACACACATTGTGTTTATAACCCTTGCTGTTGGTATTTCTCCTGCATTTATGGTATGCTAATACATTAATCCCATATTCTTCATCAGTGAAGGGGTGGAGTAGGTTTGTTACAGTTCACAAGCTTCAACAAGTTGTTGATTGCTAGGGTTCTGCACTTTGCAGATTGGTACAAACTTTGTGAGGAGGAATGCTTTACCGAAGCTTTCTTTGCAAGAGGAGTTTGGTCAAACCTCCAAGCACAAGACCAAAAAGAGTCATCAGCTTTACAGCCTGAAATTATGTTTAGGAATAGGTTGTATGTGTCAGGGGGCATGCCATCCTCTCACTCTTCCACTGCCATGGGCCATGCTTGTGCTGTTGGCCTCTGTGAGGGTCCTGCATTACCTAATTGCAGTGGTTCATGCTGGGCCCAGGATCTTATCTGCATCTGGCATACATTAATTCCTCCTTACAGGTGGATAACATGAAGTAGCAAGAAGCGGTTGAACTTTTAAAGTGGGACAAGGCAAGATAGAGAGATGAAAGAAAATTTATGAATGTACTGTCGCCAGCTGAAAAGACCATTGCGCCAAAGAGTACCTGAGAGCAGCATCCTCAGAAACTCAGAGAAAGCACTATACTATCAAGAAAGAAAGGAGAAGAATGGAGGAAGAGGTTCACTACAAGACCGGGTGGGAAGGAATTGTGAAGGTGGGCTTTGCAGGTGGGGGAATTTTGTATGCAGGTCATGTATGATGCATCAGGTGTCAGGCTGCAAGCTGGTCAACAAGCTGAGGTTTATCACCAGATCCTTGTGCCTCTTTGTTCTTGTAATTAATTGAGATTTGTGCATTTTCCAACCAAGTTACCAGCATTATCAAGTTGGTTTCTGAGGAACCTGGTCACAATGCCAAGTCCTGATGGGGTCATAGAACGCTTTTGCTTAATATGACATTGGAGCAAGCCTTCAGACATGTTCCAATTCAAAAGTTTCTACTACTGTTTTAAGTGATGACCATGGTGAAGTTCATCAAAGCTCAAGCTCAACATTCACATATAATAGACCATTTGACTGTGCTCTACAGCAGCTCAATCTTTGTTCATATCACTGAACCCTAGTTATGCATTGTACAATATCAACAAGCAGTGTTCTCTTAATTTCCATTTTCTGTTATGTAGAGATAATTTTGAGGTATCTGGTGGCACAGACAATGGCTTTGACCAATCATTTAGCTTCGATGGGAGCTGGGAAATGTGTAGAAGCTGTTAGTTCCCATGGAAGCTCTGCTTGTGATGTAAACAAAAATCTGAACCTGCCATTAGATGGGGTCTGTAGGAAGAACAGAGAATACACACCTCCGTGTTGAGTTTAGCAATTAAAATTGGACAAATTATCTTGTATTGAGCTAACAGCATGCTGTGTTTCTCTGGAGTTTGTAAGAAATCTTCTCAAGTGGTTTCTGAGGCCACATGCTATGTGCTGTTGAGATCTTGGGATAGGAGGGAAGGAAAAGATAGATGGGCTGCTGAAGAGAACTTTAGGCTAATTGGCCTCATGGATGCTTCAGCCACAGGAGGACCTATTTTCTGTATGGGAGGGTGAAACCTCCCACTATGGCAGCCCTGAAGTACAAACATTGAGGTGAGGTTTGAAATTCAAAGTTCTAAGGTTCATGTTGGGTTGGGAGAAGGGGGGGGTGGGTCAGGTCAGGGAGCTGCACTGACCCTGTTATTGTAAATTATTTCTGATGTTTCAAGCAAAGGTTTTTTGTTTCAGTATCTTGCACAAAGTTCAGGACTTCATCACTAGTTTTTCTTGAATGGATCCAGGTACACTGCCTGTGCACCTGGTGAAAACAGAGTAGTGTCTATTTAGTGTAGATGTCATATAAAGGCATGTAATCCAAAGGAAATCCTTCACTGTAACCTGACTTTTCTTCGTCCTCTGACTATAACACCATACTTCTTTCTTTCAGTGTGAATGGCAACTGTCAAGGATACAAATGGACACTAAGAACAGCTCCACCAGCTGCAGTATGATGGCCTGTAAACTATAATTTGGATGAAGTTTCAGGCTCTAAATAATGTAAAATTGAGGGATCAATCCGCAATCGATCTGAAAAATCTGTTATCAGTTGCACAAAACTGAAACTCCTTTGTACAATAGGTCTTAATTAGGACTCCAAATCTTGTGTTTCAAAATAAGAGAAAACTCAACATGAACACAATATTAAGTTGACTGATTGAAATCACCCAATCTGCCCATTCTACAAATAAGGATATCCACAGTTGTGAGACCAGGACACTGCCATGAGCCTTTCTTGACATAACCAACAGGGACATTTTTTTTGTTTTGATGCCTTTTTGTTAGTTGCTTCTCTGGATACACACTGGACCTGCCCATATACTTGCATTGTTCTGCAATGGATACACTGTTTGTGTGGGATCATGGATTGATTGCCATATTCAGAGCTCACTGGCTGAAATGTTGTCCAGATTCCAAGCCTAGTTCTTCTGGTCAAACAAAAAATGTGTTTATTATCCCTTTGTCAAGACCTCATTCAGCTTACTTACACTGAAAAGCAAGCATATGAAATTCAGTTTCTTTTCCAGAGATATGTCTGGCAGTTGGGATCAAACAACTTGGCTGTAGCTTATGGAGGGGATCTGCTTGCAAAGTCACAGATTTATTGAAGAATCACAATTCACAGGGGGCAGTTTGATGGCAATAGCTTAGCATTGAGAAAGTTTAAAATGTTAAAAGGTTTTCTACAACATTATCATCATCATCTGAATAGGTATCAAGAATCAACATTAAGTAAATGAGTCAGGAATGCATAAGTATGATAATCAAGCATCTGACTTCACCCAATTCAAAATCACAGATTATGGAAGAATTGACAATGGGTTAGCTTGACAGTAACAGCATAGTGGCAACCCACCCCAAATATTTTCACTAGTTTGATCTGCATGGATCCTCCTCACAATAGCCTTCAATGACGAGTATTTGTTAGCACCAAGTGTCCTGCATATGAATCTTTGAGAAGCTCCCTGCTCCCTGGACACTACAGCAAAGAGAATAGCATTTCTGTTCACCAGGTTCTAACCACTTATGTTGCTTGCCATTTTAGCTGAACAGTTTTCAACTCTCTCAGTTTAATATTGTGAGTCTCTTATTCTTGGCATACTCAGGCAGTAGAATATGCATCCTATCATGCTCCAACACTCTCTGCAGAATTTCTTTTCTCTCCTCTATATCAAGAGCATATTCAGGGATACTGCATGTGGGCTTGGTGTAAAGAGAGCATTGTCTATCTAGTGTAGATGTCATATGAAGTCATGTAATCAACACAAAATCTTTCACTGGTAACCTGACTTTTCTTCACCCTCTGAAGGTAACAAAATCTCTTCTTTCTTTCAGTAAGAATGGCAACTGTCAAGGATTTAAACAGAAGAGCAGCTCCACCAGTTGCTGTATAAGGGCCTGTAAACTATAATTTGGATGAACTTCAGGCTTTACGTAGTGTGAAACTGAGGGATGCATCTGTCAAATATTTGAAAATATAAGAAAACTATAATTTCGATGAATTTCAGGCTCTGTATGGTGTGAAGTTGAGCTATGCATCCCTCAATCTATCTGAAAAATCTGGTACCAGTTGCACAAACTGAAACTCATTTGCACATTTGGTCTTAATTAGGACTCAATATCTTTAATTCAAAAATAAAAGAAAACTCAACATGAACACATAATGTTCCAGTTCACCACTTGAAATTGCCCAATCTGCCAATTCCACAAATGAGGGATGTCCACAGTTGTGAGACCAGGACACTGCCATGAGCCTTTCTTCACATAACCGTAAGGCACACTTGTTTTTGCTCTGATGCCATTGTTGTTAGTTACTTCTCTGCATACACACTGGACCTGCCCATATACTTGCATTATTCTGCAATGGATATGTGGTTTGTGTGGGATCATTGATTGACTGCTGTATCCAGTGCTCACTGGCTGAAATGTTGTGCAGATTCCAAGTCTAGTTCATCTGGTCATGACAATAAATGTGTTTATTATCCCTTTGTCACAACCTCATTCAGCTTACTTACACTGAAAAGCAAGCATATGAAATTCAGTTTCTTTTCCAGAGATATGTCTGGTGGATAGGATCAAACAACCTGACTTCAGCTCATGGAGGTGATCTGCTTGCAAAGTCACAGATTTATTGAAGAATCACAATTCACAGCGGGCAGTTTGATGGGAATAGCTTAGCATTGAGAAAGTCTAGAATAAAATGTCAAAAAGCTTTCTAGGACATTATCATCATCATCTGAATAGGTATCAAGAATCAAGATCTAAGTAAATGAGTCAAGAATGAATAACTATGATAATTGAGCATCAGACTCCACCCAATTCAAAATCACAGATTATGGAAGAATTGACAATGGGTAAGCACGGCAATAATAGAATAGTGGCAACCCACCCCAAATATTTTCACCAGTTTGATCTACATGGATCCTCCTCACAATGACCTTCTTTGATGAGTATTGGTTATTACCAAGTCTCCTGGATATGAAACTTTGAGAAGCTCTATGCTCCCTCGACACTACAGCAAAGAGAATAGCATTCCTGTTCACCAGGTTCTGACCACTTATGTTGCTAGCCATTTAGCTGAACAGTTTTCAACACTCTCATTTTAATATTGTGAGTCTCTTATTCTTGGCATACTCAGGCAGTAGAATATGCATCTTATCATGCCCCAACAGTCTCTACAGAATTTCTTTTCTCTCCTCTATATCGAGACTATGTTCATCACTTCAAATCTCATTGACTACTCTCTCAGCAACTACAAAACACTTTCACCATATCCAAGGTCTAGCAAGTACACCTAATTCAAAACCAGCAAAATTTGTACTTTTCAAGCACAGGTGCCCCTGTTTTTGCATTGCAAGATACTGTCAAGATTTCTACTTCTATTCATGTTGCTTCTCCAGCCTACATGTGCCTCACAAACAGAACATGTATCTGTTGGGCCCATTCCATTCATCCTTCTACATTCTTCTACCATACCTCTTACCATGGCACACTATATACTAGACCTATATTGATAAATTGGCGATAAAAAGAAAAAGAGTGTTGTCACATCAACTGCCATACCATGTGATTATTGCTTCTTGCCAATCAAATCTTGTTGCTTTCCTTTCCTCGGCTCTTCTTTGATTCTCTTGACTATACATCTCTTGTTTTTTGCATTGCCCATCTGCACATCCAACATGGACAAATAGCAATCATGAGGCGTCTTTTGACTGTGACACACTAGTACATTGAAAACATACACACCGTTTGCTAGAAACATGTGTATTTTAATACTTCAAGCATAACACTTTTAACAACTATCAACCCTAAAGCAAGAGAGCACATTCACAAAATTGAAAATGTATGTTCTTCAACTAAACCCTTTCCAAACCTCTATGATAGTGCCCAACACCAAGATTTATGTAATCTCCTATTAGTTGCAAAACAGGCCTTTCTATTCATTCAAGATGAAGTTGGCTACAATGACAAGGCTAGAAACAACAAAGCTCCAAGTTGACCTGCAACTTTAAGCACAAATGCATGTCTACAATGATTTGCAAACTGCAACTTCAGCGACAAAAGTATGATACAAACAAATTTCATGCATCCTAACTAAAGAAAAACACTGCAATTCAAGGATGACAACACACAATTTTTTGGGTAGTATACACTTCTCAAAAGCTTTTTGAATGCAGAGAAATTCTTGTTTTCAAGACCTACGGGATTATGAACAACACTTTCAACAAGGAACTTGAACCAAAGAGTCTGTTGTACAACAAGTGAAACCCCCACTGAACAAAAGAAAAGCAACATGAAAAAACAACAAGAACTGCCGAAATAGTAGAAAAGCAACCAAAAAATAACAAGAAGCAATAAGCAATAGAAATGTAGCAGAAGACAAGAACAAAGTGGATTTGTGAATTGCATTATATCCATTGACAACGTATAGAATCGTGGTCCTTTATACGCACTTTTCATGGTGAAGCCTGAACCCTCATTGCTACAAAAAAAGTAGCTAAACTTCATGAGAATAGTTTGAGACCTTGTCTCCAATTCTAACAGGAGTAACAACTGACGTCATATTTACAGAAGGATACCAATAGTAAAAATCAAAGCTCCTAGGATTAAGCTATTCAATTGTCACTCAGGAAATGGCAAATTATGTAGTCTCTCTCAATCAAAGGAAGAAGAATGAAGGAAGTTCTTAAACTTACAATTTGCAAAACCGTGCACTTCAAGTTTGCAAATTCATGTCGAATTCTCACATTGTACACCTCCTATTGCAACAATTTTGTTCACCCTAAAAAGCTTGAATGGTTTCCTTGTTTGTCAAAAATAGAGCAAAAAATCTAGATCAAAGATAAGCACTTCCACTATACATTCCAAACTACCATAGCTTATGGTCAATTTTCACATTGACAATACTAATCATTTATTTTTTCAAAAAAGTAATTCGTTTTTTAGATTTTGAATTCCATGATCTACTGTGATATTGTCATAGGAACAATGAAATTATTCAAAGTGTAGCCTATGATATTTATTATGATTTTCATATTCTTACCAAAAAATCATTTCACTATTTTGAGGATTATTTAATGATAAAACTTGACCTTAGGGTAAGGTAATTGCCACCTGCAATCATTAATGTTTCAGAGGAACCCAATGTGATTAAAAGATGAAAGCAAGTTTCATATGTTCAAAACATTTAAACTACCAAGGAAAGGGTTTGCATTTTGCCACACGTTTTATCTCCAGGACCCAGGTGCATTGGAGAGGTGTGGGGCAACATTGATTATAAAGCACACATTGAGCATGGAAATTGGGAGTTCACAACAATAAGGGAAAACAATCTTAGAGAAAAAAAACTTGTAGGAAGGATGATCATGACAATGATGGATGGGGGTGGATGTTGGCATGAACTATAGCAATTGAAAGGGTATAAATGGACACATGTGAACATAACAATTCCTAAACCCAATGAAAAAATTTCAACTTTAGAGGTCAAAGTTGGGTTAATATGTGCATTTAATGGTTACATAATAGACTCCTACTTGTTTCTTTTGATGAACTTGCTCACATTGAAAAAACTACAAGAACTTGGAGGTTGACCTACTCTTTTGATGACAAAGTTATATTCATAACAATCTACAACTTGAACAACAAAAACATTTCCAAACAACTTTCATGCAACCATTGACTGCAAAAAAAAAACAATGCAAGCTTAACAAACTTAAAGATGATGGTGTACTACTTGGTGATATGTGCTTTGTTATCTAGAAATCATGCATTGAACATTCCAAAATGCTTGGAACTTGTAGAGCAAGTCACAACCCACACATTCATTCAAGCCATTTTAACTATCCTTATGGATTATCATTCAACCAAGTTTACTTGGGAGGCACACACTTGGATAAGCATGATAGATTGACATGTGTGTTCAAATGCATATGCAAATTGGACTTAATATTCAAATTTTCCAAGTTGAAAAAAAAATTGGGTAATAAATATGAACATGTACATGAACCAATGGTTTTTTTGGTGCTGAATTTTTGTTATTTTGTGAGATTTCTTTTCAGAAAAATGTTGAGTGTCAATGTGTTTTATGAGTGCAATATTTTTCTTGTACAAAATGAAAAAAAATACAAAAAAATTATTGGTAAACACATCAAAAATAAAATAAAATTTGAAACAAATTTTAAGGTGAAAACATTTGTCATAAAAACCTTAAATGTGGTTGTGTCTTTTGGGAGGACAAAGACATTCAATTCGATTATACAAAAAGAGAAATATAAAGTGGTTTTAGCATGGAATTGTTAAGTTAAACACCAAATCATAAATTATGTAAATAGGGTAAAATCACAGTCAAAGGAGCCACCCAAATGAGTGAACACTTTTCAAAATTGCATTTTTATAAAACATAGTAATTTGGATTGTTAGAAAAAAATTTGGATTATTTTCCATTAATTGCAAAGTTTACATGCTCAAAGTTTGACACAAATCAAAAATGTTTTTGCATGTTCAAAACACTCAAATTTCAAGAGTAGACAATCCTTGTTTTTTTCAAATGTCTTTTTTTTCTACCAAATGTGCACCATTCCTTTTGAAAATTGGAAATGATTTTAGCATTGATGATTAGAAAGGCAAAAGGACTTGAACTAATGATTTTTTTTTTATAACCCATTGGAGCACATTTGGTTCAAAAGTGTTTTTGACCCTGAAAATCATGGATTTTTAAATTGTGGCTTTAACAAAAGTAATTCATGTATATGTGATAGAAGGCATGAATGCATAATATACATGATATAAAATCAATTTTTGGTCAAAATGTATTTTTATATAAAATGCAATGCTAAATGGGGTATCTGGAATATAAAATTTTAAATTATAGACCAACGTAAAAATGACACATATCATGTGTAGTCCTTGGAAAAGGACTTTTACCTTAGCACCCTTGGTTCCTTTGACCATGATTTCACCCAATAGCCTTTTAATATACTAGTTTGAATATCTCATTTGCCCAAGGATTTTCTTTCGTAGACACATAATACTAATTCAATGAATATAATTTTGTTAAATAAGCCAAAACACCAATTCTAACAATCTCATTGGTCAAATGTCCTTTTTTTTCACCTAAACACATGTTTATTCCAACACCCTCCATACTTGTGTGTATTTCATCCATTGATATCATATAACCTTTATTTATACAAACAAAGTTAAAATCACATTCCCGATGCTACAATGTTTATCTTTTCAAATTTTTGTCATGTAACCAAAGTGATAATCATCCATTTAAAAGGTTTAAACATCTTTATATGCAATGTAACTTGATCACAAGAAACTTTGTTACAATGGCACAAAATCACCTTCCATAAAATAGTTATCTTAAACTAATTTAGATAACCAATTCATTCCTTATTAACCATGGTTACTTTTTTGCATTACATGACTAATATAGATCATCTTGGGGTCTTGAATGTTGTTATTCTATAATGATGTTATATTATGATTTCAACGGTGATCAAAGAAGGATTTTATCTTTAACAACCTAGTGACGCGCTTCTAACTCCTTGAGGGACTCCAAATGTGAGTCCCAAACAGAAAACAACGAAAGAGCAAAAAGTTGGGGCACGCTCCCTGGTTCATAACATTTTGGAGGGGCAAAGGGGTGTGCTAGAGCTCCGGGATGGGATTAAGAAGAATTGACAAGCTTCAACTATTCACACGAACCTACACAAGACCAACATGAAATGGTTAGTGCATAGTTGGAGCACTTTTGATGTTAGGATGAGCCACGGGAAACTCGAACTCACAAAACTCACCACGACCCGGACTTGGGGGAAGCCACCACCTTCTCCCTTATAGTATACTCTGCACCTCTCCACAAGGGCCACATCCAAATGGCCTTTTGTCCCAGGACTCCCATGACTTTGGGGGCCCATAACTTTGCATGAAAACCTCTCTGATTACGATGAGGTCTAAAGCAAAGTTGTAGCCCTCGTCAAGAGCTTTCCAAAGGTATGTCGCACGCCGCCCGAACGCAAGGAAATCGGGTCGATTCCCAACTTTTAGTGGTCAGGAGTCAAATTGTCAGTTTAACTCCCGACCTTTCTTTTAATCATAACTTGTGTTTTAGATGTCCAAATGGGTGATGTAAGCAATTTCAAACATGTATGTTTCAATAGCTTTCCAATGATATAATTTTTTTTTCCAACCGATAGTTTTTGACCCCTGCAATTGTGCTCTGAAGATTCAAAAGTCCATTTGTGACACGCCCCCAAGTTCTTTGTTAGACTCAAAAGAATCCAACTATGTCAAAATGCGAAAGTAGTTTGGAACATGGTGTTGTTCCCAACTTCCAACACTAAAGGGGGTGAGAGGGGCGTGCTGAAAGCTCCAGGATTAGACTAAGAAGAGGGACAACTATTTAGTTACATGGTCCTATATCACAAACCAACCACAAGTTGGTTAATTCACATTCTGAAACACCCTTGATGTTGGGACAAGCCACGGGCAACACGGATTCACTGAACTCACCATGGCCCAAGCTCGAGGGAAGCCACCACCTTCCCCCATATAGTATTGTCTATGTTACTCTACTGCACCTACATCCGAATGTCACTTTTTCCCAGGACTCCCAAAATGGAGTCCTGAAATTGTTTCGGTTTGCATTCCCAAAACTTTGGGCATCCATAATTTCTTTTTCAGACCTCAGATTGGGATGAAGTCTAAAACAATCTTGTAGCTCTCTTTGAGAGCTTTCCAACGTCGTGTCGCACTCCACCCGTTGACATCGGATTTGGGTCGATTCCCAATTTTTAGTGGTCGGGAGTCAAATTGCCAGTTTGATTCCCAACCTTTCTTTTGACCATAACTTGGGCTGCGACGTCCAAATGGCTCATGCAAGGCCATTTTGGACATTTGCACTTCAAGACCTTTCCAACAGTATAAAGAACACTTCAATGTAAGGTGTTTTGACCCCTGTAATCAAGCTCTGAGTTTTTGGGAGTCTTGGAGTTCCCACTTTTGGGAGTGTGAGTTTCATCCTCACACTTAGCCCAAAATGGGGTTGCGACAATTTGGGACTCCAACTCCCACAATGGGAGTTCACTTGAAAGTGTGAAGGTTCATTCCCTCACACTCTTTGCACTCTCAAGAGCATGTGATGTGACTCCTGAGTTTTCCTCTTGGCCCGCAACATTGCAACCCCTTGCCTTAGTCGCGAGCCCAAGGCACCAAGTGACAAAAAAATGTTCCAAATATGAGACTTCAAAATTAAAAAAATGTTGTGCGATTATTAAAAATGAAGATAAGTGTTTTGTATTATTAGCCCAAGCATATGCCCATTTGGTTACAAAGGACAAACCCTTAAAAGTTAAAGGTCCTTTTGAACGTCAAGGATATGGTTTGTGGTTATGTTTTTGTACAAGGAATTTAATTCTTACAAGGAACAACAAGTGTTTCCACTTACTAAAGTGAAGCACAATATTTTAAAAACAGATTCTACACATGTTTCCAAACATAAAAATAACAAGGATTTACATAAAGTGATTTCACCAAAGGATCCATATGAAATCAAATTCAATAATTGTATGGATAAAGTTATGTGAACATTAATAGAAGAGGCAAAATGAGTTGAAAAGGTTAGAGTAACATATTTTTGAAAGATGGATTAGAGAATGGTGGACATGCCATTGGTGAAGGAAATGGTTTGTAACTTTTGCCACACAACCAAATCCACCACTAGAAAACAGAATAAATGATGTGTCAATGTTGAAGAATTAACATCAATCTTCAAACAATTCCATGTGAGAATAATGGTAGGTGGCAAGGAAGGACCTAATTTCAAGACCACCAAATATTTTTTTGGGAATGAAGAGGAGCAAGTCTATGTGTGAGGCAAAGGTTATTTAATTCACAAAGTAATATATAAACAAGTTGTGATGTAATTAGAAATGCTTTCAAAAGTCACCACATTCTAGTAAGGTAAAATGTTTATTCCAATAGTTCTTATTTCCATCATTCAAATAGTAGAAAGAAGGCTAATGTCAAAATGGGCAAACTTGCTTTCTAATAAGTTATGAAATTAAGGTGCAAATAACATAATAGGAGCCAACTATGCCACTTAAGACAACTATTTTTTAATTATATTTAAAACATTGGGAATGTTTGCTAGGATGATGTGACAAATTACAATTGGCTCCAAAAGATGATGATAGGAAGATGCTAATACAATAGTGAAATGTGGGGACTATGTTAAAACAAAGCTTGGACCATGTCAAAAAAGTTAAAAACATCCCAAAAGTAAATGTCTCATGCAATGTTCAATTTGGTCAACATCAACATGGTTTGGCATGTGTGGATGAAGTTTACAAAACATTGGGGACACCAAAACAATGTTAAAATAACATGAAAACAACAAAATGCAAAAATATCAAGAAGACATTAGGACAACATTGAAACACAATGATAGGGGCTAAAATGTTTTGACATTGTCAAAACCACATCAAAACATTCAAATAACTCAAGGATGATGTTGAAACTAATTTAAGTTGGCGAAGATATTGAAACAATATTAGAACATTTGGACTATGTTGAATCACCAAAATGGCAATATGATGTAGTTGGGACAACTTCAAAACTAGTGTTGGTCAATTTTGATTCTAGTTCCAATTCTCAATCTAGTTACTGGGTACTTAAAGAATTAGTTCAATTCTTTTTATTAAATTCAAAACTGAAAAATGGAAATAATCTAGAATTGAAATCAACAACCACCATCCAGCTAGAATTGGAATTGACCCAAAACTTAGTTTATCTACGTTTCAGTTTTGAAAAAAAAACATATATATAATTATTTTTTAATTAAATTTTTTTTGTCATGTTAGACCTATTGTTGGTTTGAAGGAAAAAAATAGTTTTAATAATAATAATAATAATAATAATAAGTTAGGTGTGGAGTGGGGTGGTCATTTTCATACTATAATTTTACTTTGGAACATGTTTCAAGTATGCAATTTTTTTATTAATTCTCTTTTCTTGGGGGGTTTAGGTATGTAGTTGATATAGGCAATCACATTTTATTGGTGGTACAATGCTAGTAGCAAAAAAATTAATTTTGGGCTATGTGGAAATACATAGAATTAGGTGTGATTTGAAATTGGACTTGATTTGATTTCAAATCATTTTTAAATAATTTTTAAAAACCTTAAAACCAAGGGGTTTTGAAATGTGAAAAATTAAGTCCCAAATCAAACTAATGGTCCTATCAAAATTAAAAAGACCTTGAACCAAAATTAGAAGTTCTTTCAAATTTAAAAATAGTTAGAAATGAAATCAAAGGTTCTCTTTAAAAATGAAAATCAACCAATATTAATCAAAATGGCAAGACATGAAGATCGATCAAAGAAAGTTTTTTTTATAAATTAATTATGAAACTATAGTGGAACATTGAAACAAATTTGAATTAAGATTGGGATAACACCAAAATGAAACCAAAACACCTTAATGATGTTGGGACCACATTGTAATAACATCACAACAATGCCAAAAGGTTGAAATGGCACCAAGGTAACATTAAAAGATGATACCACAAAAGTCAATGGAATGTTGGTAATGCCAATGGAAAGGTTGGGTGAAACACTTGATCTCTTAGGATAAACATTGAAAACATGTCAACAAACACAAGAATAACACTACAAGGACATTAAAACAATGTTGGAATGCCTAGACCATGCCAAGATGACATTGAAATGAAACACTAGGACCATGTTAAAACAATGTTTGGATGAAATTTGAACACCAAAACAATTTAGTTGAATGATCTTGTGTTAACCATGCATTAAGTACAAATTTGAACTTTGTAAATGCTAATTAAATAGTTATTAATTACCTTGCTCTTTATAATTAGTGGTTCATATTTGAATGAATTTTTATTTAATGTCATGTAACTAGTGTAATTATTAGTAAAAACATTTAACTTATGTAGGGTGAAAACATGGATAGGGGGATTGGTTGGACTGTCACACTTGTAATTATTTTAGATTACATACAAATGTAAATTTTTTAATCATATTCAAAATTAACATTATCAAAATTTTAATTATTCATGTTGTCATAGATTGTAATGGCAATCATCATTAAAATTGGATGAATTTTAAGAAGATTATGGACTTGTAATGGACTTTTGAAATGACAACATTATGCTTGTCACATAGAGAAAGTGAAAAATTTGGACTCAAAAAATACATCAAAGTAGTGTCAAAATAAATAAAATAAAATAAAGCATCGTCAAATGATAAATTGATTAATGAAATGAATTGAAATTTTCCTAATATATATTTTTTTAATTTCTAAAATTTTTAAATGATGTGATTGCTATAATTTTATCCTTGGGAGTCCATTTACATTACATTTTTTAATCTTTTGCATGGATTTTTTTATCAATCACATGTTGAAGGATATTCATAGGTTGGCTTATTAACATTTATGATTAAAATCATAGGGGATAATGATAGGATTTATGGTTTAATAATTGTTAAAACTGTAAAAAAATAATTAATGTTAGACTATGGACTTTCAAATGCCACTTTTGAGACACCTAACCATCTTTTTGCCTTATAAGGAAATGAATTTGAATCTATTGTCACTTTTATTCATTTTTAATACATGCATGAAAGTTTGTCCTATTGACTTTTGAATTTGAATTTATAAATTGTGTCTAGTTTGGACATGCATGCATAGGAAATAATGAGGGTATTATATACATGTCTTTTCAAAAGTGTATATTTGGTTTATCATCATAAATTGGTGACCATCCACTAAATTTATTTGGTTTATCTCTAAAAAAGGGTAGATCTAAATAAAAAATCTTTAATAAACCTTATACATTTTTATTTTTCTTTTGTAAAAAAATAAAAATTATCATGTATTCATAATTTTGAATTTAAAATAGATTTATTGTTTGAATTTTGTTTTGTAGTTTATTTTATTGAGTGGTTTTAAATAACATAAAAATTGGGAATTGGAAACCACTTATGAACAACCATGTTGTTGGCTAGAAGAAAGATCTAAAAGTGTAAGGAAACACTTGGGCATGAATGGAGGACTTAATTTAGAGAAGAAGCACTCCAATGCTAAAATTGCCTTCCAAAACATCCTTAGTACATTGAAAATATCAAGAACTTATGGATACACAAGAAGCACCTTGTTCAATTGGAGGATTCACCTAAAAGAAATAGGTGCCCCACAAAGAAGATTTTTTTTCCTAGTGATGACATTCTTCATTTTGCACATTAAAATTCTTCATTTAGCACCTTGTCAAAACATTTTTCGGCGCGAATTTTAACAAATTTTCGTGCTTTTTTGGGCTTCCATAACATTCCCGCACCAAGAATGTCATAACTATGTTTTTTTTCAATCAAGGATAATAAATTAATACTTGAATGTTTTGAAATTACCAAAAAGTAATCAAGATCATTCTTCTACATGTTTGAATACTCCATATTAAATGAAGCTTAAAAGTCCAATCACATCTATAAAATGTAATAGGGAAGGACATAAGTTTGTTTACTACCTTGTTCAAAAAAAAGAAGTTACAAATCCACTTACTTATAGAAGCATTTTTGTTAAAATTTACCTCATTTCAAAAATAGAAGCCTACATCAATTTATATGCACGTTGAAGAATCTTTAAAAGCCACACACCTCAACATGGCAACAATCACCACCAATATAATGATCACCAATAGTCCCATGATTTCAAATACATGTTCATAACCTTTGTTAGGATCTGATTAAAACAACTTATTATGAATGAAATCATGGTAAAGTATACACAAAAAGTAATGTAAGCAACAAAATACAAGGGTCTTTCAATAAAAGGACTAACATGTAGATGATTTTATAGAGATAATAAGATTTTTTTTGGTGCATTATTTCTTAATTCTTGTTTGCATGAACTTCAAAAATTAAATTATTATAATCATGTGTTTTTAAACTACTTGCAAATATTTGAATTAGACTTCAAATTTATGGTAATTTGAAAAATCAATTTCATGTACTTGAAAATAGTTGAAATTTTTTTACAAGTATTTGGTTCTTTTTCATGCACCTCAATATCAATGTGGTAAACATTTTGATATAATTTCATTGGTTAATGGAGTTTTTTCCCATAACTAAAATCATCCCCGACCCTTGAAAAATGACAAACTTGTTGGGGTTATTTTTGGGGTATTTTTCAAATCCAAATGATATGACACAAATTTCTTTGAAAAGATAAAAAGAAACTAGAGATGCCATGAAAAAAATTAAAAGTTTCATTTGTTTTGAAATGCTAAAAGAGGGTTCAAAGTTTTAAAAGCCTTTTTTTTTTGGTTTTCAGGTAGGAAACAAGGTAACAAGTATGTACAAAATATCTTGCTTGTAACCCTTATATAAGTTTGTACGATTGCCTTCAATTCAACCCACATACATACTTAGATACAAATTGGCACCAACAACTTACACATGTTCTTTAAACATTTTTATACTATTAGCAAATAAACTAAAAGCAAAACCTAGGTATTGACTTTAGTTATCTTGCCCTTAAATATAGGGTGAAAGCATGGTAATGTATAACTTTTCAACTTTTTTTTGTACATTTTACTATGCTTTCACCCTACAACCACAAATAATTTGTGTGGTGCAACATGCATCAATGTTTGATCTAACATTTTATTGATGTTTAATCCAATTCATGCATGGACTACCAAAGGTTCACATGTGTGCATTCATTTTGTCACCACTAGGTATAGCAATTGTGGTTATGATATAATTGTAGCAAGAAATGAACTTGAACTATGTTGTTAAGACCCCAATAAGATGTTGAAACAATAATTTCAGCACAAGATGGCACATCAAATATTCAAACACAATGTTCTTTGGATGTGCACAACATGGTTTTGAAAGTAGGGTGCAAGCATACAAAAGTAGGCCAAAAATGTATACATTGCAAGTAGAAAACACAAAATTGTCAACTTTGAAACAAAGAAAATAAAACATAATCTTTTTTTAAATACCAAAAAACTACATGAATGTATGTAGGATGGTATGGATATGTTGTTTAAAGATTAAGATTTTATGTTTCCTTTTTTTTCAACATACTTTCATTCTGCTTTCCAAATTTACAATGTTGTTCCATATTGCACAAAGTAACGTAAAAGTATATAATTAATTATCATTTGACCAAAAAATTCATATGTCTTACTTTTAGATTGTTAGAGGATATTTTTGACATATTATATGCAAGTATTAATGTTTGGGTTCATATAGAAAATCATGTTTTAGACGCATAATTATGTTAATTTTGAAAACAACTTTTTAAGAGCTTCACATTATCATAATTGAAATATTCAAGTTTCAAAAAAATGTATCAATATGCATGATAACCCAAACATCAATATCACAAAATTTGAATAGTTTGATTTTGAAAAAATAATTAGACATTAACTTGTGATAAATAAAAGAAATGATGCAAGTAATAGAATACATGAAATATGACCATATATATGGTTTATTTAGTATATAGCAAGTACATTCTAAAATTTGTAAGATTGTTTAAAACCTTAAAATTCAAAAATGAAAATTCTACTTTTCACCTACTTTTACTTTTTGAGCAAAGATCACCAATTGGCCCACTTTAGTATGCTTATGCCTAGTATAGTGTGGTAATGTCTTGATTAACAACAACCAATGTGTTGTGAGTGTACATAACCTTTTCTTATGCAACCAATGCCTATAATTCTAATAACTATTTCAATGCATGCTTAGAATATTGACAACAAACCATTTAAAAAACCACAAAAAATCCACAAAAACCACCAAAACATCTCAAGACAATCATAAAAACAAGAATTGCAAAAAAGTTGATGTCTTGACATCAATTTTGGTTGGTTTGAGCTCACCTTCACCCCACAAAACAACCATAGGGACAAATCCCATTCATTGCAATATTATTTTTGTTTTTCAATTCACTTGGATAAACTTGCCAAGCCAAAAATCAGTATTCGATGAATGCATCAAGATCAATGTTTTTTTAATTTTTTTCCAAGGATTTATGACGACATAGTCTAGAGTAGAGAAGAGGTAATGTTAACCATCCATTTAGTACAAATTTGACCTTTGTGATTGTAATGTCATAATGTCTATAAATATTAACTAATTAGTTATTAATTATCTTGCTAGTTTTAGTTAATGGTTCATATTTAAATAATATTTTATTTACTATTATGTAACTAGTTTAATTACTAGTAAGAATAGGTTATATATATATGTATGTATGTATATAACTAAGTTTGAATATATTGTTAAATTCTTATTTATAATTTGTAATATGTGCATGAGTATTTGTCTTGTTCATTTAAAAATTTGAATCAATACATCAATGTGCTTATTTTGAACATGCATGCATACAAAATAATGAAATTATTGTATCTATGTCATTCTAGAAATATATATTTGGTTTATCAACAATTTGAAACCATGATATGTTAACAAAATGGCTTTGAACCAAATGACCAAATTTTTTATGGCCAATTGAAAAGGGAGGATGATGGGTAAACTAAGGCCCAAAATGAGGCCTAGTTTATGGATAACCTCAATATCCCAATTGTAGTCAAGTGGACCCTAGTTCTAATATATTCCAATTTCTTTTGAAGTGGGGATTGGGGAGTACTATATGCCTATGAAATTAGCATGAAGGTGATTTGTTGATTTTACATTAGCTAAACTAACCATTCTAACATTTGAACATCCTTTGTTAATGAAGTTTTAAAAGATTCTTGATTAAATAGAAGGAGAGGAAGTCAAGAAATCGCTTTTCAAAGCTAAGGAAAAAATGAATTAGTGGTCTTGAGAACATCAAAACCTTCTAGTTTCTTAGATCATGTGAATTGAAGGTATTTCATAATATCCCATAACACAAGAACTTGACAATCTTGTGAATATGTGATTATTGCCTATTCAATTCAAGTTTCAAGTTTCAAAATTAGAACTGAGCAAGGTCAAAAAAAATAAAAAACAAGATTGACCTCACCAAACAAATATAGACAAAATGTTCCTCAACAAGACATAGAACATTTGTGACATACATCTTGATAATGGGATTTTGATGCATGTTCAAAGTTCCCTAAGCTCTATTTCTCTAATGAATTAAGCAAAATGCAATTCTTTCTTCAATATATTCTTTGGTCTTAAGAAGTTACTTTAGTGGATATATCCACATTGGCATATAGATCACAAAGTATAATTAAAAAATTAGAGCGAAACTAAAGATTATGGCTAAACTACAGATTGTGGTTATTAAAGTCGGTCGATCACAAATGTAAAGAGAATATGACACAAGTAATGGTTCAAACTAAATAGTCGGGATTAGCAACGGGAATTCAACAAGAAACGAACTACATCTAGTTTGCTTATTGCATTATTTTTATTTGTTCCTTCAACCTCTTCCCAAGATGAGTCTACATCAATTAGCTTGTGTACATGACATAAAAACAAGGCTAACAACAAGCCAACATGGGCTAATATGCATGTTGTTAACCTATTAGCGCAACGATCATGCAGAAGTGATCCTTTCAATTGTTTTGTGATAGTTTCATGTGAGCTTGAAAGTTGATTGTGAGTGTGGTGAATAGTGCAAGTAAAAAGAAAGATTTTTTACTTCGTGGTTAAAAAAACCATGAAATTTATTGGGGTTGTGAAAAATGATGTAATGCCCATAAAAAACCCAGAAACTCTAAAGAACAAAATACACTCCAAAGACTCTAAAGAGCAAAAATTGTCAAAAAAGTCCAAAGAGCACAGAGCTTAACACTTAATACATTTGACATCATGAGTTTTCCTTGTAATGCACTTGTAGGAGTTCACCCACTTATATCAGCTCATGTAATAGTTCATCCTTTTTTTATAATTCCACATTTCTCCCCTATGAATGTGGGGGATCATCTACCTAATAGTTTTTTAGGTTATTTGTTTGATGGGGAAGAAAAAAATAGTGTTGCATCACTTGTGGAGGAGACAAAGGCTTTGGAATTAAGGTTTTCCAAAGAAGATCTGGTAGGCAAAGAATAACATGTTGGTAGATCACGGACAAATGCTAGTTTTTTGCATTTGGTAGGCCTAGTGGAGAATAGTATTAGGAATACAATTGGAAGCCATTTAAGGAGAGTAATTGGAAAGCATTCATAGATGTTGTGAATGCAAGTTTTCCAAATGATGTGCGACATAATTGGAAGCAAATTTGAAACAAGTGGAACAAAATATAGAAGATCTACAAAACATAAAAGAAGAAGATTGAGGTAACTTGTGCACCTCCATCTAATTGGCCATGGTTTGAATGTTTTGACAACATGTTTTCTTGGTACTGCCAAAATAAATAACATACATAATGCCATAGATCAAGGTGTGCGTGTGATGAATTTTGAGACTAAGGTTGTGAATGTTAGTGATGAAAAGGATGTTTAAACACCTGAGATGTTTAGTAGCCCTGAGAAACAAACTCCTATGTTTGGGGCAAATGTTGGAACTACCCCACCTACTAATTATGATAGCCCTAAAACTAAGGCATGCAAGTTACCTAGTGTGTAAGGGTAACCCAATAAAAAACTAAAAAGGAAGAAGAGGTGGTTATCCATAGGTTTTTTTACAATTGCAAATACTATTAATAATTTCACACATGTACATGGTGAAAGAGATTTAATTAAAAAAAATGGAGATGAAAAAATTCATCACATTTCAAATGTTGTAAAGTGAAGAAAATGGCAAACAAATGATGATACAAGGTCAAATGCAATTAATTGTTTTGTTTGTAAATGTGTTGAAGCCAAAAACCATAGATGGTAGTGGTAGTGGCAATTGATTAAAAGGAATTAGTTATGACAATTGACTTTGATTTATATTTCCATATGTGAGAATAAAAACTTGGATTCCATTTCAAAATTCATCTTGTATTTCTTTGTCATGGTACAATTGGATGATTAATCACCCATTGTTCAAAAAGAATTCTCCTTAATTTCTCACCTTCTACTTTTGCTTGATCTCTTTTTTTAACAATAGGCAATTTATTAACACTAAACCCCATTAGGTTGTCCCCTCTTATTCTTGCATTTGTCAATCTAAGTTTTGGTGCACCCCACATTTGACAATAGTTGTGAAGTACACAATAAGCAATTGTAATTGATGATGTTTTATCAACTCCAAAATTAAAATGTTTCAAATCAAACCTTCAATTGGATATGATCAACCTATCCTGATGGGAAAACCATTATATCCCTTCACCAATCACACTTAAGCCTACAATTTTGAAATGTCTTTCAATGCATTTATCCTTTCACTAGTTTGGAATCACCACTAGAAGAGGTTGTGAATTAGTGGTCCATGGCATTATGTGTGTTCTTGACATCCACCCATTACTACAAAATGTGGGTGCATTTCATTAGTCTTCATTAAGTGGACTAGTGAATTCACCACATCCTCACTAGGTCTTGTTCATTGGGATTAATGAATTCACTCAAAATCTAGTGAAATCACTTAACGTACTTAGACATTTTTGTTGTTGTAGTGACCTTAATCATTTAGGTCAAGTCTTACAAGTTGATGTGGCAAACATGTTCAATTGCATGTCCAAAAAGATAATTATGTTCCATTAATTACAAATAGTAAGAGGTGAAATCACTCAACTTATTCCTTTTGTTCATACCTTTTATGCCTTTGAGTCCCCTTTGTATTTCACCTTTTATAGTTGAAAAGGTGATGTCACCATCATTCCAGTGGCAATAGGCACCTATTAATGCAATGTTTTTAAGAGGGCCTTTGTTTGTCATTGCCCATATTTGAGTGCTATGAGTAATAGCTATTAATTTTTCATCTTGCGTATTCCCCATTATAGCCAATGATACCCACATTGTTAAGCCTTTTAATTGAGGTCACATAAGCTTTTGAATTCTTCCCTTCCCAACTCCAAGCCATGGGTCTTTAAATGCAACCTTACAAATGTGTAACTTGGTCTTCAGTTGATGTTTTAATTCATTTCAAAACCCCATCATCATTTAACACTCTTTTAAAAGGGGTTCAAAATTCTAGGCTTCCCCATAAAATCTCCTTCATTCATTTCATTTTTGCCCCAAGACTTTCTATTAAAAGACGTGTCAAACATGTAAATTTGTTTCCTAGCTTGTGGGTGACATTCAAGTAACATATGGGGTTCTAACATGGTGTTTTACACCACAACCTTCATACCTCTTTCAATGGGCTGGAGTGAATTAACAGCCACCAATGCACCAGTTGAGGATGAGCCCGTTGAACCCGTTTCACAGATGATCATCTCCCTATCCGCATCGGTTTTTTTTTCCCGGATCCTCCCTGCCCCAAAATTTTTCTACCGAAATTTTTTTCTATCTCCCGCCTCCTACCTACCTTCTACCTCCCCCCTCCTACCTACCGCCTACCAACCCCAGCCCCCCTCACTCCATCGCCAAAGCTCCAGAGACCTCGAGCGGCTGGAGCTGAAGCTAGAGCTTACGTTGTGAAGCGGGAACTGGAGCCATGGAGCCGTGGTTGTGGAGCGGGAGCTGCAGCGGCACGAGCCGAAGCGGGACCCAGACGCCCACGAGGAAGTAAGTACCTTACTTTTTCTTTTGTTTTTTTTGTTTGTTTGTTTGTGGAGCTGCGCTGCGCTTTGCAACGTAGCTCCACAAGTAGTGTTTGCAAGAAAAAAAAAAGAAGGCGACGACAGCCGTCGCCTTCTTTTTCTTCTTTGTGTTGTAAGAAAAAAGAAGAAGAAGAAGGCGATTGCAGCGTTGCTGTCATTGCCTTCTTCTTCTTCTTCTTTTGTTAGTGAGTGGCATGATATGCACATGAATGGTTTGGTCGGCAGTGAATTGAGTAAGTGGCAGATGGATGAGGTGGGTTTAGGGTTTAGGATCTCAGAAGCATGTTTAACTACAATGTAGTAGAAGAAGACCCAACAGTTCTCACTAGCAACAGAATGTGTCAAGGTCTCTGACAATCTCAATGGGTGTTGCTGTGCTAGGTATGTACAACTGATTAAGAAATTTGGGCTAAAGATATCACAACCAGGACTTGAGCTAGATCGAGGTTTAACTTGGCAAATGACAAAACGTCTGGGTAATAGTGAAGTTCACAAGTAAGTGATATGAAGTAATTTACATCAATGTTTAACTCGCTCCAATGCTAAACTGAGTTCATGCTATTCACCTTAGTGTAAAAGTCTTCACTTTGTTTTCCATTTGTCTAATGTTGTTACTCTTTCAAGGAAACAGTGGAGCAGCAGGGTTGGTGTCCAGATCCCCATAAGCCCCCATGTGCCGGGTGAGTCTGCTTTTCGTACTCAACTGTAGCTAGGTTCCTGTCAATGATGTGTATTTGATGGACCTGCAAGACCAAAAATAACTGTTTCTGTTTTCATTCAAAGCCGGTAGGGAAGTCATCTCAGATACCTTAAAGTTAAAGGAGAGGAGGTCCTATTATCAACTTGTTACTCCAAGAATGCTGGATTATTCAACTTGGGTTATTTTGTGGTTTGCAGGTTTGTAGAGATAATGGCACCAGTGTTTTCGCGAAAAGCATGGCGATGCATTTGGTATATAATTCAGGTATCAAAGTGGATGTCTATTGCAAGGTTTAGGGTTTAGGGTTTACCCTAAATTGTTGCAAATGACATTGTAGAAACTCTGTCATTGTCATCATAGAAGTTGTCCCATTGGTCACTCTCCTTGATAGCAGCACTTGGAATGGTTCTGAACTATTGTATGACAGTTGAGATTTGACAGATGTGGGTTTTGTTTTCTTTGTTTAATCATGCATTTGCTTGTATGGGTTCCAAGGAGGAATGTCCATGATGAGTAGGTATGTGCAAATGATGTCTTTTGGTGGTGATTGTCCATGATGAGTAGGTGTTGCAAATGATGTCTTTTGGTGGTGACTGTCCATGATGGGTATGCATAAGAGATGTCTTTTTGTGGTGAGTGTATGCAGAATGACCTAGTGCATGGGTGGGGCTTAGACTTCAGTCTACAACGTTGTGTTCAGGTAAGAAATCACTCTTATACTTGTGTTCTTCTCTTTGTAGAGGAAACTTTCTGATTGAACACTTGTGAAAATGGATGACAAGTCCATTGTCCATTGATGAACATGTCAGTCAGTTGAGAAGCTGCAGCTTTTCCCAGATTGAAGAAAGGTTTAGGGTTTAGGGCATTTGACAACTGATGCTTACATGAGGATGTCATCAATGTCATAACAGCCAGCGCATGAGAAGATAGGGGTGGTGGATGCACAATGGGTGCGACATATAGTTGTTCCATCACTGGGAGACCAGGAGTATTTCCCCATTCAGCCATTCCTGTCTTTTGTTCATACTGTTGCATTTATTTTCTTTTGTCTCCTAGCAATGTGTTGGCCTCCATGATTTCTTTGTATTGTGTGTCTGTTGTCAAGATTATTTAGATCCATTTCCAGCACCAGATTTAGGTGCTAACATGATGGTGGATTGGTGTGGCTACACAGGGAGACGTGGACACTAGCAAACCTGTCACAGAAGGGGTACGTTTTTTATTAAATTTCTCAGAATGATATGAACATTCAACATTCAATCAGGGCATTACCATACCTTGGATTTGGATTTTAGTTCCCAGTCATTGAAATGGCTCTGGAGTTGACTACAAGATTCACCTTCGAAGGCTCCATATTTAATTTTTGTGTTAGCTGGCTGGCAAAAGATCAGGAGCTGTTCTGACTTTTCAAAGGTGACATGAAGTTTTGAGGATGATGGGAAGTGGTGGGGTATCATGCAGGTGAGGGACAGATGCAAGTATGAATGGGGTGTATACACCGAGCGTTGGAAGTTGGCAGATGAAAAGCAAAAGTTAAAAATTGAAGCACAAAAGAAACATCAAACTTGAGTAGGAGTTGACATTCTTTTGCAAATTTTTTAAGCAAATGCTTTTATATGTACCAATGTGTTATTTCTTATGCTAAACCATGTTATATTGTTCCCCAGGTGTTCCCAATAGCTTTTCAGTTTAGCTTCTCAATAGCCCATATATGGTTTGCCAAAGTTCAACTCCTGAAGGTGGGTCTAGGGGAGCATATTTGTTTTGGTTTTGCAATGGGGTTGCTCCTTTTGGGGAGTTGCTCAATGTTCAATCAATGTGGTGATGTGTTGCTCAATCAATGTGGGGTCCTCACAAAAAAACTCAAAAAAATGAAAGAAAGTGTGAGACTATAACACATTTACAACATCATAATAAACATGAATACAATATTGATTCACTATTGAATATCCAATTTGCAACTGTGTTGTTGCAACATTACATCACCTACCTTCAACAACACACAAATAATACAAATACAATGCTGGGAAAGTATGATTATAACATAGATACAATAACATAAACAATAAGAATACAACATTGAGTCAATATTGAATATCTAGTTTGTAACTATGTCGTTGCAACATTGCATCCCCTATGTTCAACAATGCACATGTAATGCAAATACGATGTTGAAAAAAATATGAGTACAACATAAATACAAAATATAAACAACATGAATACAATATAGAATCAATACAATAATAGAGTTTGTAACCATATTGTAACAACATTGTATCATTTACAACTAAAAATGCATATCCAATACAATCATAATAGTAATGCAATATCATTACAATATGGACATAATGTGAATACAACATGGCAAACAACATAAATACAATGCAAATATGATGCTACATCAATTATCATTGAAACAATACCAAAATCAATTCAATACAATTTAAATTGTTTCAATGCCTATTTTACATGTAGAAAGCACTAAACCTTGGACATCTTGTAAAAGTATTGTGAAAGCACTTAAATAACACTAATACAAGGGGGTCCCCACTTTGTGATGGGGTCACAAATAATTGCTGACATTCTTCATTCGTTGCAATACCCGCATATCGATCCATGGTATTCGTTGGGTTTTTATAACATTCCTTGCAATACCCGCATATAGTTCCCATAATAGCCGTTGATTTTTTTGGCATCTCTTGCAATACCCGCATATAGGTCCCATAATAGTTGCTGGTTTATTTTTGATCTCAACAAACTTTGTATTGCATTCAAGGTTGGGTTTTCACATAAGGTTTGTTTCTTACCTTACCTTACCTTTGTGTGATAACTCCAACCTAATTTTCTCAATCTCTTTGAAGAAAATATAGAATGGGATTGTATTGTTTCACATATGTCTAAACCCAAAAATTTCGCCTTAATTTAATATAAAATATTTCTGATAATTAATTTATTATCAAAAAAATTTGTCATATAATTAAATAATTAATAGACCATTATTTCAAATAATTTAGATAAATAATTATCAAAAATCAGATTGATTAATTTGATATTTGATTAATTAACTTGAATATATTTTTGTTTTAATAAGTTATTGAAATCACTATTTAAGATAATTATTCCATGTTATAGGTTGTAAGTTTAGTTTTTTCATGAAAAATTCCTACACCAAGATAAGCTTGATCACAATTGTCATTATATTATTTGATCCACAAACAATACAACTTCTTTTCAAATTCATGAAACGAAGTAAGAATCATGGAACTCCTAATCAACAACCCTAACCTCTATACACACCTTTGTTAACATATTAATTTGAGATTAATTAATTATTTTTGTGTGCCCCAAAATGTAGGTATTGCATTTAGGGTAGGATCTTCATATAAAAAAGCTTAAACCCTATATGCGTCCTTTCAGAGTGGCCCAAATTGCAGGTATTACATTTAGGATAGGATCTTCTTATAAAGGTTTAAACCCCACATGCGTATTTTTTGTGTGCCCCAAAATGCAGGTATTACATTTAGGGTAGGATCTTCATATAAAGAAGCTTAAACCCTACATGTGTCCTTTCGGAATGGCCCAAATTGCAGGTATTGCATTTAGGGTTGGGTTATTTCAAAATGATTTTGCATGTGCATATTGTGTTTAGGGTTAGGTCTTCACTTAAAGGTATCCAAACCATTTAGATGGGTTTTTTTGAAACGTGGGTATTGCATTTAGGCTTGTTTTTTCATTTCAACTTGAAATACCCAAACTTATATTTACTTTTACCAACTGGAATTTTGGGGTTTCGTTGCAATACCTACACATGTACTTACTTTTACCAACTGGAATTTTGGGGTTTCGTTGCAATACCTACACCTGTATTTACTTTTACCAACTGGAATTTTGGGGTATTACTTGCACTTGTATTTACTTTTACCAACTGGGATTTTGGGGCCTAATTATAATACTTGCATTTAACATTAATATTATCATTATCATTGTGTTTTTGCATTTCACACTTTTTGTGTTTATTACTTGGAAACAATAATAAGTTTTGTGCGATATTAAACTTCATGTGTGTGTTGAATACATGATGTTCAAAGAATTTGGGCTATGGTTTCCTCCATACAAAATTGATTCTAAAACAAAAAATTTAGTGCCAATGGCAACAATCTTGATTAGTAATTGAGACATTTATTAAAGTAAAATATCAGTTTTGAAATATATGAACCAAATTCCTATACGTTAAATCATAAAGCATAACCTTACAAATCCAAATGATATTTTGACATAAGGTTTATTACAACCCTAACTATACAAACCCTAACAATAAAAAGATTTAGTGATATATGCCCTAAACCCAAAAAACTATACATTTATACAAATCATATAATGCAAAATAAACAAATTTAAAAGAATATAGGAAAAAATTTACAAACCAAAATTCAAAGGTTTTAAATTATAAATATTTATTAATTGAAAGAAAATACGTTAATCTTTAAAAATAATCAAATAAATTTCGTACAAAACCAAAAAAGAAGATATGTCTTTTACCTTTGTGTGATTTTTCCAACCTAATTTTTCCACTCTTTTTTAAGAAGGTATAAAATGCAATTGTATTACTTCACATGTGTGTAAACCCTAAAAATTTCCCCCCAAATTTAACTTACTTTAAATTAATTACTATACATTTATGAAAAACTTATCAATTAATTTATGTGTCTGAACCCTAAACCTAATGGTTAAGTTAGTAGGGTATGTAATTAATAGAGTAGCTAGGTTAGTAGGGTAGGTGGTTAGTGGTGTGACTCAAAATGCAAGTATTGCATTTAGGGTATGATCTTCGTATAAAGATGCTTAAACCCCACATGCGTATTTTCGAAATGGCCCAAAATGCAGGTATTGCATTTAGGGTAGGATCTTTGTATAAGGAAAGCTTGAACCCCACATGCGTACTTTTGAAATGGCCCAAAATGCAGGTATTGCATTTAGGGTAGGGTTTTTAGGGTAGGGTATGTAATTAATAGGGTAGCTAGGTTAGTAGGGTAGGTGGTAAGTACAGTAGCTAGGTTAGTAGGGTAGGTGGTAAGTACAGTAGCGAGGTTAGTAGGGTAGGTGGTGAGTACAGTAGCGAGGTTAGTAGGGTAGGTGGTGAGTACAGTAGCGAGGTTAGTAGGGTAGGTGGTGAGTACAATAGCCAGGTTAGTAGGGTAGATGGTGAGTACAATAGCTAGGTAGAAAAGTGAATAGGGTAGAAAAGTGAGCAAGGTAGCTATGTGTGAGGTCAGGTCCAGGGAAAAACGAGCAAGAACCCAAAAAAATAAGTACAATGGTTAGCAGCAAAAAGAAATGGATTGTCATGAACCCCATCCGGCGCTAAATGAAAAAACGCAACCCATCCAGTGGACAAAACGGCCAATTGGTGCATTGGTGGCTGTTAATTCATTTTGGCCCTTTCAATGTGTTCCCTCCTTTATATTTTGGATATTTTATTTCACTTATCATCATTTGACTTTTCCTTGGCATGAGTCTTTAAACATCTTGTAGGTCCATATTTTGTTGATAATCTTCAAGGGGTATTGGCTTGCCACCAACTCTCCCTCCCCATCACTTTAGGGGGTGTTGGTTGCATGTTGTCAATTTAATTGCATTGTTGTACTTGCATATGTAGGCAATTGGACCTTATCACCTCAACCCTTGCCTTTAGGTTCTTCCAAAACCAAGTCATTTCCTTTTCAAGACCTTGGCCCATGTAGACAATGGTGATCTCCCTTCCCAACAACACTTATCGGTAGTTTGTGACGTTTCACCCACCCAATTTGAACATGCCTTAACCCTTTCAAATAACTTATGGCTAATCAATTTCAACATCTATAAGCCTCCATCTTGGAACATGTGAACTAACATGCCCTTTTAAACATTCTTTCTAAAGAGACATCTAAAGTTTATTGAGCTCATCTCCTTTCATGTTTGAGCCTAGGAACAAGTGCATGGCTCACAACTTGTTTAGTCATTCATGTTTCATCAACCACCCACAAATGTTTCTAATGCACTTCGAATTTGGTTAGTGTTTCCCCATCCATTAGTGCCAAGCCTTCTTCATGGCGCGTATACACATCCCATTGACCCACTAGGCGTCCACTTGTTGGAATGTGCACATGATAATGAACATACATGGCCCCATCATGCAATGCGAGATGTTGTTGCATTGATTGCTTGAGAAGTCAATTTCCAAGTGGTACATGAACAACTTCACATGTTTCTTTCATTTGCACAACCAATTGTTTATTGAAGTGTCAACATAATGATTAGGCATATCCAAAGACAAGGTCGACACCTTAATAAACATTATCATTGCAAATCCTACATGCATTGACCTTATACCTTGAACCACTTCAACATCCAGATTCCCAATTTTGTAAGCACCCCAAATAAAGGAAAGCACCTACAAAGGTTGACATTTAGGAAACCAATTCATGCCACTAATATTGAAAGCTTTTGTTTGTTTACACAAGCATGTTCTGGCTTTTGAAAAGCTTATGCCAACAACATATGAGAAATGAAAGGCTTAGAAACTTAGCAACTTTCAATTGTAACAATTGTATTTAAACAACAAATTTTAGTTACACTACAAATGATGCAAACCACTTCCATGTTAAGTCGTGTCATGATGCTAGTGTTGGTCACATCCCAACTCCGACCAGTCATCACCCCTTGCCCATCTCCACATTTGACATGTTTGTAAGAGTAGGTACATGAATAATTATGTCCTCAATGTGTGCTCAGGCCAGATAGAAAAACCATAATACCTCTACCATTTTGGCAAGAATTAAATTATTGTCAATAAAAGCTGATTTTTCTCAAAATTGATAGCTCATAATGCTAAAAATTCTAAAAAAATTGTTTGGCATTACCATTGACTACACACCCTAAAGCTTGGTGGTGTGGTGTGCTTAAGTACTGCAAAAAAAATTTCCTACCTCATTTGTAGGAATTTGAGGAAAATTTAATTTTTGTTACCAAATTGGAAAAAAAAAAGTTGTCCAAGAAGATGCTGGAATGGTAAAGGTACTAGGGTTTGCATTTTTGTTTACCCTTTAGAACCTGCTTTTGAGTTTTGTCCATTCTGCTTCCCTTGTTTTCTTGTTTCTTCACAATAAAGTTACACAGGTTTTACATGTAAAAAACTCAGAAAAGAATCGAGGATTTAACACAAGGCAAGTGCCAAAAAACCAAAACCAAAGCCAATCTCAGCAAGCACTGGATACACCCCCCACAACTTAGAAATGTCAGTCACTTTGGGAGTTTGGAATAATTCCAAGGGAACATGTGAAGCAGGAGAGAGAGAGAGAGAGCATGCAGAGTGTAATAACAAGATGCTAAATACCCCCTAAGGAACTGCACTTCATGCAAGTGTGTGGATTGCATTGTTTCTAAATGGAGAATGTCTTACATGGATTCTGAATGTGACAATTACTCATAGTCAGAGAATTGCCTTGTCCTATTCCTTTGTCCCATGACCCCATGAGGGTACAAAAATAACCCACAGAGGTATGTAAGTATGTACCTATCGTATAATAAATTATCATAGTTGTTGTGTGTGTATCCTCCAGAAGAAAAAGCAGCACAATCCAAATTCCAATCCAGCTTCACAGGAACTTAATTGTAATGCTCAAATGATAAAGTGTGATGGTGGTGGTGGAATTGGGAACATCTTGGGGAACACAATGAGAACTTGGGAGCATGTTGGGGGAACACAATGGGAACATGTTCCCAAGTTCCCAGCGTGTTCACCAAGATGTTCCCAATATCACCACCACCACCACCACCACCACCATCACACTTTATTCCAGAAGCTTTGCCCAGAAGTTGAACTCTCCATGACCCATTAAGTTGAGGCAATGGGGAAGGACTTTTTTTTAATTCTATTTTGGGAGTGCCAACTTCTTCTAATATTTGGGATATTGAATGTTTGGGAAATGTATTTTTGTGATGGGTCAATCAAAGTGGCTGCTTGGAAACCCCCAAAAAAAAAAAAAAACAAAAAAAAGGAAAAAAAGAAGAAAATCAAACTTTAGGAAATGAATGCACTCTATAACTATAATTAATAGGACTAAAACAAATATGATGGCTCTATTATTAATAGGGGAACAAACCATAAGTGAGAATCCAGCAGATTTCAATTGCTAGCAGCCATACTAGTTTGGCTGTTACCTACAAGTGTTTCTACAAAGCTATATGATAGCACCCAGCTGGAATGCAGACCTGCAACAAACAATTAGGAAAAAAAGAAAGAGGTAGGTAGGAAGTAGTAATAAAGGGACTCTCTTCAGAGACTTCTTTGGACCTGACCATGAAACAACTCTGCAGCACTCAGACAAACAAACACAGACCTCTCTTAACTTACTCTACTTGTCCATGGAAAATAAATTGCTGACTGCAGCTTGTTCCCTCTATTAAGTTGACTCCATCTTCAGCTGCTCAGTTCCTATGTACATACAAATAGTTTACAACCCATCTCCTCCACAAGAGCACACTGACTGTGACTAAATTGCTCATTGGATCAGCCTTCTTGGTATCAGACTAGTAAGTGCTGATCAACTAATTGCATATGAAACCACCAATTTTTTACTCATTCATTCAAAATATTGGAACATGTGGTTCTTTGTGAGGAAACCACTTTGATGGTTATTAACAAAATGAAATTATATTCACTCAACATTTTTGGGTCCATTCACGGTTGGGGTACCAAACAAAGGAAAAAAGGACTTGACTTCTTAGAGCTACTTTCTACAAATAATGTTACGTAAAACAAATTGAAGTGAGAAAAATTGAATAGTGAAATATAAGATAATTCATGTGTTACTGGTGATTTTTCACATTCATACATAATTGTGTACATAACATCAAAAATAGAGAAAATCCTAGAAATTTTCAAAATGAGTTTCAATGGACAACCAAACATGTCTTTTGGCAAATTATTTCGTGTACATGTGATTTGCATCTAAAGTTAGACATTTGAAACCCATTGAACATAATGTTTTTATCAAATGGTTAAAAAATGAGTCCTTTGCCTTGCAACCTTTTTTTTCAAAATTTGTAGACTTTGAAATTTTTGTATGATTTGAATTTTCATCAAATTCATCCAATGAACATGTACTTTCATAAAAGAGGGCATGTTTTTGTTGTACAAAAAGTTTGAAATCAATTGTATGAGTTTCTACATTCCTTTTGATTGCTTTATAAAAAAGTGCAATTTAAACATTTGATTATTTTACTTTACAAGACTCAAAATGATATTTACATAGTATCCAAAAATTATATATAATATTTTTATTAATTGAAGAAGACATCATTTTATCTTTTGATAAACAACAATCCATTACAATTGGGTGTGGATGAGCTCAAACAAGCCAAAATTGATGTTAAAATGTCAAATTTTCTACAATCCTTGTTACATTTGTCTATGCGGTGCCACTTTAATGGCATGTGAATCATAGAAAGTTGTGTTTATTGAATAATATGGATATTGAAAAATGAATTAAAAAAATTCCAATATTAAATTTTGGTTTGAACAAATGATGTTTAACAACTTCATTCAATGACACTACTTCTATAAAAGGCCTTTTAACTTTCATGATACAATTTGTTTCATCCTCAAATTTTTTTATAGTAATGAGGTACTATTAGACACATCCAAAAAACATTCAATTTTTTTCAATTTTGTGTTTATCAAAAATTAAGGTTTAGAAAAACTTCATCAGTTTTTTTTTACATGTAAATGTGATTTAATATATATGTTGTTTAAAAAAACCTTGTAGCTTATAATATAAAAAATAAACTTGAAAGTGTTAACATGTTTTGGTATGATTTGAAATTATGACAAATTTTCAAGATGAAACACAAAACCTAGCAAAATCTATGCACTTTCAAAAATTCATATTCCTCCAAATTTGATTGGAAAAAAACATATGACATATTGGGGTAACAATAAATACAATATATAAAAAGTCTTAAAAAAATTTATTTGAAAATTCCTCTTTAGGAAAACATGTTTTTGGGTCAAAAAAGAACCTAAAAAAGGACAATAATCATAAATGCAAAATAAATACATTGGCTTGTTATATGTCGTTTAAACCCAATTATAATAATGTAACATAAAAAAAATATCCAAAGTTGTCCTTTGTAGTCCTTTTTTGGTTAGACATTCCCTTTTGGTACCCCAATTGTGGATGAACCCAACTTATGATTCCTATTATAATATTTTATGCTCAAGCATGTTGTTGTGATTGGGTAGTTATGTGATGTAAGTATTATTCCATGCACACATTGACTATTTTTTTGAAATAGTTTTATTTTTGCACATTTTGTTGTGTTATAAATGGGCAAGATAAGTAGGTTGGTGATTAAACATTTAGTGTATTAGAGGTCCTCATCTTATTCAATAATGATACTTTGTCTTTTGGGTCCAAAGACAAAGTGAATAGAATCAGAGGGTGCTTTTCTAGTTTGTTGAATTGTTCAAAGAACTTAAGAAATGAAAAAATATCCATCAAACACATGGGAACCCAAGAATGATACATGTTGTCACCTATAACCAAATAATCAAATGTTGACAAATGGATGTGACCTACCTATCACCAAAATGGATGGACCAAAAATTGAATAGAATTTTACATTTTATGTTCACAAATTTGTATGTGGAATGGATTTAAACTAGGAGATGACTTAAGAGATATAGATGGTCATGGGTGTTTAAGAGTTTCATGAACCCTAAGCCTTTAAACGTACATGGTCATGGTGTAGGCTCAAGTTTGAGGGGGTAGTGGGTATGTTTTTGAATCCCATTTCTTTCTTCTTTTTTCATATGTGATACTTAATAATTTCCCATCCTCTTTTTCCTTTATTCTTTGTCAAACTTGAATCCCATGGAGAGAAAGAAAAGAAAGAAGAAATACATTGTGCATATGTAAATGGTGTTGTGTATAATGTTCATTCATTCATTCTCCCATGAAACATCAAGTTTGCAATAGAATGAATGTATTGCACCTCCTAATGTCATTGAAGATTACTAATTAATTTAATAAAAATGAAAGTAATTCATCATAATGTACACTTGCACAACCTTATATTGTGAAAAAATATATACATAGGATCATGTAAATGTATTTTAAAATATATGCAAGCACATGGCGCAATTGAAAAGCTCAAAATATGCTCGATAAAAAGTGTAAAATCTAAGAACTTGAGATTTTGGAATGAGTAATTTACATATAATATTACAAACATTGGGGAAAATATTCGAATTATGTGGGATCTTGCCTAAAGGCATTCACACTTGCAGCATGTACAAAAGTGATTTCATCATTAATATTTTACCCCTATAACCATTCATCCAATTGCAAACCCTTTGTAATCATTCATTTTTTGACACTCCTTTAACCATTCCAATCCCTATGCAACTCTCACAACTCTCAAATCATACATCCATGCTAAAGCCCTTTTAGTCCATTAACACATTTAGTTGTAAGCAGAAGAATCATAAATAACATCCCAAATGTTCATTTGGGATGAGAACCTTATAGAAAAAAAAGTTAGATCACAATATACTTAATCAAATTGAGCATGAGCCAATAGCCCAAGGCCCCAAGTGGATACAATTCATGCCTAGCTTACAATTGGTCATTAGTTCAATTTACAATTATAATTGCTACATGCAATACACATTATAGCCAACCCATTAAGTACAAAATACTAAGTCATTGGGCAATGTGTAGGCTAGTCATTGGTCTTGCTTTGGGTAGTGGGAGGTTGACCTATGGGGTTTGACCCATTTCAACCCATGTTGATTTGGTGGGCACAAACTTGAAATTAGAAATTGAATACATTCTAAAAATATGAGGTAATAATTAATACCAAAAAAAAGAATGAAATGAAAAAATAACCCATGTCTTCTGTAAAAAGTTATGTAAAATGATCAATGCAATCTACATTTGCCTTGGGCGAGAAGTTTTTTGTTGTAGTAGCAACAACAGTAACACTAGTTCTTAGAAAGTTGAGTTATGTAGTTTAGTTTTGGTTGATTAGGGTATATATGAAACATAAGATTTGTTGAGGTTTGAAGGAGATAGTGATGGATGTCAGGTAGCAACAACAACTACCATGGCCCTGTTGAATTTTGCTATCTGGCCATGATGTGCACTAGTAAAGAGAAGGAACTTGGGGAGGAAGAGTAGCAGTAGTAGCTCCTAGGTCATAAGAGAACCAAAATTTTTGTTTTTGGCAATGGTGAAGCAATTGTGGCTATGTGGCAAGCCTTCCTAGTAATGTTTTTATAACCCTTTGAACTCGTGCACATCTTCTTTTAGATAGTTTTTATTGTTGCGTTCTTGCAACGACCAGGTTTGCCATTGTTGGTAAGCTTTTGTAACATCAAAAAATTCTTTTTTCTCAAGAAAGTTTTCTCCCTTTTTTTGGGTCTCGTTTTGTTTTGTCTTTTCTTTTGTTCTCTTTTTTTTCTTTTTTGGGTGGCTCCTTCTTTGCATCCCCCGTCGGTTCAAGATACCCCTTGTCCTCATTGTTCTAACCTTTACATTTTAAATGGCCTTTTGAAACATGTCAAGAAAATTCACCTTCCTATTAGCCTTGTTTCCCAAGCTAGCTAGGCTATTTTGTCTTTGTAGGTGCCCCCCTTCTTGTGTTTTTCCTTGTTCTATTCCTTTTATTTCTTGGGGTTGGTTTCGGGGTTAGTCCAACTCCATTTTGGGGTTATTTGAGTTTCGTTTCATGTGCCCACATTTGTTTCATAGGATCTTTTGAACCATTTAAAACAAGGTTAGGCAAGCTTTTTGCTTACCCCTTGACCAAATTATTCAAGACCTAACAAATGAATTAACATGGTTCCTTTTCCTCATGTTGTCCCATTGGTGTTTGTGATATATTCGAAGAGGTTGTTCAAGTCAACGAGAGGTTTTCCTTCGCCTTAAGAGGTTTATGGTGGGTGACTAGTCTTTTCTTTAGGAGGAGTCTTCGCGTGCCTCATGTGCAACCTGTTTTCACCACTCATGGGAAAATTATTTGACCATTCATTTTTGTCAATGTTTAAATTTAGGGAGCATTGATGAATATAGTTGCATTGCTAAAGTTCTTTGGCCCATGACAATAACTATTCTTTCAAAAGACACCATTGTTGCCCCATGCTAGCTGCACCCCCTTCCTTCAAACCTTGTCCCTCAACTAATTTTTGACTATTAACCTAGGCACATTTTTGTCCTAGCTAGAATTATGTTTACCTAAGCTTTTGCCACTATTCCCCATTTGTGGGCATTCTAAGATGGTATATGAACATCTCTCAGGATGTTTCATACCAAAGGACTCATCTTCAAGGATTTTAGAATTGTTCTAGGCTCGTGTTGTTGTTGTTCGTGGGGATATACTTAGGTCAATGGCCCTAGTGTTGGGGGCTAATAGATTGTTGGCAATGGTAAAATACACTAGTAGTTTTTTTTTATTGCCATAGGTGAGGTGTTTTTTCGACTTATTAGTCGTTCGATTTTCCTATAGCTTTGATGGTTGTTTTAGGAGCATTTATCCCCACATTAGTTTGCAATATCAACCCTTCGAGGCTGTGAGGCTATTTTTTTTGGTGTCTAAACCTTCCTTGACTTACACCCTAATTGGGTTGTGTTGTAGGTCAATGTTGAAAACACTTTTAATAACATTTTTTGCATAGTAGTGACATACTCTCAATTCGATTCAAACATACGCGTATTATACGTTTTTTTGGGCTTTTTAAAAAATACTTGAAAATACTTGATCATCGTTGTCTTTGGGTTTGGGCACAACTTAAGCTTAGCTTGCTCAACGTTTTGCTCATCGTATTCACGTTTTTCATGTATTCACATTTTCAAATTTTAAAATACTTGAAAATACTTCTTTTTGAGCACCTTCGAAAAATACGCGTATTTCGTATGTCACTACTATGATTTTTCGAATTGTTATTTTAGAAAATTGTAAGATATTGAGGGGGGCCTTTGGTGAACATTATTCCCTTTACCATGTTTTATGGTGCTCATTCTTTTCCTTACTATTAGCATGGGTAGCATGTGGAGGGGATCACCATTATTGAGTCATTTTCAGGCATGAAGCAAGGTGGTCCCTTGAAAAGTCCTTTATTTATTTTGGCCCATTATTGAACTTTCATAGAGACCATCACGTGGGTTTCGAATTGCATCTTTCCATCCCTAGCAAATGATACTCACATCATGGGGCCTATGAATGAGATTACCTGCACCTTTGATCACCTTTCAACCCAATTACCTTTAGTTGGGCTTAGGGCAGACTTCATAAAATTTGGCATTCTATAAAAATAATTTGGCATTTGCCAAAAATAAAAACTCAAAGTTGCCAAAATTAAGTGGTTGTCTTTATGTCTGAGTTTATGACTTAGTAGCTAGCTGTTAGGTGGCTAGCGATAGCCGCTAGCATTGCAGATCCTAGTGCACACAGCTCTAGTAGCTTTTAATAGTTTCTCAACTGCATGAGCAACTTGTGGAAATATTATCTATATGATCAGCAGCTCGAGATCTAGAGATATATACAAAGCAGTAGTGAATGTGCATGATCAGCAGGCCGACAGAAGACAACAAATCATATGAGTGAAGAATTCTAGCGGCTATTCAATAACCGCTAACATTGCAGATCCTAGTGCACACAGCTCTAGTAGCTCTTAATAGTTTTTCAACTGCATGAGCAACTTGTGGAAATATTATTTATATGATTAGCAGCTCGAGATTCGGAGATATATACAAAGCAGTACTGAATGTGCATGATTAGCAGGCCAGTAGAAGACAACAAATCATATGAGTGAAAAATTATGTGTCAAGGGGCCGATCCGAGGAAAAGATTTTTTTTATTACGAAGTAGATTCAAGACCACCTTGGTCCTCACTTGTAGTAGCGAGAGGACGTTGAAGAATAGGAACTCTTGTTAGAAGCTGATGATGCACATGCTGCAACAGTAGCAACATCAGTGCAGCTTGCATCGTTCATACATGATTTCATAGGATTATGATCACCCTCCTCGAGTACTTACAGCTAGACGTATCTAGCATTGTGAATTACAGCAGCTACGTCAACTTCCGTGATGACATCAATGCTTCTAATTTCCTCCATCGTTGCAGCTTGGGCCTCCGACCCGACATCAACGACTTGATCAGATTGGTCTAAAGACGTAGACCTGTCATTTGTGGGTATCATGAGTCGCCAGACCCCCTTTTAGGAGAAGCATAAGATCGAATTTGGCCTCGCTCCCGTTCAACGTGCGCCAGATGGAACCATTACGACAGTCCAATGCCTATTCTGCGTGCACATCGGACGTGAGAAGCGCGATGGCCCAACTGTAAAGAGGCAGCGCACGAAGAATGTGCAATTGTTCCAGTTTCCATTTCGCCCTGAATGCTACAAAATCCATATGTAATCGCAACACACTGATGAATGGGCGAAATACCAGACTCTTTTTCTTGCACACAAACTGGGGTATTTCAACAAGAAGGAGGTGATGGGGATCAACGCGTTTCTCGACAAGGACCGTGACAGCCTAACATTTGCTATATCGTAGCCAACCATTGTCGATGATATTGTTGGGAATCTGTTTTTCAATCCCAAGGAAGACGAGGAAGACGACGATTCGGAACCGATCACCAAAATGAACGCCATGAAACTGTTCAAGTTGCAGGAAGACGGATCGTACCTGGTCATCATCAAGAACTCACTGCGTTTCAATCTCGCAATTGAACATGTGTCTGTTGGATTGTCGTTTCGCCAAACTACAGCTGTCATCACCCAGCATCGGAACCTGTGCAAGAACTCAAAGCTTGCGGGCCTCAATGATCACATGGTGGGACAGTTTGTCCGAGTGCTCCTCGCCGTTGCCCTGCAGTTGATGTCCACCATTATGAATCAAAAACATGTATGGGCGTTTTCACTGGCTGCTGATGCTAGCGCACATATGGGAGTTTCTCTACTCGATCAGTGTATGCGAATCTGCGTTGAAGGGGTGCTCTACAACCTCCATATGGTCCTGATTCCATTCTTTGAACGACATCTGGCCATTAACTACGTGAAACTCATCAAAACCATGCTCGATACTCTCTGCCCAGATTGGCGCTCCAAATTGATTTCGATCAGCTATGACAGGGAGAACACGATGATCGGTCGACACGGAGGAGTTGTCACCCTGCTCGAGAAGGAGTGCAACAACCCTGTGCTCTGGATTTGGTGCGTCCCACATCAATTGGACATTGTTGTCAAGAACGCCACGCAAGATGTTTTGGATGAGGCGTTCTACAAAGTAGCCCATGCCTATTCTGTTCATCTTCGAGTGCAGCAAAATCTGATCACGGACATGGGATCTAAATGCCCGAAAGACATGAAGCGTTGGGTTGCATTTAGTAGCATTTTGCACTGGCTTCTTCAGAATTATCGCCAATTGATGATCCACAATGCTGCGAAACGCCTCATTCAGGCGTCGTCGGAAATGTGGTGGGTTATTGCGGCTGCTATTTCACCATTGTTTGACAGGATTACAATCATGTTCACCAAGATCCAAGCCCGCAACATCGTGATCTTGCAGCAGCAACAAGAAATGTCGAAATTGGTCGCTGATATTGTCGCAGGTCTAGACATCCGCCCCGCCACTGCTGAGGCATTGGAAGGGGTTGATCCGCTGACCATCATCACGCGAAGCGATTGGTTCATTCTGAAAGATTTTGTCATCATGCACATTCAAGATCAGGGATCTTGGGTTCGTGATTTGTACAATGCTTTCTCTGACATTGACAAACAAACAACTTTGAAAGAAATCACTATCTTTGGGATTTTTATTGTTGCGAGTGTATCGCAGGTACAAGCCGAGCGTGATTCGAACAACAACGCCCGAAAGTTAGAAGCACCCCTTGTTATGCCCGCGGATCTCGTCAAGATTCGCCCTGCCGCATTCATCCAAGACATGCTGGGTCCATATCGCGTTCATCTTTCGAAACATTGGTCTCAACATCAGATCGATGATGTGGAGAAAGAACATCGACAGTTGCGTGCGGTATATAATAATGAGCCGCATGTCGTGAAGGCATTCGATCAGCATGATGAAAACACATTTTTTAATGATGCGTGGGACGTTGTCAAGGGGCGATTCAATGGTCTACGCCAGTTTTGTGGTGGATTGGCGACAACATTTCCCAATACGGCGGTTGTTGAAAGCGATTTTTCGATGGTCAAGTGGGAAAAAAACGACACTCACACAAGCATGACCAGCTTGGCGCTGGCTGGTATCATGCAGGCGAAGTAATTCAAGCTCTTAAAGGCCCTTTTCAAAGGTCAAAACATTGCAAACGATGGCGACAACCCTTGAAATTCACTTTCTGACGTTAAAAATATAAACACTGCCAATTTTGCCAAAATTAACCAAAGAAAGTTGCCAAAATTAAATTAATTTTGGCAAAGTTGGCATTTGCCACAAATTATGAGGTCTGGCTTAGGGTCAAAATGTTAAAGTGCAAGCTTTGGAATCCATTAGGGATCTCTCCAGCCATAGAGATTCTTCAAGGTTGCACTTTGGTCACATATGGCCTACACATTTTGGTGTGCCAGTGGGTTTTTAGGACTTTGCCATGTATTTTTGAATGAGGCTTTATATTAGGACATGGTGCATATCAATGATCTTCTTTTCCTAGGAGAGACCTAGGTTGCTTTGGGCATTTTGTTTTCATGTGTAGCTTATTGACCTTCTTATCTCACATGGATAATACTTTTTTCTTCTTCCTTCTTGTCTTTTTTGGTGGGTTTCGACAAGAGAGTTATGTAGGTGTGTGGGGGACATTATGGGTCTAGGATTGTGGAAGTTAATTCAGGACCCCTTAGCAAGGCGTCAGGTTCAACTACCGATGTCCTTTGGTGGTATAAAACCTTTTTTCTATGGATGATTATGCCCCATTTACTTTTCTAAGGAGTTTAGCTTTGGTGGTTCCATATGTATGTTATAAATTTCATATTTTTTATAAAGCCATTTTGGAGAAGTATTTTTCTTAGGTTGAAAGGGGCCCACACTTGCTTCAGTCATGTTTATGTGTAATGTGAGATGGCCTTCCTCCAGCAATTAGGGAAATGCACATGCACCCTTTTTAAAAAAGTTTGGCAATTATTGGCACCCCAAGTCTACAGGCATCGTTGATGGACATCCATCTTGACACATCTTTTAGGTCTATCTTGGAGGATGATTCCATTTCCTCAGCATTTAGAACTCGCATTTGTTTTTGGTCGAGTAAGGGGATAAAGCTATGGTTGGTTGTTAAGCCATCTTTCCATTCGTTTCACATTGCACACTATACTTTCACCTTAACGTTGCGTTTTTGTCTTGGTTTGATTTAGCCATTGGCATTTAATCTTCTTACGTGTGAGTGTGGACACGATTTGGATGCATTCGACATGCATTTAGTTTGTTGCCCATTTGGAGGTTAACGAATGGCCACACATGACACCATTTGAAAAGTCATGTATGCCTTCGCTTGAGGGAGTGGGCATGTTGTATGGAGAGAACAATAGTATGTTTTTACATTCGAAGTTTCATTACGAGCTAATCTTTACATGACTCAAAAAGGACCAAGTCTTCGTTGTTGATGTGGTGGTTACTGATCCAACACGACAGATGATGGTTTTGAATGTCATTAGTCGACCAATAGGTACAACTATGGAACTTAGTGCCATTGTTAAGATTTGCAAGTATATAAGGCTTTGTGAAGGGCACCATTTTATTCCGATGGCCATGGAGGTACATGATGCACCCGAGCATGATACAAATTGTTTCACTAATGAATGTGCCCATCTTTTCAACAATAGATGATTAGGAGGTCATTTATTCTTAATTTTTTTGCATTTAGTTTTTCAGGCAATGTGTTAGTATTGTTCTTTAATGTGTTTTAGCCTCTGTTATAGAGAGGAAGATTGCATTAGCAGATGAGGCTTGTTTTAGACCTTCCATTATTATTAGATTTGCATGCAAGCAACATAAGAGGGGCCGTGGGTGAGATAGCTTCCTACCACAAGAGGGACTAGCTCTCCTTTGTTTTTGGTTCCTAAAGGCTCCACATCTTTTCGCCTTCCCTTTTTGTCTCCCCTTTGATGGTTCTGGCCATCGATATTTTATTGGATTTTTGTGATTTAATTAATTAATTAATTAATTAAATAAAGCTTCAATAAATGAGGAACAAGCTAGAAGTCTAGCCTTGGATTGTATTTCTATTTCTGTTGTCTAGTTTTAATTCTATTGTGGGTATAGGGGCTTGTAGGTATAGGGTGAGAATGTGTTTCACATTTTGTTTCATTGTTGGCAAAGCTGACACAATTGCAGAGACCATGTTAATTTAGGTCATATTTAAGACTTGATGTTTTATTTGGAAAGTTGGTACTTGAAACCTGCTGGATGTTTTTTTATCCCCTAATAGAAAATGACCCACTTCCTGGGATTTTTCACACTGGGGTTTCCCCTTGGGTGTGAATTTCATTAGTAGGGAGGGATCATCTCTAATTTGGGTATTCTTCTAGATCATGTTTAGTAAAGACTTTTGTCTTTTTCCAACTGAGAAAAGAAACAAAATTTGACATCAGTGCCAAAACAACAAATAGAAGAAGCTTAGCACACCCAAAGTATCATTTTGTCACTAAGATGGTGTGCCATAACTATGAATTGAATTTGAGACGTGATTGGGGGGCGGGGGGGGGGGGGGGGGGGGGGGGGGTGGGGGGCATAAACTATTCACATTGGACTATGATGGATGAGAATGATGTTGGGGATTTAATGTTCAACAATGGCAAAAACACATCATCAGTATCCAAACTCCCTCGGAATGGTAGACAAGATGTTGGAGTGACAAAAGATGATGACTTCTTTTGTTAGTTTTCAAATGGAAGTTCCATTGAATGTGGAACATGTTAATGATTTTTCAAATTGTAGTAGTAGTAGAAGAAGTCATGGATTGCCATATTCCAACAACCCTTTCCCAATGTTAATAGGAGAACGAGGTTTGTTTGTATAATTGACCTACATAATTGTGACAATCATAAATAGATAGATATCTTTGCAAAGTTAATATCAAGATTTTACAGGTGTACACATACGTTAGCATTGTAGAAAAGAAAACAGGATTAGCCCCAAAATCATGACTCCAATGAGTCCAAATAAACATGAAGTATTAGGTTATCATTTGATTCCTTGACTATGATTATCATCAATAATCAAAGATTAAGGAACAAGATACCTTCAATTTGTCCCCCCCCCCCCCCCCCCCCCGCCCCTTAAGTTGGAAGTGTGTTGCAAACTTGTCTAGCACAATCACCTGGGACACCATTAGGCGACACCAAAAAGGATAGCATCACCAAAAAAATGGTTGAATGGATTAGGTTATGGACAAGGATAACCCATCATTTCTATAAAATAGGGTTTTTGTGACTTTTAGGACTTTACAGTTGGGAATGATCTAAATAGCTCTGGTAATATAAAACCATAGAATGCCAATGTTGAGAATAATGGCAAACCATGCATTCCTTTGTAATAAGAAGAGCAACTCTTTAATTCTCTTACAATTTCACAAGAAGGGTGGGGCATTGGGAAAGGTTTCCACATCTCAAGAGGGCATATGTATGGCATAAGAAAAGGGTTCCAAAACACACAACCTTGGAGCCATGAGGAAGATATTGAATGAGGGCCTTCTTCAGGAGCGACTCGTTCACATGCTATCTCCAATAGGAGGCGATACTTATTGCCTAGGGAAAGGGGGTTCCCATTTATGCCACCTTCAAGAGGAGACAATAGGTATGTTATAGAAACAAGAGCTTCTCTTGTTGGGTAGCCCATTGCAACCAAACCCCAATCCAAGAGAATTTCTCTCTTCTTTCAAAAAAAGTAATATAGAAAGCAAAACCCCAAACCCCAAAAATGCCATTTGTAAACCCCATTCCAATAGTATAAATTTCCTTGTAAAATAAAATAAAACCCTTAAATCCTAACATTAAGGTCCCATATGCTCTAATCCCATAACATTTACATGAAATTAAGAATAAGTTTTAAAAAATCAAGGCAAAGTCCCTACTCCCCTGAATCTTAAAATCTACAAAAACTCATAGACAAAAAAGGATCTCTAAATAGTTAGAAAATTCCCCTCAAGCCTAACACCCCACCCCCTCTAACATTTAGAGTATTTCAAAATAAGGGTTCTTAAATATACAAACTATACACCCTCCCCTTTCCCAAAAAAATACAAAAAATAAAAATTACTTATTAGTTCATGACATCTAACATTCTCATAGAATTCAATGTAATGCATTTTTTCTAAACATTATGAAAAATCCCTAAATTTCATTTTTTTAAAAATCCTTTTAAAGAAGACCCTCCCAAAACCCCTTACCCCCTCCCCCTCCCCAAACCACCCAAATAAAATACTTAATCCCCCCCCCAAAAAATACTCCCCCTTCTACTGAACCCTAAAACCCTAACGACGTGGTCTTCCCTAACCCATGCACGCTAATTAATCGTGATTAGCGTTAGGGTGCCTTCTTAATCTCGTGATTAGAGATAATCGCGTCCTGTGCACTCTGCGATTCCTCGAGCTTCTTCGTTTGTTTGTTTGTTGGTTTTGTTGCTGTTGATGCAGTGCACGGATTGCGTGATTTCGATTAACATAGTAGTGTCGCTGCTGTTGTTGCTTTGCCGCTGTCGTGTTGTGTTCCGTTGTGTTGCAGAATTGCAATTCTTCCAGTACTGAACCTTGTTTCTGCAAAGATTGCACAATCTCTTCTTTGCATTCGTATGTGTATGTGTGTGTTGTGGGTTGCTGCGGACTCTTGCTGGTGGTCTGCGTTCTGGTAAGCTGATTACTTGATTGGTTCTGTTGTTGTTGTTGTTGTTTAAGGTCTTTGGTTGCTTGAAAGTGTGGAAGTCGGAGGTCCCGGAAGTAGCTTGATTGTGAGCTAAGACGACGGTCGGAAAGGCAGACTCGCAGACAGACGGACAGTTCACTTGACGTCGTGGGTGTGGAAAGATTGTGTTCCTGTTCGAGAATTGATGATTTCCTGAGGTTTTGTCATCTCTCAAAGCTCACGAGTGCAATTCGTGAGAGTTTGAGTTAGAGTTCGAGTGCTGCGGCATCATGAGGCTAATTGCGAGGATTTTCGACTGGAGCTGAACTCTGTTGCATCAGTGATCCTGTCTTGTGCGAGTGTCGTGTTTTGGAGGAAAGCAAACTTATAGTAGTCGAAGAAGAGGGCGGAACTTGTACAATTCAGGCGAAATGGTGTGGAACGAATATGATCATCAGCTGTTACACCTGGAGCTTGAGACGCCGCGATGAGGCACCTGGGAAAGAGCTGGAGGAGAGAGCAACAGCGGATCAAACCTTAGAGAGTAACAACTGTTTGAGGAAAACTACCTGTTCATTGACCTCGGGCAAGGACTCTAGCGATGGCAGCTGGGAATGCAGGTATGTTGCAAGCGCAACAGCTGCAGGAAAAGCGGAACGCCGCACACCACCACCACCACCACCATCTCAGCAGCTACTTCATGGACCGGCCTGCAGCAGCAGCAGTGGAGTGTCAGTCCAAGGACATTCGTTTCTGGACTTCACTACGCGAGTTTCTTCTTCATGTCCTCTTCCGCTGCTACGGGAAGGCAGCGCCGGGGGGCCAATCAGTCCGCACCGCCACCGCCATGTCGAAAACTAGCAGTTACAAAGTCGAGAAAGAAAGAGTCGCGGAGTCGATGCTAGGCTCCGCTGTTACCGGTACCCTCTATGGGCAAAGGTACAAAAGAACAAGCTGCTGCTGCTGCAGATCATCGTGTCTTCTTGTCGCATTTCTTTTATTTTTAGAGAAGTGCTGAACATTGTTTCTTGGTCTACAGGAAAGGGAGAGTGACATTCTGTGTGCAAGAAGATTCCAGAAGTGCTCCTCTCTTATTACTGGAGTTTGCAATGCCCACACAATCCCTGGTCCGCGAGATGTCTACAGGTCTTCTGCGAATCGCTTTGGAATGTGAGAAATCCAACAAGAACGCCTGTAAGGACTTGAAAGCAGGCGGCCTCTTCGCAGAGCCTGTATGGACGATGTTCTGCAACGGCCGCAAGGTGGGTGGCTCAGGGACTGGTGTTTTCATCAGGATAGATTTGGGGGTTTTCTTCTTCTTGTGTTCCAAGAGTACAATATTGTGTAATATGTGCCATGACCTAGTTTCTCAAGTTGCAATTTCTGTGTGTACTATATGTCCCACAATAAACGTCACATATTGTATATTGTAATGAATGAAATTACACAGTTTACCTCACACAAGTGTCATGAGTCGTGGTTTTTTATGTGTGATAAACACACTTTCTCTTGTTGTGGTACTCAATGTCTGGTTGCCTGCTGGAACTGAATTTCATGTCCCTTTCTCTGTTCATGTTTGTGTGCTGCAATGCAGGTGGGTTTTGCAATCAAGCGACAGCTTGTCGATGCAGATAGGGATGTGTTGGGTGTGATGCAATCGGTGACGATGGGTGCTGGTGTCATCCCAGCACCTGTAGCCCAAGAGGCTGCCTGCAAACAAACCGCCGTTCTCAAGCGTGACTCCGACGATGATCAGGCCATCATGTACATGCGAGCGCGATACGAAAGAGTAGCGGGTTCTCCTGACAATCTCTCCTTCCACATGATCAATCCCAATGGATCCCCGGGTCAGGAACTCAGCATCTTCTTTATTCGCATGTGAAAGAAAGGGATCAACACCCCCCCCCCCCCCGGGCCACCCGCCCGCAAAATCTTTCCTCGCCCACAAACACATGCATGCAGAGAAGACATGATTCTGAGATGCATTTAGGATTTGTTTAGGGTTTTAGGGCTTGTGTGTGTGTGTTTGTGTGTGTGGTGTGATGAGAGCTCTGGTTCCTCTCAGGTTTCAGCATGAAAGTCTGATTTGGTTGAGTGCAGACCAAACTTGGTCTCTACCAGACTAAACTGGGCTTTACAATATGGGCTTACAATGTGAGAGGAGACCAAACTGGGTCTTTACCTGTAGATTAAAATGTGCTTTACAATATGACACTAAACATGGATTGTTCGTCTCAAGTTTCAAGTATGAAGGGTTGAATGAGTGGAGATCAAAGTGGTCTTTACAAGGGTTGATTGAGTGGAGATCAAAGTGGTCTTTACAAGGGTTGAATGAGTGCAGATCAAACTGGTCTTTTATCCAACCGAGTATACTTTACAAGGTTTTATTTGAAAGGAAATCAAACTGGTCTTTGATCAGACAAAGTGGTGTAAATACAAGGGGTGATTGAGTGGAGATCAAACTGGTCTTTTATCACACAAAGTGCTCTAAATACAAGGTTTGATTGAGTGGAGATGAAAGTGCTCTTTTGTCACACAAAGTGGTCTTTTACAATATTCACTGAGTCTTCACTGAGTCCACCTATTACAAACGAGGGGGACAATTAGCTAAGAATTATAAGAGAATGAAAGCCTCAAGTGATGGAATGAGCCCATGCACTTCCATTGTGCGCCACCAGACAACACTCCCTTTTCCATCTCTTAATATCATCATCTGTGGAGGTTCACTTCCAGGGTTTGGATTTTGATATGGTTATTTAATGACCTCACCTTTCATACTGTTGTAATGGTTATTGAATAGTATGTTCTTCCAGATAGAATGTTGCAGCCATGAAATGTCATTCTTGGTACAGTTTGTGGTTTTTTTTGTTGTTGTAACTAGCAATTGGCCACCATTGCTCTTATGATCATCATGATCTTATGGTGTTGGTTGTTAAGATTTTTTCATTATTGTAGCTAGCAATTGCTCACCATCATCCTTTTGATCTTGATAATCTTGTGGTCTTGTTCATCATCATGGTCTTCTTGTTGTTACAACCAGTAGTAACTGCTTACTGTCACTTTCATGATCTTGATGATTTGGAGGTTATTTTTGGGGCAAGAGGGGACTTGAATTTTGGGGGCTTTTGAAAAGGTGATTTGGAAGACAAAATAGGGGGTTAGTTTGGAGGGGGTGGGGGAGAGGGTGGGGGGGGGGGTTTGAGAGTTGAATTAAAGGATGGCAAGACACACATTTCAAAGTTGGCATACAAGTGCATGAGACATAAAAACATGAAATAAATTTGCATTAAAAAATTGGTGTTGATCATCATATCACAAACCTATCCCCTCCATGTATCTATGCCTTTATAACATTTTAACAATATGTTCTAGTTTAAGTGTTAGTGAAGTGTTTGTAAATCATTGAGTTGATATTGTAATGACATTGTAATACAATGATCATTCATCACATTGTGTTACAATGCCATGCCAACATCATATCAATGATTGTATCAACACTTCACTAGCATTTAATTTTGAACATTTAAAGTGTTGTAAAAACATAGATACATGGAGGGAGCAAGTTTGTGTAACATTAGAAATTATTAATGTAATTTTAGAACTTAAAAGTAGATTAGATCCTAAGGAGGTTATTTCTTGTATATTTTTTGAAGCATATAAGTTTTTTAAAAAATTATTTTGTTTGCTATGAAATAATGGCATAATATGAGTATGTTTTAGATTTACTTTACAATTTCCATGTAAAGTCAAACATTTTTTTACTCATCTCAAATTGGCATACACATGTTTATGTTGTTAATAAAAAGAAAACATGTTCTTCATATAACTTGTGACATGAGGTTCAAAGACAAAACATATTGGTTACATCTTTTATTTGCACCTTAGTTTTAAATTGAAATGCAACTAAAGCTTCTTCAAAAGCCAACTTTAATTAGTAATATCTTTATCATATTATGTCCAAATGAAACGATTTTTCAGCTGTATTCTAAAATCATCAATCAATCCCATCACTGCCAGGCAAAGTATCTGGATGACAAATAAAACTTGGAACTGGTTGAATGAATCTTGAAGGTGGGGACATCAGCCAAATTTTTTGGTGCCAAATTTCTCATCTACCCAACATTTATAAATTCTTTTTTAGTAAGATCAGTTTGAGATGTCTTTTAGTTCATCACATTCTAAGGAGAAAAACATGGAAGTCACCATATTTAGACACTGGGTCCGTGGGGGTGGCCAAAACATAACAGGATTCTACAAAATGTGTACTGTCCTCTCTGACTTGTATAGCCAAGAAGATATGGCTCTAAATTCCTCTTGTCGATGGTTGCTATTGTGGCTACATCAAAAAAATTGGAAAAAAAAAGAAACCCTTGGCTGGAATTGATGAAGACAATATGCTTTGTTGGATTCAGAAAGAAAAACAAAACTCATGTAGAATTAATTGTTGAGAATGATTTTGTGAAGAATAAATAATTTCCAGATCACATCTTATAATTTCTAAAATCATCTTATCTACACTTGTACAAACTAGAAACACATTCTTGCTAATGTTGCCAAAACTGATGTATCAACACTGTCACCAAAAAACTGCCAGAGATTGCTAGTAGTGGTAGTAGTAAGGTGGGAGAGAGAGAGAGAGAGAGTGGTGGTGCTCAAGAACAAGGCCTTGTGGCAGTGGCAGCAGGCGGAGAAGAAGAGATAGGATCCGCCTGAGATGATGATGGGGAGCGAGGTTGAAGAGCTGCAGCCATACAGAGAGCTCCTCCGGATGATGCAGCAGCATTGGCAGTGGAAGTAGTGGCGGAGGCGGCAATGGCGAACGATTCGCGCAATCGTGCAATCTCCGCTGTCGCCAGCGCTAACTGCGCCTGCAGGTGCGCTACCTGTGAGGGTATGTTATGTTTTTTGAGCTAGCTCACAGTCATCTCACAGCTCTATTGATCAACCATTGACCAATCGCAGGAGCTCTCAGATCTGAGAGTCAAGCTTTATGACTCGCCATAAAGTGACATCTGTTCTTTTTTTTTCCCATGATTACATGACATGTTCCCAGAGTTTCTAACATGATTCACTATATCATTTCAACGCACTTGCAGCTCTCCAATGGAAAGAGACTGTCCATGCAACAAGAAACAAGGTCCTATATCAGTGGCTTTCCTGTGATCAAAGTGTGCCGTGTGCAAAACTATGATCACAGCAGCCTAATGGAAAGAGACCCATTACTCTTAGAATCTAGACTTTATACCCGTGCCCTCTGCATTGGTGACAATAATCTGCTTTGAAAACCAAAAGCATCAAGCATCAAGGCTTAATTGTTTCTCTTGACAATGGATTTCAACTTTTCTGTTGCATGCCTCTGAGAGAGATAGCATTTGTGTTCAGCAGCACTTCGCTGTGCTTCATTGGCACCCTTTATCAATCTGGAGTACTTGTGGTAACGCATTCTTTACTCAAAATAGGATTTCCTGATCCATGAGTGTGAGTGTTTCTTCTACATCAAGTTTTTTCCTTGTTTTCAACAATCTCTTTACTTCTGCTTTTCTTTACTCAACAATCTCTCTACTCAAAACTGTTTTTCCAAGAGTGTTTTTCAACAATGTCTCTACTCAAGAGTGTTCTTCCAAGAGTGTTTTCCAACAATCTCTCTACTCAAGAATGGTTTCCCAATAGTGTTTCTCAACAATCTTACTCTGGACTGTTTTTCCAAGAGTGTTTTTCAACAATCTCTACTTGAGAATGAGTGTTTTTCCAAGAGTGTTTTTCAACAATCTCTACCTGGAATGAATGTTTTTCCAAGAGTGTTTTTCAATGATCTATACTTGAGAATGAATGTTTTCCAAGAGATTTTTTCAACAATCTGTACTGAAGAATGTTGTTCCAAGAGTGTTTTTCAGCAATCTCTACTCAGGTATGTTTTTTCCAAACAGTGTCTTTGCTATTATGTGGCATGCCTGCCACTATAGGTGGAGATCAGTGAGCAAGGATTAGTGGGTGAGTAATGTTGGTAGCTGCTTGCTCTCTCCTTCTGAGCATGCAAATGCCAGCAGCAGCATCTGCCATCCATCATCTAAACTTTGTCCCACACTCAGATTCTTTGCATGCAAAGAATCTGCCGGTAATGAGTTCAATGTTTTACAATCAGGGGTGAGTGAACCCACAAAAGTCATGGCTGCATGAACCTGCCCTGAAGGGGAGAGTATATATGTTCTGTTCAAAGGGTTGTTCAAGCTTGACTTCAGACTTAGGAAGCTGAAGTTTACGAGAGGGGTTTTGGGTGGTGTGGTGAGATAGGAAAAGAAAGTGAGCTTTGAAAGTGTTTCGAGAGCACAACAATATTCCTTTCACATGAAAAGAAATTCCAAGTTTTGTTCCGATATGGATCAGTTTTGTGCCAAGAATTGATTGTCTTTCGCACTCATTGAAACATTACTCGATACTATTGATGTCAATACTTTTTCCATCAAAATATTCTGGATAGCTCCCTTCATGCCACTAACCCAAAGGTTGAATGCCACAAAGCATGTGTGAATTTGTCTTCCATGAAACAAAGCAACAACTAATGTCTGGAAGATTTCAAGTCACAAGCAAATCCAACTTGTGGAATTTGCTTTCCCACTCTGTTTTTTGTTGGTGGGTTTAGAATATTTCAAGTCACAAGGAAATTGAACTTGTGGAATTTACTTTCCCATTCTGTTTTTTGTGGGTGGGTTTACTGGTGATGGGAAGTATCTGCACTGGGCCAACATATATTTCCCATATGTACAACTACAGTTGAGAGACACTAATGGTCACCCTAAATTTCACTGCAATAGTTTAGTGGATTCAAAACCTTGTAGCAAGTTACATTTCAGTGTCTTCAACACAATCACCGCAATTTGCTTAAATTATGTTGCAGTTCTATGAATCAGCTTCACTCTGCTCTGATTGTATGCGTTCTATATCCTAATTCTAGATGTGGTCATGAATCAAGTACCATTAGTGGCAAAATGGGGTTTAAGGCTAGAAATAGAACTCAGCAATTCTTATTGCTACAACATATGCTTACACATATGGTTCTCATAAATTAACACTACAACTTTACCAGAGTGGATTGATGGAAAAGAAGGAGACCTGAGTGATTCCCTGCAATTTAAGTGGAGCATAATGATGATGATTAAGGGAAAGAGTATGAGATCTTTTCAGAGAGGTTTCATGAGCTAAAAAGGGAGAAGAGAGCAAAAAAGAAGTGAAAACCTGCTGCTGAAGTACAGAGATAGCGCCAACACAGCCATAAACAGGATCTTGAACACGTGCATCAGCTTCATAAGCCAGTGAATTCACACAGTCTTCCCGATGTGGAGGTGGCAACTCGTGGAGCATTTTGGTGACATTGGCGACACCAAACACCTACCCACCCCCCCTTAACTCTCCGACCTTTCACTCTTCCCTATTCACCTTGGAGTTTCTCCAAATTTGATTATACACATCCCATGTACTTCAGCATATGCAAACATGTTGATCAAGCTACTACAGTGGTGCCTGTGAACTCCTGACCAAGACTATTTCTTTGTTAAACATGAAAGCTCACTGAATAGATAAATTCTGTACATTGCTCACCTTAAAGTGGAGGTGACATCTTGAGAGAGCTTTTGGCATGCAGGCAAATGGAACCCAAGTGTAAAAATGTGAGCACTTAGTGCATGAGTCTCAAGGAGGAGGTGAATTTCCATCAATTCTATGTGCAAACTGCACTTCCTCATATTATGGTTCATTGCAATCATCTGCAGAAAGTCGAAGACCACCACCTTGCTGCAGTGGGTTCATACTGGTCATTGTTGTTGTGGTTTATGCTTGGTTGGCAATTCATGCCAGCAAGTGCAAATCATATTTGCTGTTGGGTTTACTCATTCGAGAGGTCTATTGCTGAAGAAGAGCTAATCTCAGGTAGGACTAAGCTTTTCAGGAAGGCTATGTTGTGTGCAAAACAAAACTGGAGTGTGCATAAGCTTGGAGCGCACCTTGTGGACATGAGCAAATTTCTGGGGCTGGTCAGGGGGGAAGTAGGGAGCAAACAAGCACTGTGCAGTGCACTTTCGGCGCAAAACTCGGCAGGCAGCACATGCAGATGTGCCAGGCACTGATGCCATTGCCATGCGCAGTCGGTGGTAAGGATGCATCTACTACTCCTTTTCTGTTTTTTCTTTCCAGCCTCCTTTTTGTCTCTTCTCTGAAGTGCCTTTCCAATACCCTGATCAATACAGTGGCTGGCTAGCTGCAATTGCTGCAAATCTCCACTTCCCACCATCTCTTACCATTGTATTTGGACTAGTACTCTTCTTCACCATTCCTTTTGTCAAGGATAACAAGGGAGTTTTGAAATTTGTCCAGTTCCCTCCATGTGATAGATAGGCTCCATCTTTGTTGCACCTTCTTGTCACATTCTCATCACTGCCTCCCTGCAGGAGGCTGCTTGATTCCAGATGATGATGGGCTTTGGGCCTCCTGATAGGTGGTGGTGATAGCAGCACATCAAAGTTATTATACTTGGCTGTTGTTGTTGAATGCCTGCTGGATGCAACGTGATTCCTCCTCATCCCTCTGTCATACCCTGTCAAAATAGTAGCAATGGGTAGTGTGACTTTCCTCCTGTTCATGTGACTATGGCAGAGCCGGCTTGTAACTTCCCCGCTCATTGTAGCCAATATAACTTCCAGTTGCCTTGCAGGGCGAAGGTAGGCTGGCAGTTGGTTGGTTCAACGGCTCCCCTCTCTCTCTAGCTAGATCCCAACAGGTGGTCGTCTCCCAACTCCTCCTCCCATTTCCCTCTCTATTTCTCTACTGCCCAACCCCGCCCCCCCCGCCCCCCCCGCCCCACATTTTCTTCAACACTTTTTCAATAAGGCTCCTTCTTCCCTCACACTCATCCCACACAGATTTCACAATTTGTGTCACTCTTTAGAACCCCCAAAAAGTCAGCAACAATTTCTTCCATTTTTTGGAGTTCCCAGCTTGATCCAAAAGCTTCCAGGGTGAAAGGCAACTTCGTGGGCTCACACATGCTGCTGCTGCTGCTGCAAGGGCAGATTGTGAAATGTACAGCAGTGTTTTGTCAGATTTTCAGCTAGAATGCACAAGTTGGATTATGGATCGCTATAGACAGCAGAGCTAAGAGCTTCAAGCAGCTATGGAAGGGCATGATTTCGGGATGCATGAAACTTGCCCCAGTGATTGCACAGAGAGAGACAGAGAGCGACACACACAGATAGATGCGCAGAGCTAGCTAGGGCACGCCAAAAACGATAGAAACCAGTGAAGCTCAACTCAGCTCTTCAGCTTGTAGTTCCTCCTGTTTCTAAACTTGTATCTCATCAACACACAGAGGAAAATCAGGATTTTATTTCATAATGTCAATTCTGGATGCATGCATGCATGCTACAAGGGTGTTTATGGATTGATAATCTGATGTTGAACCTTCTGATTGGGAAAAAAAGGAAAGGCAAGAAAAAGGGAAATCGATTTTGAACCCTAAAACAAAAGAGCACACAACAACCATAGAATAAACAACAATAGCAACACAAAACCCTAAAATTGATTTCCTTTCGCCCCCACCCACATACAGCGGAAGGAGATCTGATGCGGGCGAGATCTAAGTACACAACCCTTTTTACAAAGGAACCACCACACACAATGTGAAGAGGACACAGAGAAGAGAAGCAAATTCAGGGCAACAGTAGATCCAAACCCTAATTTTCTCATCCACCGCTGGAGGTACCTGAGTATCTACCTGAAGCCATAGCCTCCGGATAAGTTCAAAGAACAGACATGATCTCATGATCACACCCAGCAAAAGTATGCCAACAAACAGCAACAGCAACAACAGAATCATTCGGGCAACCAACGAAGAAATCCCCCGATCGTCTTAAACACAAAAAACAAAACCGCATCCGAAGGAAGGAATATGCTGCATTCCTGCGCGTACGCCGCTTCGACCAATCGGGAGTAGACATCTGTCGCTTGTTAATTGGATAAAAAATCTGCCTTTCATGATAAAACTTCAAACTTGGCTTTTGTTGAGAGGAGAAAATACGTATTGCCGTTTGGGATGAACGTCAGTGCGTCTCGTCCGTGAAGGTCCTGTTATTGGGATTGTAATCTGAAACTTATCTTGATGAATAAAGTGGATGAGATTTTTATACCCACCAACCACTCGTCGTGTATACGTTTGGTCAAGGAAGGCGATGGAAAAAATTAGGATCGGAAGAGAAGAAAGGCAGGGCTAACTATGAATGATAATTTGGTCGTTGTGGATGATTTTTGGTGAACTAAATCGACAAGCGGAAACCGAATGCCTTGCACTGTGGATGTTAAATTTTTAGTCGTTGATGAGAGAAGGATGAAAACCTGGACTCTTGCTCAAGACTATGGCGCGGTGCAAGCGAAGCGAGAAAGAGAGAGCGCTAGCGAGGGATTTGAGTGACGAGAGCGCGACCTTTGTGTTGATGCGGCGATGGCGCTCGTTGCTGCCGCTGTTGTATCTCCTTCTATGGCTTCTCTTCGATACTGCTGCCCTGGTGAGCTTTCTTTTATGTTGATGATTTTCCTTTGCCCCATATATTCGCTGAAGATCGTTGAGGTCATGTCCCTATTGTGGACTGCTCAATTCTCTTGGGGGCCAGGTTTCTGGAGTAGGTAGGTATTTGTCTCGATCAGAAATCTTCCGTGGTATTAGTTTGTGAAGAACTGTCTCGGGAGGGTTTTTTTTTGTTCTCCCTCCCGCTCCGCCCTTAGTTTCGATGTGATTGCGGGCTTGGACCAAGAAAAGAACTGGATTACTTGTGTTTTAGAAACTTGGAGCTTCAATCTGAGTCAAGAGTATTGGATAGACATTTGATGTGATCTCTGAAGTTCAGGTTGAATGGAATCTCGAGTAAAATAACAATGCCTGAGTTCTGATTGTCGATTTGTGATGTGTGGGATGTGTGTTTTTTTCTTTTTTCTGCAGCCCCAACAATGTGTTGTGGTAGGGATGGAGGGGGTGGCGCTTTAGTGTCGGGGCTTTGGAAGCAAGCATCATGTAGAGGGTGGCAGGGCCTGACAGGACTTTCCTTCGGCAGAGGTATGCTGAGCAGGTACACTTTTGATCTGGTGGAACTGGGAGGATCTAACCCCAGTAGATGATCTCATTCCTGCATTTGTAAACTCCCAACTGTAATGGTCGATTAGTCAAATTTTTTGTCACTTGGGAATGGCAATGCAACCAGAGTTTGGATCAAGGGATCACTTGGGATCCCCCACTAAGGTGCAGATCTGCCTTTAGGTTTGAAGTTCTAGGAAGCATTTTGAAAGTGTTAATGGAGGACTCTGTCTGAGGGCTTTCTTCATGTGACTGAAGCTTTCATTCATTTGGGCCTGGTGATGAATTCGGGGTGGTGGTTTTGGCTGTAAAGGTTGTTGGCTGAGCCAGTTGAGCAATCTGCAGCGAAGCGAAGAGACGAGGGATGGCAAGTAAATGTGGCAGCAGACCAGTCAGGATCCAAGCCTGATGCATCTGAGCGCAGTGAAAAGTGTGGCTACCATCCTTTAGAAGAACTGTCAAAGCTTGAGAAGGAGGAGATGTTAGCTGCCAATGGACGACCAACAGCTGCTGCTATTGCAAGGACAGTTGCTGAGGTGTCTTCTTGTTGCCCCTGCCATATTGACTGTTGTGAGCTATGCAGATGCCCTATGCTATCCTAACATTTAGCTTCTTTGCCACTATGTGGATCTGTTCTTGGACTAATACACAAGAATGACATCACTCTTCTTGCTTTTCCTTTCAGGTCAACTGGTATGCAGCCATATTTGCTTCACTCGTGTCTGATGAAGATCCAGTATTTGGAACTGAGGTGCAATACCTTGTTGACGAGCATGGTGGTTTGTGCATTCATCCTTTACCTGGCTTGGATCTTTGCAGTGGGTTAAAGTTATTGGCTGATGTCAATTGCTTCTGTACTTTGAACTTAAATTGAACCTACTTTAGCCCTATGTTAACTGCTTGGTATCTTGTCCTACGTTGTTTACACAAGGCAAATGGCATGGTTTCAGTCATATGAATTCAAGCTTAGCTAATTGATAACATGAAGGCTGACATGCACAAACGTAGTCTGTTGAAATTTGAAAATTTCTGGGTATAGGATGTGGTGGGTAATTGCATCATGGAGCTTACATTGCTTCTCTTCAAGATGTCCTAAATGAGCTTCTGAATTGCAGATTTGTATTTTGAGATGAATGATGACAATGAGTTTCTCTCCAACCTTTCTTCTGCACAAACCTCTACAGTATGTCTGTTACCTACCTCAAAAATATTTTACTGGGTTCAGAGTGTGTAGCTTAATCATTCTAATAATGCATTGCAAGGACCACAACTTCTATCCTGATAAGAGTTATGTGCTGTCCATACTTTGTCAAGCACAGAAGGAACTCTCCATGTGCTGTGGGAGGTGATCTCTCCTTGACAGGCCCATTGACTAAAGTGCATATCAACCTGAAGGTTCCTTTGACCTTGTCAAGGGCAGGTATTAATTGGATTTAGGAGTATGGATGAAGTCCAATTGGCACACCTGATTGAAGAAGAAGGTGATGACGACGATGAGGATATCTCTGACTTTGACGAAGAGGATGGCAGTAATGGTGGCTCCAGTGATGATGATCTTGAGGACTTTGACGTTCAAGTGAGTATTCACCTTCCTGGACAGATGTGTTTTTCTTTCCATGTCCAGTGGTACACTTCTTGCTGATTGGAAATACGGCAGGAACTCAGGACCCAGATTTGGTATACTTGTTGGACCCAAGTTTTTGGCAGACTATTATATGCTTATCTACACCTGTTATCAGGAGCTGATGATGTCCATGTGGAGTCGTGATGAAGGTGATGGTCTGATACTTTGTGGGTGACATTCATAAGGCTATGACCACATTCATTTCCATTTAGTTTTGGTCTTGCTGGAACTGATACAACATTTATCTTAAAAGTGTTATTGTAGGGTTTTCTCTGCAATGTCATAGATATTTTCAGGGTGCAGGAGGCCCTAACCCACACACCCTCTATGAGGCCTCTCTATGCTAGGCTTGGATGCTTGTACAGGAACAGTCTTAATGAATTGAAGCTCACCCTCAGAAGCTTATTGCAGCTGAATGAGTGATTTTGACTATTCTGATTAGCTACATCTCCTTATTGCCAGCCAAGATCATGACTGAGTCTTCCTGTTGCAATTACATACACTCTTTGCCGAAATCAACAGCATCAATCACTGTTGGTAGACTATTCTTTGCACATATTTTTTGTTATCCATATTTTTTATGAAGCTGTTATATATTTTGTGTGCTTCTTTTGTTGACTTTGACGAAAGAACTTAAGAAGATTTTTTGTCTGGGATTCGTTTGCAGTTTTGGGATGAAGGATTACCTGGAGTTGCAGATGCTTTTCAAGGAAGTTTATCACCTGAGTCATTGGGTGCATTAAATGTCTGGGGTGGTTCTGAGACTTTAACCTGGGTGCATCCCTTGGATTTTGCCACCAAGATGGCACAGGTTAGCAAACTGTTCTCTTCATTAAGTCTGCACTCCTTGACTTTTGCCCCTGATTTGAAAATCTGTAATACTTGCTCATGTCACCCCTTCAAATGATGAACTTGTGTAAGCAATCCTATTGTTGTTTTCAAGTTTTGCATGATATTCTTTGTCCTTCACCACCTTTGTTTTTGGTGGGGTTGATGTCTTCCTTCTCTTTACAAAGACATGTGAAGTTACTTCCAACATACCAAATCAATGCTTTTGAGCTGTACCCCATGTATGCTGAAATGTTTGGGATCCAGAGGGGAAATCTCTATTATTCTAATTCTGATATTGAACACCAGGCAGCAGCAGCTGATCATATTGAAGACTTTGCAAGGCCATCAAAGCGGCTCACAGTTAAAGGGGTTGTGCGGCGGATCACTGATGAGGAGGAAACATATGTGCGAAGCTTGTGGTTTGATCGTTTTCTTTGGGATGAAGACAATGAGGAAGAGGAGGAAGAGGAGGAAGAGGTTGAACAATCAAGAGAGAGATTGAGAGAACCAAGGACAGCTCAGGACACTCGAGCACATCTGAAGCTAGTGGATAGGCCAACATCAGCAACTAAAGAGTTACATCAAGCACCAGTAGGGAAGGTTGTCACAGATCCGGCAAGCAGTGACACAAAGAAAGTTGGTAAGAACAAAATTGAGAGGAGGATGCAGGAAGTGATCTCCAGTGAAATTGCAGAATCAGCCACTGCAGAGGCTTCTGGAACATCAACATCTGACAGTACCAATGGCTCAGATGTCAGGAGGAGAGACAGAAGTGCAGGCTCACCAAGAGTTTGGTTGAGGAATGGTCAAGCTGCAGACATGGGATCTGAGATTGAGTCTTCAGAAACAGATGATGAGGATCACGAGAGAAGTGAGAATTCAGAAGTGGAGGAAGATGATACAATAATGGAGTGGACTGTGGAGGTGAATGGAGAGGTGGGTACATCATTCTACAAGCTGGAGATGATGAGCCTGCAACTTGACTCCTTTTCTGGTGTGCAGGTAATGCATTGTGAACGAGGGAAACCCTCCAATCTAGACTCTTTGTTGCAGGATTGAGCCATATCTGTGAACAAACTGTTGATTCCTTACAGTTCTGTTTGCCCATTTGACTTAATTGCCATCATGTGAAAACAAGTAGAGCAGAGAATTTCTCAAAAGTGTTATTCTCAAAAGGTGTGGTGGTCCCTTCTTTTCCAGGCATCCATAGATATTCAAGCCTTTTGTGATTCGGAGCCAGACATACTGGCACATTCTGCAGCAGCCATTGCAGAACGAGTGAATTCTGCTGGGAGCAAAACAGACAGAGCACTCAAGGCACTTTGTAAACGAGAAAGAGGGCTCAATGTCGAGGTGAGAGGTTTCATCTCCAAATACTGGTCTGTGACTGACATGAATATGTTTTGTATGTGAGGTGCATCTATTTTATTTATTTCTTACTTCTTTGGGCTGTAGTAGTTTTAAAATGGTCCTTGCAATTAGTAATATACTCAGTGATGATAGTTTTTTTGGTCCTGAATGGCTGTCAGCTATTTACCAAGGGTGGAAATATGGTGGCCTACATAGGAAGTGTCGGTGATTGGAATTGACAGCCTTGGTGTGGATCTGCGTATAAGCTGTGGCATCGAAGTCCAGACACTTCGTTTTCAATTTGCTCGGAGGGTATGTATATGTGCTTCTCTCCTGCATGTGTTTCATGGAGAGCAGTTTTTGATGCATTGTGCAAAAATTCCATTTCTTGGTGGGCCTTCTCTGTTACTATTCTGATTTGAGATTTATAGTGCAGGCAACATCTGAGAAGAATGCTGAGCAGCTACTAGATCAATTGATAAATCCACGGTTCAGTCACAAGCGTCCCCGAAAGAGTCAGCAACCCCCTCGACGCTGAACAAATGGAACTGGTAACATTCTGTCCTTCAGGTTTAGCGCCATTACAGACACAATTCTGAAGATAGGCTTGTGCACTCTGCAGCTGCTTACATTCACAAGAAAATCAACTTCATTTTTTTTGAGAGTTTGCTGAATGGCATGTCAGACCAGTAATCACTGCAGGCTGTCTGCCATTGCTGCAATTAAGAAGGCGCAATAGATAGGTTCATTGTTCAGGTTGTAAGGTTTTAGGTTGTAGTTCTGGATAGTTCCAACCATGGGATTAGTGTCAGGGATTAGGGATTGATAATGGTATTTGTTGAATGCATACTGCTGGTGGCAATTGCTGATATCATGTTACTTGTGCGAATCAAAGGTTTCACCAATGCAAATGTATGTGACAATGCATACTTTTAAAGCTATGGACAAAGGTTTGATTCAAGCAGGAACTGCTGAAGGTTACTGCGAACTATCCTGCAGGCCATGAGATTGTCATGGACAGGATGACTTTAAACCACTTCTAGTTTCTCAAATTCTCCTTTGTTACTGGGGAACTGTTAGTAAAGGAGTCCCCTTCCATATGGCCTTCTAGCACTGCAGTAGTCTGCTTGATTTTTGCGGAAGGAGGAAGTCTCCTTTCATTGTATTTTATGGAAATATGATTTTGGCATAACCCTCAATCATCCAAAGAATGGATGCTTGTGTATGTTTATTTTCCTTTTTACTTTGGTCAGTCTGCTTGTTTTGTGGAGCAGGTTCTCCAACCTCACTCAAGTGAGTGAGGATATCACTAAAGTCAGTCAAGACAGTAGCCCAATCAAAAGCCCTAAACAATGTAAAGTTCTTTACCCTTTATGCCATGTGACTGCCCCTAAGGCCCTTACCTGGCTGCTCCTGCGGGGTGTGCACACTAGCAATCTCCATATCAATAATATTCACCTAGACAATGGCAAAATGGTCAAGAGAATGGGTGCATGGACAGGAGGCCTCACAAGCATGGGGATTGGGGGCTTTGCATGTATCAGATTGGACATGGTTACTATCTGGGACCAAAAAAGATGTGCAGTGAGGTGGTGGGCAGTCAGGTAAGAGAATGGGGCCCTTGGGGACATCTACATGGTGGGAAGACTTGGATGTGATTGGTGTTGCCTAGGCCACACATGATTCTTGAATTAACATCTCAACCTTAAAAACCTCCAACCCCTAGGTCATGCAAATTACAAGGTGTCCCTTTGTGTACTAAGAGATTTGTGTCATTCTTGTGAGTGTCTTGATCAATAAACTTCACCTTTGAAAGCAACATAATTTCCATTCGATTTTATAAGATCTAGGAAGTCATAGGTTTGGAGTAGTTCATTAAAAAGCACTTGTAGATCTGCCAAGTTCACTACAGAGACTGATTTTGTTACAAAATTTCTGACATCGTGGTAATGATACTACTGTCTGGACTCTGCTGGTCGAAGCTTCAAATGTATATGTCGAGTATCCACTTACGTAATGATACTACTGTCAGGACTCTGCTGGTCGAAGCTTCAAATGTATATGTCGAGTATCCACTTACGTGGTTACTGAGTAACCCTACCTAGTAACCATTGTTGAATGTTGAGCCCACAACTTGTGGAAATTAGGCATGACCCATTGATGCCCTTGTCACTAGTGAACAGTTGTTTTGGTGCAAGGATCGATTTAGGCAATTTTTGGAACCAGCATTTCATTCTGGATATGGATAAAGAAGATTTCACATTGGAATTTGGATATGAGATAAACGAGCATTGTCTTCAAAATTCTCATCTCCTCCCCTACCCTCCATGTTAGCCTCTTGTTGACATTCTTCTTGAGGGATGTCTTGCATTTTCCTGAAAGAGATGATAAAATTCTTATGCACCATCCGAAGCAGGCTAGCTTATTGTAGACCCATTTTGTTTGAGGAGCAAGTCAATAGTGAAATAAGATGGCATCAGGTTGTATCTTGCTACCATGCTGAAGGAATTGGTGTAACTGAAGGACTGCAAAGATGTCAAATGTATGCACTAATGGATGACTCCATTTTAGACATAAAGTTGTCGCTTTTATGAGCTAGCGAGTCTTGGGAATTTGACCATAGTTTGATCTGAACAAAACTTTCACTGTATTATCAAGTTTTTGCAAGTCTGGTTAAGCTCTTTTAATTGTAATCAATGTTTATGTTCAGTTATATTTCAATGGTGATTTTATCCTATTGGTTATTAAAAGGTCATGGCCTTCATTTCAATGGTGATTTTATCCTATTGGTTATTAAAAGGTCACGGCCTTCAGTTCAATGAGTAGAATTGCTTCAATGGCAGAAGCCAATTGTAAATGTGAAAATCATGTTGGTTTGAACATGGAATTGTATCCTTGACATAGTGGATCATGTGATCCAAATTGCGCATGTTGGTTTGCATTTTTGGTTTTTGGCCACTATTGTGCATAATATTTTCTTGGCTCATTCCACTAGTTTGCTACTGTCAGGCTTGCATGGAGCAGCGTACTAAGATTTGATTGTTCAAAACTCCAACAAGTCTTCCACACCATCTCCATTATTGAATTCCGGTCCATTGCCAACAATGATTTAAAAATGGGATCCCATGCCATCTTATAGACATTCAATAATAATATTATCCACAATGAATGATTTTTATGTTAGTGGGAAAATCTCATAAAGGCTATGAGATATATTATGTTTGCATCCCAAAGATTGTTCTTTGATAATTATGGGTTTTGAAAAGTTGGGACACAAATGCCTAAATGACATTCTGGGCTTCTCAAGTGGCATGGGCACTCAACTCTATAATTTGACAATCTTATATATAAAGTCACTTGTTGCGTGCGTGTGTCTGTTTGTGACCACTGGACGCAGAGAAAAGTGACGAGAAAAAGATAAGACGACCGTAGGATGGAGAGCTTTCGGCATCCTATATCTGCGTCCAGTCGAGGTCCTGAAACCCAGGTCCTGAGAGTGAAACCCAGTGTCCGTTTATCGAGGTTTTGAAACCCAGGTCCTGAGAGCCAGGTCCTGAGATCCAGGTCCTGAGAGCCAAATGCAGCAACACGGCAGCAACAGAAGAAGAGAGTCGCACTCCTAATAGGACTTGCATGGCTTCTAAAATTAGGTTTTCTGGGTAGGTATCAATATATCAAGAGTTTATTGAAAAAAAGAAGAAGAGGGTATTAGGCTTCAAATTTTTAGGTTTTTTGGGGGATGGGTTTGGGGTGGAGTGGGGGTTTGGGTTGTGGTTCTTTCACCTTCTTTTGTATCCCACCATCAATTCTTGCAACCCATTTAACTATGGTTTGAGTATATATGGGAGGAATAAAGATAATTACCCAATACAACTGAATTACTTTGTTGCTTGAATTCTTGGAAATAGTATAAAATATATGGGAGTCTTAAGACCATCCAAGTGAAGGAAAAAAAAAAGGCAGGCACGGGCGAATTGTGTCCGACTGTCACGAGTACCCACTAGTAGGAAATATTTCAAAAACTTAGGTTGTAGTCACCAATGGTTAATGACTTGGAAATAGGTGTGAGACTTTAAGGAGGACTAGGATGGAGTGTTATGTTTCACATGTATTTCTTGATCACTTCAATTGCCCAAGCATACAAAGATGGTGGTTAGTGTAATTTTGAACTTGAATTAGGTCACATGAGTTCACATAAACTCAATCATATAGCCCAAACTCTTATGGGAGGTGCTACCTTTCTTATATTATATTTTGTATGTCCCAACTTCCAACACAAATAGCAAAACGTCAAAACTTTAAGGATTCCCAAATGTATTTTTTCAAAATTAGGAGACATTGAACTTTGTGGGTTGAATCCCTAAGAAAAATATCGAATTCAAATTCTATTATCATATGTCCCTTGTTGAAAGCTTTCCAATGTCATGTTATGATCTCCATTTAGACATCATTTTCTTTTCCATGTTACACTAAAAAAACATTAAGAATCATTTTGGCACTTTTTTATCCCGCCCTTCAAACAATTGCAACTATTGGCAAACACGTTTATTTTGACAATATATAACACTTATTGACAATAATGATGTAACAATCACTCAATTTAAACATGTTTGAACCTTTCAAATTCCATTTATTAACTTTTATTTATTTATCTACTTAAACAAAACTAACTTTGTGTTCAAGAACATTTTTTCATGATTTTGATGTTGATTCTGGATCTAACAAAAGATAAGTTCTAAGGTTCAATTCTTGTGCCAGTTTGAACAAAAGAATGTCAACTTGGGTCTGGGTCACAAGAACCTGAAGCTTCGAATTTAACATTGCAAAAGACTCTCAGATCAATCACCTACATGGTTGTATGTGCCCACATCGACAATGGATGAACAATACAATACCCTAGTACCTTCCTCGGCAGCTTCTACACTAATTAAATTATTTGTAGAAATGTTGAAATTTTCTACAATCTTTTTTTCAAAGAACAAATTTTCAGGAGGAAAACTAGAATATTCATGAATAATTTTCTTTTTAAATTTCCACATGAAATCTTCAAATTCAATGAAGTATGCGACATACATGTATTGAAGCTAGCCTTTTCTCAGTGACAAATTTTCACCAGTTTGCAAAAAGTATTTTCAAAAAAAAAATTAAAATCACAAATTTCCTGTTTTTAAAGAAAAATAACCCCAAAAAACAAAAAAAAAGGGTTCATACGATTTTATATTATCATATTTTGAATATTGCCAAATCTGGCTAAATATATTTATGGACTATCACCACTTGAGCAACATCACAAACACTACTACATATCAGGTCAATTTCACTGTCTTTTTTTTACAAGAATTCCAATCACAACGAACGAACACCAGACAATTTTTGGCTCAGTCAGAAAAGACCAAATCATTTAAGAAATAAACTTGCTAGCACATCACAAATCGCTAGCAGTATCCAACACTTTAATCAAAACATACATGCAACGATGGAATCAACTAGCACTTCAGTCATAGATATACTGACGTGGTGCCAAATGTCATCAAGTCAGTTGTGACTGAAAGCTAGAGATAAAAGTGGCATCAAATGCCTTAACATTTGTATTGGTTCTGAAAACTTTTCTTTTGCTCAAGTGTGTGCCAAGTGACATCTTAATATGACTAAATGTAGTCAGTATTGGTTGATGTGGGCTGCCAAATGTCTTTTCAATTGTGACTAAATTTAATCAGAATTCTTTGCTGACTAGGTGATTATGTGCCAAATGTTTTTTTTATTGTGACTAAATTCAGTTAGATTTTGTTGCTGACTATGTGCCAAATGTCATTTAATTTTGAATAAATTTAGTTAAAATATTTGCTAACTGTGTGCCAAATGTCAATTAGTTATGACTAAATTGAGTTTTCTTTTTGGCTTACATGGATGTCTATTATGACTAATTGTTTGACTAAATATGTGACTATTACATTATGACATGTTTTAACTACATGTAGATTATCTATCATATTTTATTAACCTTACGTCAGTTGACACTTGTCCTCTAAGCATAGCTTTTAGGTTAGGGTTTAAGTTTTGAAGGGTCAGATTTTCACCTTCAACCTAAACCCCAACTTGCTACACGTCTAAATAACTTATCACAAAAGTCCATGTACTGTAGCACAAACAACCATGAATTGAGTATAAATCAATAACACACCTGCTAAATTTTAATGATAGACACACAAATATTACTGTAATTGAATATATACAAGTTATATTGCAAATGAAGTTAATACAAAGTTTGGATATGTAACCCTAATCTATAACTTGCAAACTAGAACAAGCTAGAAACTTACATATACTAATTATATATAGTAAAAGAAGGCTGGATGTTAAATGAAGCTTCCCCTGAATCCGCCCGTCCCGTCATCCGTCCCTATCGTCCCTCTGTCCATCCGTCCAGGGGGGGGGCCAGCAGGGGCGGCCAGCAGGGGGGGGGGGGATGGGAGGGGAAGGACCGGGCGGGGGGAAGCTCGACGGGGTAAAGAACCCGAGTGGGAATGTGAAGGACCGGGCGGGGGGAAGTTCGACGGGGTAAAGAACCCGAGTGGGAATGCGAAGGACCGGGCGTGGGGAAGCTTGATGGGGTAAAGAACCCGAGTGGGAATGCGAAGGATCGGGCGGGGGGAAGCTCGACGGGGTAAAGAACCCGAGTGGGAATGCGAAGGACCGGGGCAGGCGGGGGGAACCAACTATTGTTTGAAATAACACACCTGTGCATTATGCACGGGGCACACACTAGTGAGTATGGAATACAAGGATGTCATTTTGGCATCCAATGATGATTGCCTTTCAATTACACACATATTTTATTGCATTTTTGTGAAAATAATTTCTTGTGATGAAAGAAATAAATAAGAGAAAGTTTCTTCCTACTCCTCAATTTTTTCCCTAGGAACGTGCTATGATGGTGAACTTGGCTCACAACTTGAGGAGCAAGCTACTACTCTTCCGATTCCCCCTCCTTTTGCTCTTTAAATCCTTGAACTCAACAGATGGATCGCTACTGCCCTCAGTATGTACTTCCATAATCAACAGTGTCCTTATATTGCAAGCAAGAAAACATGGCGCAGGAGATTGAAGTAAGAGTTATAATAGTCAAAGCAGAAACTGCTGATGGAATGAGCTCAACTACCTGGCTTGTGGCCAATAAAAGCTGCTTCAATCTTTCAGAAACTTGGCATCGTGAAGATAGACCTCATGGACAGTACTGGCTCCATGCAGCACAATCTAATATATTGATTCTTTCCTTAACAATTTTTGTTGCAGGGAAATTTGATTTTTTCTGGTTGTACTTGAGAACCTGCACAACAAAAAAAATAAGAAGATTCCTGCTAGTGCTGGTGCAAGTTGGATTGCCACAGGATGTCACAGAAATCGTGGAAATGTCCTTGAGGAAACCAGATGTTTCCAGGTGTTCAATAGCATCAACACTAGGTCAAAATGAAATTGCACCCTGCTGAACTGCTTGATGTTTCACAGGCCTCCAGACTGTTCGACCCTTGTTGATGTCATCCCCTTCCTGATTTCTTATCAAATGTATGAATTGTGGTTGTGATGAACCCTCGATTGCAGAAACATCACTGTTAATGTTATAAGGCTCGGGCCTGGCCAATGAATCCAATTTGTCCCCTTCACCAACTTCACGGCGGTATTCAAGTGTTATTGCACCTACCTCATAATTCTCCTTAATTTCAACAGGTATGCTCTGCACAGATAAACTCCTAAGTAAGTAATGACATGTTTCAACTTTGTGATTGCCTCCCAGCAAGCAAAAGATAGACAAGACAAGAAGCACGACAAGAGCCTATGTCAGCTACTGGAGTAAATGGCAGGTTGTGTCTAATGACTTCCCTAATGAAATTTTTCCTAAGTCAGTTTGGAGCAGGACTTTGTGGTCTACTGACACAACACTAGGAATGTTAACCTACACTGGACACAGTGCTATGGAGGTAAATCTCCCATACAATACAGAGTGACGAGTCCTCTTTCGAAGCACTAATCTCTGCTCCTACTTCTCTATGCTCTTAGAGAACAAGAGATCTTGGGTTTGAGTGAACAAATCTGGCAATTTGTACAATACCTCAAGAGTCCATGTGATGTATTTGACATTGTTGACATGCAGGTTCATATCAAAGTCTCCTTCAATCGGCTGCAAGGAGAGATCAAACAGTGGCAATAGTTCAATCAACAACAAACAGCTCAATCTCACACATACATACAAGGCACTAGTTCCAGCAACATGTTGTCCGGCAGCATCAGCCAGTGGAAATAATTGAACAAGCAGATAGATGGCTAAGTGGAAGGTTTCATAGGTCACTATCCCATAAATCTTACTTCTAGTCCAGGCTTTTGATATGGAGCAATCCCATGAAGCCTTGGAATTCGTTTTGAACTTGTTTCTCTTCTTTGTTCTGACAATGCCCACCTGTCAAACAGGACATTGAACAATCGACAATCATAAGGACTAACCTAAAACCCACAGTAGCTTTCCCATCCTGTTCCCAACACTGTTGTCTGGATTTGTTATGTAACTCTAACTGATCTGATCTCCAATCTAATTCTATCAATGACCACATTGATCAAAAGATATTGACAACGGTTCTTGCAGTGTCAGAGTGAACCTAACTTTGGTGGATCTCTGACCCAATGGCCAAATTCAGCTTGAAGTTTGTCAGATATTCGATGCATAGTCTTTGTTTCCACATGCATGAATACCCAAGTACTGACAACAAAATAAATTCCAGATCAATGCATTAGTGAGACATAAAATCTGTTCCCTGCAACTTTGCACATAGCACCAAACTACAACCTGGATCTACTGCTGGAGTAAGTTGTTGCAAAAAATAAATGGGAGAGGCTTAATTTGTCAACCAAGTGTGACTGAAGTTAGCTCTTCGCCCATTTCAGGGCTACTTCTTCCTTAAATCAAAGATGATCCAGGGACAAAATGGTTACCTGACCCTCCCCCTAGATTTGACCAACCCACAGGTACACATATGGCTGTCAGAGACTAGTTTCCCTGGTGACCCCTACTATAGGTAACATCTAGCATGGCTAAATGGTGACCCAAAACACACTTGCATCAAGGCCATGAGTCCCAACCACTTGGGCTATTGGCTTGATGCTGTTGTGCAACCAAAAACCAAAATGGATATTCTGCACTTAACATCAGAGCACCATATATTTGTTGAGAGACATGTGCACAAACAGATAAATCTAGACTAGGAGATTGAGACATTGCCAGATTTGTTCTGATCACACAAGGGTGGCTATCTGGTTCTGGTTCTAATTCTCAAACATCTTGAAATAGAGTGATTTGGGAATTTCTCTTCAAGAAAATCCAGATTGAATTTTACCACTTGAGTACTGAACAGATTAGCTGAACCATCTACCTTGTTGCACGGGCAATGATTTCCCCTGTCTTCACCTCCTTCACCGTCCAATCCCGCCGTATAGTATTCATCCTCTCTGTGCAGAACCAGGTGTCTATTTCCAGAAGATTTCGCCTGCGGTAGTCAGGCAAGTGGTTGTGATAATAATTTCCACAAGTAAACATATGTACGTACAGAAGAGGAAGAACACAAAGAAACGAACTGGGCATGCATGCAGGTACAATCCAATTCATGCAGTCAAAAATGAGGATCATGCTGTATGCAGGAGAAACCCTCTGAATTGGGATATATTCATTGGACATTTTGCACAGAGATCTTGAGAAAAATCAGCCAAAAAAAATGCAGCATCCAAGCTGCAAGCCGAGAATCGCTCAGACATGCCACAAAGTTGAGTTTCAGATTTTACCAGGATGGATATCGATCAACTTCAATGTGCATCCTTGTTGTCACAACTATAAGCCGCTTGTCGTTGGTTCCGTGAAAAGCTCCAAACCCTATAGTCAACACATGGTTGCACGCAGCTTCCTGTATTTTCATAGCTAGTTCTCAGCACTGGATGCAATTGTGAACTATTCCAGGAACAAAAAAGCTTCACTACAACTGCATGGAGAAAGCTCAAGAAATTTAGACGTGGCACCCTTGGACCTTCGACGACTTATCCATGTCTATGTCTGTGCAATTCTTGTCAGGCAACTAGTCCCAGTGTATTGTACCTGGAGTAGGCACGAAAGCGTCTCCAACGACGTAGTTCGTCGACGTCCAACCTCACAGAATCGCACGACAAACCGCTCTCGGTACAAAGTTCCGTTCTCAAGCAGCGTCCCTAAGCCAAGGTAGTCGTTATCAGGCTCACGCGTAACCGGAACACCATTTTGTTGACTCTCTGCTTCAATCACGCTACTAATACTACTACGATCAACAGTAGCCATCGTCGCCTCAGACTGAGCTCGTAAAACCCCAGGCATGATCTCTCTTCTTCTTCTGCTTCCTCCTCCTTCTCCACGGACCGCAACTGTAGAATTGGCATTAATAAGTAGTGCACGCACACCTGAATTTAATTCCCTGCCATTGTGGATCCGCACACAATGCTGAGGAAGGCTACTAGTAACGCTGGCGCCATCTCCACTTCCGCTACGAAATTGCAAACATCTGTGCGGCACCAATGCGTTAACCCCAGCCATCGATGGCTCCGCAGGACACAGTACTCCGCAGCTTCTCTTCTTAAAGGGAGCTGTGCATCGATGGCTGTGGACAAGAAACACAGGACTCCGCTCCAATGGAGTCAAGGAAAGCAGCAAAACTTTTGGAGAGTTGAGCGCTCTTCCTGTTCGTCTTCTTCCCCTCCGCTCTGGTACACAAACTGTGGGTGCGCGCGTGCGTGCGTGCGTGCGTGCGTGCGTGCGTGCGTCTCTTCTTTTACATAGCAATTCCATTCCCTCTTCAATGACGTCCTTCTTCTTTTACATAGCAGTAAAGACCAGCTCCAATTTTCTTTTACTGTAATTGGAGAGGCCTTGGGTGAAGCAGGGCCAGGGTGAACCAGTGATGGCCAAGAATATAAGTCCGAAAAATGTTAGATTTGGACTCAGAAACCGTGTGTAAAAAGCATGGGATTTTGTAATATTTAGAAGCAATCTAAATGGATTTTGGAGGGCCATTTTAAGCCAAAAAATGTTAGATTTAGAGACCCTGGTTTAGTTAGTCCGAAAGCATGGTGATTTTTGTAATACTTAGAAGCAATTGGGCTAAGCACCGAATAAAATTTGAAGAAAAAAAATTTTAGAGCATGTCATTACTCTTGGGAAAGCCTGGAGCCCTACACACCCATTCAATGGGGTTCTTCCTTTCACCAATCTTTTACTTAACTTTTATTTTTCCACCACGATAGAGCACATTGCTATTCACTAGAATCCAAAGGGTGGAAAAAACACACAAAAAGTGATTGCCCACTTTAAAGGAAAAGGTGTGATAGGCCAAGCACACTATAAAGCAAGCATGTGGTTACCCGTCAAAACAAGTCCAATAGGATGAAGTGCACTGGTTTTTGGACTGGTAAAAAAAATTTAATTGTTGTGTATTGAAATGCCAATGTATCAATGTATCATATTCCATCATGCATTATGTTATTTCATCAACATAAATCCTATGGTACATATGTATTGTGTAAGAACAGGTGGAGAAATTTTCAAAATGACTACATGGATAAAAAAAACTTTATAGATAAACATTTAAATGTTTGTTTATTATACTATAACTGTTAATGTATCAAAAAATATCAAAACATTAAAATTTGAAAATACATGGATAAGATATTGTCATATTTCCAAGTTTATTGGTAAGGTAAAGTAATTGTTCATTTAGTATCAAACCACCAATTTATTATTGACACATGGTGTGCACAATACATTGAATGTATTACTAATATTTCACATTTCAGAAACAAATGGTTACATATGAAAACTCAACATTTGGCATACATTTAATGCCACTTTTCGATCACAACTAACTATAATTTACCATATGTTTTTGATACACCAAGGATTTATTGATACATTAAGGATTTTGAAGCTAATCTAAACATAAAAAGAGTAAAACAAATTCAAAATAGATGGACAAGAGGTGGCCACATTTCCAAGTTTATAGGTAAGGTAAAACAATTGAAAAATAAATAAACCTTATATATGAAATTTTTACACTTAGTATATATTTACTCATTCTTCAATTATAACTAATTATTATTAACCATATGTTATTGATACACTAAAACTTTATTGAGAAATTAATGATGTGTTGATACACTAATGATCTTTTGATACACTAAAGCTTTTTCAACCCCTTTAAACATAAAAAGAGCAAGAATTTTTCAAAATAGATGGACAAAAGGTTGCCACATTTCCAAGTTTATAAGGTGAAACAAGTATTAACTTTGTTAAAAATCATTAATCTATTATCAAAATGTGATGTGAGCAATACATTTAGTGTATCATAAACATATTTTCACACTTGAAAAATAAACCTTACATATGAAAATTTGACAACTAAATACATTTACAATTTTTTTCGATTATAACTAATTATTAATAACCATGTGCTATTGATACACTAAAGATTTATTGATACATTAATGATCTATTAATACAATAAAGACCTTTTGATACACTAAAAAATTTATAGGGTGAAAGCACAATCAATTAGACACAAACAATAGTTATCATTCATGCAATCATATTTTTGCACATTAATGCAAGAAAGTCAAGTCAAAATATTTTCAATCATTATCAAACCATCATGTTGTTCAATAATGGGTTTATAATTTGTTCTATACAAAGTTTGAAAGACTTTTGTACAATAAAAGTAGGTGAAAATATTTTTGAAACATACTACCTAAAATGTGTTCAAAAATACTTTTACATTAAAAACCTTGATATATTATTACTTTTAAAGTAAAAGTTGAATGCATATAAGTACATTTTAGTGTAGCAATATCCAAGAAAGTAAAACAATCCAATATTTTCCCTACTTTTAAGCCTATTTTCTATGAAACACATGCTCGAAAAAGTTTTTAAAAAAAAAATGCAATTTGAAAAATCTACTTAAATGGACATTAAGCATGCAATTTTTTTATATCATTGGTATAAAATCAAAGAACATGCCCATATTGATCATTCAAATAAATAATATTTTAAAGTTTATTATATGAAGGTGTATTTTATGGCTACTTTCCATTTATGCAAACAAGGATCATGGAATGTTTAATTGATCATGCTTTCACCCTACAACTTGTCTAAACATAAAAAGAATGGGAAATTTTTCAAAAGAAATGGACAAGATTTTCCACATTTCAAATTGTATGGATAAAGTAAAAATTAAATTAATTTAATTGAGATGCACCACTATGTTACTAACACGTGGTGTGAGCAATACATTGAATGTATTACTAGTATTTGACATTTGATAAAAAAATCTCTACATATGGGACAAATTGAAATGTGTTACACATTTCCCACCACTTTTCAAGTTTAAATAACTGATATTTGCATCTGTTAGTCTATTATACATATATGTTGAACTTCTAATGAGGATTATTTTGCAGATTAAAGTTTGGGGTCACATTTTCAAGCTTTTGCATATGAAATTTAACATGAACTTCCTCATCACATAATCTTTTTGTGTTATTCCAAAGGTGTTTTAGAACACACTTTTGACACTTCTACAAAAATTTCACTTATCATTGTGACCTAATTTTATGTAAATCAAAGATTTACTATGTTTTTAACTCATTGTATGTTGATTATCAAAATTTGAATGTAAGGTGCATAGAAACTAAATTTTTTACAATGGTTTTTGTGGCCATGGAGGGAAAGTTGCATTTGTATGAACATGGCCATCAAGCTGAACTACATGCATTAGAAAATGTTATTCAAACATTACCAGATGGGCCTTTTGATCATGAAGATTTGTTGTGGGAAGTTCTCATTCGACACATTAGGATGCAACAAGGCCTTCGCCTTATTGAGGTTGCATTCATCCCCATAACTCAAATGCTTGATTTCATAGTTGGTGAAGGAGGTAAAGATGGTGGACGACGTCACTTTTTTTGCAAAAAATGCATCATCCACCTTGACAATGATTTGTAACAACTGCGAATAGATAGTGTTTTTGAGTTTTCAAGGTTCAAATTTTAACCTCTATTACATTTTTGTACCAAGATTTGCATACATAATATACATGTTTAAATGTCATGTTCACCAGTTGACGAGTTAATTATACTATTTTGTAAACATGAATATGTGACTAATTCTCTATTTTGTAATGCAATTTATGTTCATAAGTAACACAAAATTGGTTGGCTAGCTGTTTGTAGTACCATTGTCAATATGGTCCCAATGATCTCACAAATGTTGTGAAGGATATTACACAAAACCACGATGTAACTCCAAAAAATTGCACATCAATGGAAAAATAATCCTATCAAGGACAAGCCAAAAGGGTACACAAGATTCCAAGAAGAAATGGGGTGATTTTATGAAAAGAAATTGTACAGCTAAATTCACCATTAAGACATTATATTTGTTCAAGCATGTAGCAAAGTTATGTTTCATTCAACAAAATCATGTTAATTAAGATGGTCTACATGTCCATGGAGATTCAAAGATGGTTGATATATTTGCATTTACTGCCCATTTATTAGAAGAAATCCACGATTTTGTGATGGAACAACTAATGTTTGGATTCACGATGTCTCAAATTATGCCAAAACAAAGGCAACATGTGAAAAACACCATGTTAAGGACGTGTGAGTTAAATAGAGACATGTTGTTCACAAAGCAAAATGTTAAGGTGTTGTTTGGAAAATTGGTTAAAGAAATATACCAACTGCATAAGAAGGATGCAAAAAATGTGTGTATATGGGTTCAACAAAACACCAATTCAGTGTTTTACTATCAAAAAACTAGGGTAGAGGTGGATGGTGGTCTCATTGGGCAAAACATGCCTTTCATTTTGGGTATCCAAACATCACGACAAAAAGATATGATGGGTGGTTGCAAGATAGGGTGGATTAAACCAAAATGCGACTTAATTCATTATGGGTTTCAATATATTTTGAGTGAATTTTTGGACATCTTTATCATGGTGAAACTAATCAACCCCTTAATGAACAAGGACCAATTGTTACACATAGTGAATTGGTTCATTAATACCTAATGAAATACAAATTTACCAAGCAATTTCACTTGTTAATTAACTAGGCAGCATGGAAATCAATTCAATTTAAATAATTTAATATTTAATGTAATATTTAATATTATTGATAATTTCATGATCTTCAACCTATGAATTATTGACATGTGTCATTACCTATGTTAGGTTTAAAACCTAACCTATAAACATAGGCCATGTAATCAACGTAAGTAAACACTTTAACATAGGATAATTTTCTTTTACTTTAAGGAACTAACCTAAAGTAAGGGTGTTAATTTCAAACACACCATTTGTGAGGTTTAATCCTTTTGTGAGGTTTAATCCCTTGACCTCTAAAATGGAGACAAACAACCTTACCATCAAACCACCACACTTGTTGTGATAATCTATTACATTGCATATTATTTATCAAATACTTCAATTTAAACAATACAATAACATAAAATTTTGAAATTTCATATATTATTGAAATTTTGTCCAAATGAACTAATTTAAATTTTTAAATTTTTTTTCAATAATATACATAATTACATTTTATTTTATTTTTGAAAGCGTAAAATCATTTGAAAATTTTGTTTTTAGAATATCACTATTCACTAACATTTCAATGACCATTTTTTTGAAGAAAAAAATGTTTAATGACTAGATAAATGTTTTGTTAATATAATAATATTACCTATGTTAAGCTAGTTTCAATTATTATAAGGTTATTTTCATTGTTTTAAGTTATTTCACCTTACATTATTTATAGTTATTTATGGTTATTCTAACTTATTTTTTATTATTTCTAACTATTTCATTTTAGGTTTTTTTTATTATTATAAATTATGTTTGGCTATTTTAAGTTATTTCACATTAGGCTATTTTTGACTATTGTAAAGTTTTTTTGGATATTTTATATTATTTTTGGCTAATGCAAGCTATTTCACTTTATGTTATTTGCGACTATTATAAGTTATTTTATCTTAGGCTATTTTCGACTATGTAAAGTTATTGTTGGTTACTTTTGGCTATTGAAGGATATTTTAACTTGTGTTATTTTTGGTTATTCTAGGCTATTTGTGCCTATTTTATTAATGGTTGTATATTTTATTAGTGGTTATTAATGGTTATTGGTAGTCATTTTGATGGTGGCTATTAATGGTTATTATATTAATGGTTAATGGTAATTATTTTATTGGTTATTATTAATGGTTATTTTATTATAGGCCATTAGTGGTTACTTTATTGATGGTTATTGATGGTTATTATATTGGTGACTACAAATGGTTATTTTATTAATGGCTATTGGTTATTATTAGTGCTAATTTTATTAATGCCTATTAGTGGTTATTAATACATATTTTATTAATGGTTATTGGTGGCTATTCTATTGGTGATTATTAGTGACTACTTTTGGTTATTCTCGGTTATACTACAACTATTGGTGCTCATTTTATTATAAGTTATTATTGAATATTTTAGGCTATATTATCATAAGTTATTGGTAGTTATTTTACCTTTGATCATTATATTTTATTTTAAATTATTTTAAAATATTATACTTAAAATAAAATAATTTATAATAACAAAACGTAATGACCTTGAATAACCTAAAGTATAACTTGAAATAACATATATTAATTTAAAATGAAATAACTTAAAATATAACTTAAAATTAGTTGAATAATTTCATTTAAAATAACTTAAAGTAAAAATTATAATAAACTAGCTTGGATATTTTTAAATATAAACATATAATAGTTTAGGGTATAATAATTTATAATCTCCAACATAATAATATCCGTGGTGTCCGTCTGTCCGGCGGTGTTGGTTGGTGTTGGTCCTCCTTTCCATCCATCCGTCCCGTCATTCGTCCCATCCTCCGTCCATCCAAGTTCCTCATCCCGGAAGAAGAAGATGATGGAAGACTCTACTCCTATAAAGAAATTGGTGTCAGTGTCTTGATGCAGTTATTCCTGATTGGCTGGAGCCCGTGTTATATATATAATTATAACATGTGTGTGCGTCCGTGCGTCCGTCTGTCCGTCCGACGACGGTTCCGCGTTTTAATAGACCGGCGGAACCGGCCCGGACAGTTGGATTCCGAGACCGGAAACCGGCCCGGACAGTCGGATTCCGAAAAGGGTAATGGGTATAACTCAGCAGGGGTTGGGGGGGGCCAGGGAGGTGTTTTTTTTTTTTTTTTTTCCTTTGGAGCCAGCAGGGGTGGGGGGGGGCCAGGGAGGGTTTTTTTTTTTTTTTTTTTTCCGCCCTAAATTGCCCAGGACTTATTATGGTTTTCAGGACATGGTTTTCGGGACTTGGGATCTCAACTTTGGGGCCTGGGAAATTTTAGGATATGGTTTTCAGGACATGGTTTTCAAGACTTGAGATCTCAACTTTGGGGCCTGGATTTTCACACTCGCGTCCAAGACCGAAACCTGAAAACTTTTAGGACGTGATTTTCAGGATGTGGGATCTTAATTTTGGGACCTGGATTTCACACAGGGGCTTCACAATGGCCTTCGGCCACGGGCACCCACTAGTAACTTATAATAACTTAAGATATAAGTTATAATGACTAAGGTAGCTTAAAATAATATAAGGTACATCATAAAGTAGCATAGGGTATTTAAAATAACAACATAAAAATAAACCTATTTATCATAGTAAATTATATTAATGAATTATGTCAACTAATAGTGAAACACGATGTTTACATAATGATATCATAGTGAAATAACTTTAACTAAGGTGAAATCATTAAAATGCATTTGATGCACTACCAAGCTCTTTGATAATCTCCAATGTGAGTCTAAGGTGAAAACATCAAAAGCATAAGGAATTGGGGCACACTCCCTGGCTTACAACACTTCAAGCTTAAAAGGGTGTGCTAAAGCTTTGAAATGGGGACTAGGATGAATGACAAGCAGGTCAATTATTCACATGAACTTGTGCAAACTAAACAACAAGTTGGTTAGTGTATAATTGGAACATTTTTGGTGCACGGACAAGCCATAGGAAACACACAAATTTATAAGATTCATCACGGGTTAGACTTGGAGGAAGCCACCACCTTCCCCCCTATAGTATTCTTTATGCGTGGTCATAGGGCCAACACCCAAATGTCATCTTGTTCAAGGACTCCCAAGTTGCGAGTCTCGAAATTCTCAAAATTGGGACTTCTACAACTTTGGAAGCCCATAACTTCTTTTGCAAACCTTCGATTGATATGAAGTCTAAAGCAAAGTTGTAACTTTCATCAAGAGCTTTCCAATGGTATGTGGCATGCCACCTTCAAATAAGTAAATCGAAGCAATTCTTCATTTTTAATGGTCGGGAATCAAATTGACAATTTGACTCCCGACTCTTCTTTGGCCATAACTTATGTTTTACATATCCAAATGTGTAATACAATTCCCATTTTAGGCATTTTTCAATACAATGAATTTTGACCTTTGCAATTGTTTTCTGAAGATTTGGGAGTCCATTAAGACTCCAATTCCTAAAGATGGAGCTCACTTGGGAGTGTGGGGGTTCATTCCCTCATGCTCCCTTGCACTCCTAGGAGCACAAATTTGACTCTCGAATTTCATTTTTAACCCACACCTTTGCAAGCCCTTACGTTAGTCACGAGCCCAAGGCAAGGTTGGGATAGAAATGAACTCATTTCATTTTTAAGGTCCCACAATGATTTAGGCTAATAAATTACACTTCTCTTTTGTAGTAATGTGGGCAAAACATCAATGTTGTAATTGACAATTATCATGGGACATTGAAGGCCTAGTTGAAGTCAAGGAAAAGTAGATTGGTTAATTGTCGTGTGGATTGGTGCATCCATGTGTTAGCTAAAAATGTCCTCATTCAATACTGGTATCGAAATCTATGCAAGAACTTTGGGTTCACGAACAATAACACCAACAATTATTTATGGTTAGGGATTTATTGGGGGCACAGTTGATTTTTGACACAAATGTGACATTGCTTTCTTATGATGGTGGTCCAACACACATCATGTCATCAAAAAAAGCCCATCTTCAATACACCAACCACAACCCAACATCAGAATGGGCATGTTGTAATTATGTCAATGCACAACAATCTGATTATTATATTAATCAAACAATTGTTCTAACAATACCTTAACCAACTTAGTGTTCCCAACACCTATTGACCCAAGAAAGAGGAAAGAACCAATGGGCTATTGGGCTCTTCCTAAACTAATTCATGATCATAGCACAACTTTAACTATTACTTGTAATGTCATGTCTTGGCCTACAACATGTTGGTGCAACTATTCTAGCAATCCCCAAAGGCAAAGTTTTTCATTTTGATACACTACTTTCAACGTACATTTATTATTGATACAATGGTACACTACATTACAACATACATTGATTATTGATAGATTGATACATTACATTGCAACATACATAGATTATGGATACATTGATACAGAATATTACAACATACAATCTCAATGGTTTTCTTCAATGGGTTCAATGCTTCTGGATTCTACAATAGAGTGATATAAAAAACAAAACCTTTTCCATCACATATCTAGATTTTATAATGAAGTTAGTGTAGATAAAACCTTTACCATCATAGTTACACATTGAAATTGTCCAATGGAGTTTTTCAAACCAACTCCACCTTGAAAAACCTAAAACACAAAGATGTCATTTTTCAAAAAATCCCATTTCAACTTAAATGGAATAAGACCAAACCAAAGATAGGAATGCGCACCATGTCGTGACGTGTAGTGTCATGATGTACAGTGTCGTAAGGATGTAAATACGTAGTGAATTCTACTAAACAAAAAGACTAAAGCCAATCAAAGGTATAAACTAATCAACTAAAAAGATATGCATGCACACATATATATACAATGCACAAGGGAGGCTGAGATGAAATTCTCATGTATCCCCCCCCAGACCTAAGCCGGGAAAAGTGTGTCATGGTCTAAGTAGGAATCAAGGTGTTATAGGAGAACATGATGAACAATACCAATTACCGACGGGAACTTGAGTGAGCTCTGGCTTGAGGCAGAAGAAATGGTATCCACCATTACAATTATCGCAAAGCAGCATCTGATCAGCATCGTCTATCCTTTGACATACCTAACATGGATAATCAAGTGGAGGAATCCAAGTCAACGTGATGATGGTAGGATCCAAGTTCGACAAGTGGCAAGGCGCAAAATTTTTGGAATGATCCTGAATTGTGCGTCTGTCAGCTCCTTGCAACTCCAACACACCTGAAGGCTTGATCGCCTTAATCCTCAAGTTAGTGCAACCATAAGAAGTGTCTAAAGTATCATTGGGTTGTTGCTGAAAATACACAAAATCACCAACATCAAATTATCTCACCTTAGGTTTGTAACTGCCACCTCGTGTGTGTGCATATCGTAAGGTGTCTCGATGTTGTGCAATGGACAAGTTTTCCATGGCCATGGGCATAACCCTCATGAATAGGGTAGCCCTTTCTGCGATGACCTTAGCCCAAGTGGTTGGAGTATCCAAATCCACAACCTGGTCCATTTGAGCAGCAATGGAAGATGGTGGAATGGGATGTCTCCCAAAAAGTAGAAAGTAAGGAAAGAAATGAGACAAAAAAACATGTTTGGACATCCTATAACCCATGGCAATGCAAGGGAAGGCTAGGTCCCAATCCTCTTTGTTCCTAGTGAAACAAATCTTCCAAAGTTTTTTCTTGCATGTTTGAACCATCCTCTCTGCAAGGCCATTAGCTTGGGGATGATCTCTTGAATTTCGCCAATGGTCAATGAAAGCATGGTCAAATAGGTCTTGGAATTCTCCTTTGAATTCTGATCCTTGATCAGTGAGGCACTCAGCACAAGCCCCAAACCTACTCAAGACCTGTTGGAAGGAAGCCTGGCTGGTAATATGTGATGACTTGTCCGGCAACACAACAAGCTCGACCCACTTTGAAAAATGCTCAATCATAATCATGATGTAGACATTACCCTTGGAGGTCTGTGGTAATTCTCCAACTAAATCACATGACCAGCGATAGAACATGCCTTGAATAGGGAGTGGAGAAAGTGTGAGTTATCAAGAGGAGAAAGAAGTTCTCATTCTATCACATTATTCACACCTAGCAATGACGTCTCGGACTTGAACATACATACCTTTCCAATAGTAATGAGGAGCGAAAAGGCTATAAGTACGTTTAACTCCAAAATGTCCAAGCTTCGAATGTACCTTCTAAATAAGACCAGGCCGTTCATGTGGTGGTGGAACCACTTTGTTGCCTTGTGGTAAGCATCGAACGAGGTGATTATTCCTCCATAAGTAGTGTTTAGATCGTTGTTGTATGCGATCCCGCTAACTTGATGTAACTTGGGGAGGGTATTCCCCATGTTGAAGAAACCCCATAGTGTCCAAGTCCTCCCATATATCTAGAATGGGATGCTCAACCAGGTTACATTGCAGTAGTGCAAGATAACTAGATGCCTCAGATACATGTATTACTGGGATCTAGTCAAAATCTTGCCTGGCTTCTGAAAAATCTTCAGAGGTAGGGAAGGGTCTTCGTGACATGGTATCCGCATTCTGATGTGTAATACCAGGTCGGTGAATAACCTTGAACTCATACTCTTGAAGTATAAGCACCCAACGAGCTAACTTACCAATAAGCTTATTCTTGGTCATCAACCATTTGATAGGCTAGTGGTCCGTATACAAAGTGAAATTGGTGCCATAAAAATAAGGCCTGAAATGTATGACGACCCATACAACAGCAAGGCACTCCCCCTCGTATGAAGAGTAGTTACTCTCAGTCTTGTTGTTGCTTCGAGATGCATAGGCGATAACATATTCCTTACCTTCCTCATCAAGTTGGCCAAGAATAGTTCCAATACAAGAGCACTCTAGTCAATGTGTAAAATGAAGACCTTGTTGAAATCAGGTCTTCTCAGAATGGGGAACTTTGAAAGCTTTTCCTTGAGTGTATTGAAAGCTTCCTAAGCTTCATCACTCCATGTCCAAGCAACATCCTTCTTTAACAATGGATAGAGAGGATGAGCAATAGTACTAAAATCTTAGACATAAATTTTGTAATAATTACATAGTTTGATGAAGCTCCTCAACGTGTGAACATCAGTAGGATTGGGCATCTCCAAAATGGCTACTACTTTGGCCCAATGAGCCATAATACCATTTGGCAAAATTTTATGTCCAAGGTAGATTATTGAAGTGACAACAAACTTACACTTTTTAGGATGAATCTTCATGTTGACTTCGTGGAACCTCTTGAATAACTCCTCAAGATGAGCCAAATGCTGCAGGAGTCCCTTGTTATGCACTAGGACGTCATCTATGTAACATCTTAGGAAATCTGCCCCTTCGAAAACCTGGTCCACAATTCATTGAAAGAAGACAGGTGCATTCTTCAATCCAAAAGGCATCACAAGCCATTCCCATAACTTGTTACTTCCATGGAATGTTGTTTTCTTGCGATCCTTCGTAGCGAGCACAATCTGGTTGAAACCTTGCTTCATATCCACAATTGTGAAGATGTTTGAATCTCCAATGCTATCAAACAATTCTTCAGGGATGGGCATGGGGTACCTATCTTGAGGTGTAACTAGGTTCAAAGGCCTATAATCCCCACACATCCTTTTCTCAGTCCATAATCTAGCTGAATCTTTCTTTGTTGGCATTACTATAGTGGCTACGAAATCAGAACTTGATGGCTGAATGAAACCGACTTCATAGAGCTCTTTGCATCTTTCATCTACTAATTCCCATTCATGTTTGCTCAACCTATGCCTCCTTCGATAGACGGGTGTCTCATCTATAAGGTCTATAAAGAACTGCATGGTCTTACACCTACCTAAGTCTTTCATTGAGAATGCAAACACATTCTCATACTTAATTAACAAGTTTGTGACTTGGTCTCTCTCCTTCTTGGTGAGGTAGTTCCCCATAACGAAAGGGTAGTTGGAAACACATGGAATGGAGTTGGAAAGTGTGTTTGAAGAACCTGGTGTATTGGGTTTTCCATTATCCAATTATGTAGATTCGTAGAAGGTTGTAATTGTTTCTCCAGAAGTTGATGTACCTCCAGGTGTATTAGACACAACTTGAGTCAAATTACATGGTACCTCCTCCCCCCCAACACTGAGAGTGAAATGTAGAGTGTTGAAAATAGGCAAGTGTACTTGGTCGAGGTGCCATGTGGTTGCATTGCTAGAACTGCAAGTTGATGGAATCAGTGTTGGTGTTGTGTACATTTGAAAGAGTACACAAGTTACCAACAACCATGTAAAGGAGTTTAGGTCCATGCCTTTTTTTAGTAGAGCATGGCGCTCCAATTTAATCACATTAATGTGACTAGTAGTGCCAACTTGAAACCCCATAGCCCTTTCTCTTTCTTCTGGGCTTGGTTCATCACAAGTGGCTAAGCATGTCGATACACCAGACCTGGTCCATCTCCTTGAAAGGCATGTGCTCCTGGGAAGGACACAAAGGTGGGCCAAGCACCTCTTGGTTTTCCTATTGTGTTCGTAGGAAACCAAGGAGGTTTTTCTTGCCTTGTAACTGGTTGGCAAGACTTTGATCATCCAATATGTGAGAAACCTATAAGTTGGGGTCTTTGATAGTGTATTTCAGAGCTAGTTGCAGAACTGATAATAATGCCAAGTTGGTCCACCAGTTGCACAGCCGGTGTGCATAGGAACCGCATAGTGCCGCATCAAGTAGGAGCGCCTCTCCAAGGTAATGCTTGACCAGTGTATAGTGCTCTTGGACTTTCTCCCTATGATCAAGCTGAGAAGGAGTGTTCTCAATTACATGACCAAGTGTAGGAGAAATGGATTGAGCCTAGGTGATCAATCGTATCATGTCCGTGAAAAGACCAGATCTTGTGTCACTCAAGCCTTCTCCAAATCCAGCCACTAAAAATCCTTGACACTCCCAACCTGAAATGATGAGGTCGACAGGGCCAAGTAATTCCATATGCTTCTTCTGAATTAGTTGTATGTCAGAGGGCAAAAATGTGAAACTAGCCTTCCATGCGGTGGTTGCAAATTGTTGTGGAAATCTTGTTGTGAACTCCCTCATTCTTGATGCCGCCACTTGCCTTGCAATAAGATTAATGTCTACGTAGAAATATTTCCGAACCACCATCCCTGACTGTAATAGGGCTTCAAGACCTGTACCAATACCACCAAAGAGCTCTAATAATGTAATCCCTTCCTTAGGTGGTGTCCAAGTGATTAGTTGACGAAGTAATGGCTTAATCGGTTTGTCATGGCTCTCCATGCTTTTAAAACTAGACAAAGCTTTGACCAAGGGCTTGTGGGCTATTTTGAACCTTTGTAAAACCTATGGTCCATGTTGAATGTCAGTAGGAACCACCCTCAAGCTTTCAGTAGCTTAAACGTAAGCTATCTCCTCTTCATCTCCCTCTATCCATTCGTGGCTAGCTTGTTGGATGTAGGAAATGGTGTGTGCTTCCTTGAACATACAATGGTGAGCCATAGGGCTATGGTTCCCATGTAAATCAAGGGGTATGTATCCTAGGTGGTGGCCATCAGTCTCCCAATCCACTCAATAGTACGCATGTTCGAACCAGTTGTCAATTGTTAAACCTGGTGGAAACAGGGCCTCTTGCTTAATGAGCACATCATAACTGGTGGCATTGGTGACTAAACATCTGACCTGTAAGCAAAGCTCCTGATTTGTACCTTCATTGAACTTAAGTGCAATCAAGTCCGAACTTTCCCCAAGTACCTCCTCTATGCTCCCACTAGCGGTGCGAATCTGCCACATAGATTTCCGTAGTTTGGAGTCAAACATGCCCATCTTCTTGGCGAATTGAACTCTAAGAATCACTGGTTGGGCACCTGTGTCAAGAAGTACCACTTTGGGTGTATGTCCTCCCACTTGGATTGTTGACCCAATATTGTCAACAATGGCAACTCCGGTGGAGATGGAAGTTCTTTCACTAGGCACCACCTTCGGAAATGAGTGAGAGTCTTTGTGGAAAGAATGGCTATCCACAACACCTTTGCTAAGTAACAAATCCACAAGTGAGGTGTTGTGAATTCCCATCTGATATGTGAATGTAGAATCAGAGGTAAGAAAGCCCACTAGTTTAACCATGCTAGAATTAATGACCAGATTACGAACGCCATTTGCAACACGTGAGCCAATTGAATGTCTCTCCAAGGTGTTGGATGGGACCTCTATAACATGTGGATCAGGGATTGGTAGAGGACCTAATGTAGTGTTCAAGGTATCTTCTAATATTGCAATTATGTCCCTGGTGCTTAGCTTCAAATCTTGAACTAAACAGTGGTGTACTCACAAGCTTTTGCGCCATTTCATGCATTTGAAGTTGGTATTCCATAAGCTAATCAGTGGAAAATTGTGTGTTTTTTTTATGTACATGTACTCCTGGGATGCGAGAATTTGATGCCCTAACAGCTTGTGGTGTAGTAGTCTCCTCCCCCCTCGCCAACAAGGTGAGTTTTTCTTCCATGTTGAGAGGACGAAAAGATTGTGGCATGATTGCTCGAGCTCCTCTAGCCCTAGTAATAGGACTTGAACCAGATGTGAGTCCATTAGTTTGAATTACTTACCTAGTGGTAGAAACTCTGGGTGCCACACTAACTTCTTGTGCTGCGACATAGGAAGGGCAAAATGAAGTAGCAAATTCTGGTGTGAGACTAGAATTGTGTGGAGTGGAAAGAACATAATCCCCAACCATGGCATCGTGTGGAAAGCCATAGAACGACCTAAGAGGTCCCTCTCGTGATCCTGAACCTTGTATAGGTTGGGCATGACTAGCTGGTTGGGAGGACTTGCCTTTTAGATTAGCAAGTTGAGCCCTCAATGGTTCGAGCTCATTTTGTAAAGTCTGAATTTGAATTGCATGGGCTTAAAGCACCTCCCTCTTGTCAGCATTGTGCTCCTTATTCTTAGCATTCTTATTCGAATTACCCTTGGTGGGCAAAGCATGAGTGGAAGGCTAAAGTGCCTTGGCTTTTGGTTGAGGGACAATGGAAGATGTTGGCAAATTTTGCCGTTGTAATCGAAGTTGCTTTCGCTTTGGGAACTTGGCAAAATAAACAAATTTCTAATGTCCTCTTTGAGTTTGAAAAGCCTCCTATAGAGCATCTTGAGGGTTTCATCCTTCTGCCGAGAAAAGGTGGTGAGCTATAGAATTTTTTTAGAACTTTTGAGTGGAAATTCCAGCTGAAGAATTCGAAAGAATTCTCCCACTAAATCAAGAAAAGCTGGCACATTAATGGTGGGAGAAATGTTTGTAATAGTAGCAATGAGTTGTTGAGGAGAAAGGTTTACTGAGGTAGGTACCGGGTTTGGATTATTTGGCATAGTCTCGTGATGTGCAATTGCAACTTACAATGCAACTTGAGAGGCGATGGCCATGGCCATGGTGTAAGCTACATTGGGAATCTGGGTGACATCCAAAATCCTTACAGAATGTTGCTCGTAGACATCCAATGCCTCATAGTGCACATAACGAGCCAATTGTTTGAATGCAAATGCCTCGGTGTAATTAGCGCCATACTTGAGCTCCAATTCACAAACCATAGTTGAGAAAGTTGCTTTGAACTCCCTCACAAAAATAGTACCTGGCCTTCCATTGAACTTTTCAATTCTCCCAAAGGAACTACTAACCTCCATGGTGTATATGGGTGGTGAAGTCACATCTTGCAATGGAGTATACGGTGATGGTGTGAAAGTAGGTGTAACAACAGGCGTACCCCACTGATTAACCCTTCCAAATGGATTTTGATGTATTGTTGATGTGGTGTAACCTGAACCTGAATTCGTGGTAAAAGTTGTATTAAATGACGATGGTGTTATGGATGTTCGATCGTACCGTCGTGAAGATCGTGAATTTTAAAAAATCGCCTCAAAAGACTGTGTGTTATTTCGTAGCTGATACCTGGGCTCTGGCCGAACAATAGTGCTTTCATCATTCGAGGACATGGTGTTGTCCCATGCCCCAAAATTTTGTGATAGTACATAACACTAACTACAAATTTCTAACACAACGTACAATTTGAAGAATACAGTGCGTTATTAGGAATGACTCGTGACACACAAAGATCGCACGGAGGTTAAATGAAAGTCGAACAAAAGTCAAACAAATGTTGGATGAAAAGGTAGGATGGCAAAATAATATGTAGGACGGCAAGGCAAAGGATGTTAGGACGGCAAGGTGCAGGACGTCAAAACGACAAGGCGCAAGATGTATGATGGCAGGGCACAGGACGATAGGGCGCATGATGCAGGACGATAGGGGGCAGGATGAAAGTCCAACCAACATCGAACGAAAGTTCGACAGATGGACTTGAACGAATCGTCCGACAAAAGTCCGACGAACATCGAACGAACCAAGGTCGCGGCGATGGCACCGTTGTTGCTTGTAATGTTACAACAATGCGGGCACTATAACTCACAATGCTACTATTACTGTAGTTGTGGCACTGCGACGCTACGGTGCTGCTATTGTTGCAATGATGGCATTGTGACACTGCAACGTTGTTATTGCTGCAACGATGGCATTACGAGGCTATTGTTACTATTGCTACAACTCTTCGGCGCTGCGACGTTACAGCGCTATAGCCTACGATGTTGCGATGCTATAGCTCGCAACATTGTAGTGTTATGGCGTTGCGAGGTTGTTGTTGCTACAACAATGGCGCTACGACACTGGTGTTGCTACAGGGATGGCGTTGTGACATTGCTGTTGCTACAGTAATGGCGTTGCAACGCTGCAACTCGTAACGCTGCAACTTGCGACGTTGTGGCGCTACAGCTTGCGACATTGCAACACTGCAATGTTATGGCGCTGTAGTTTGCGACAACTACTGACGACAACATAGTATGCAACGATGGCATGCGGCACTAGAGCTCACGGCAATGACAACGTTGCGTAGTGATGGCAAGCGACTATCGAATTTATTTTATTTTTATTTTTTGACTTGATAGCTTCAAGAGAGAAAAAAAGAGCGAGAAAGAGAGAAAGAGAGAAAGGAGAGAAATTTGAAACCTGTTTCCCGGCTCTATTAGTTGGCATAACACCAGCTCCTTCTTGTAACAACGCCAACTCCCTTTAGTAGCACCAACACTAGCAACCTCCAATAGCAGTACTAGCAATAATAACAATAATAACAAGAGCAACAATAACTCAAAAACTTACAAGCAAAAGAAATATGTGGCTTTCAACATTAAACACAGAAAGTGGAGTTTTTCTAGAATTAAATTGCAAATAAAGAAGAAAATGAAATGTATGTAGGTGGTGACCGTGCAATGGCTGCCATGAGCATCTAGAAATCCTAGGTTATTATGGAGGAAATTCTTCTTACAAAGGAATTCTAAAAAAATTAAAAAGAGAAAGAAAGGGTTGGGCCTTTTATACCGTTGCCAACAATTGAAACCCTAAGTACCTAATAACGTACAATCGCCTAAGACCGTACATTAACCCTAAAAGTGCATATGGGCATGCCCGTAGCTGGCCATCATGTATGAGGCCATGTACGGGCATGACAACCACCTAGTTGATCTGATTATAGATCATCACCACTTTTCACACCTTGCATTTGTTCATTTCCAAGAGTTATAAATAATACCAACTAAAAGGAAAAAGATTTTAGGCAAGCTTGCAAATCACAAACACTGAAGTATTGTAAAAGCCTCATGCCAATGATTTCAAAACTCATTCATTTAAGAATTGCAACAAAAGCTAAGGCTAATCCATTAGTTCATTCAACTTATTTAGTTCTAGATTTGAAGGAAGTGTAGGACATAGAATGTCATGTACATCCAAAAAACTTGTGGACAACTACTTCAACGAGTTCAAGGATTTAAAATGCAAAGGAATAATTCTAAGGATTAGTGTACAATTGATCATTACATAATAAAGGTCCACTTATCCACTTAATCAAATATGTGGCATTTGATTAACCTAGTCAAATACTACATATTTGACTAGAACCCATAACTAAGTACCCAACTTTTAAGATGATCTATCTTAGTTGCACCCATGCGGGTTAGCAAAACTTTTAACCACCCGCCTCTATATAAGTAGTTATAACATGTTTTCCTTCATGTGACTGGCTCCTTATTACCTTGGGGGCATACCCATCAACAATTTGTTGCATCCATTAGTGTGTTATTGAACTTGACACATGATTCATATGGACTTGCTTGGTCGACATGCCATTTGGAGCCGTTGATCACCTTCCAAATGACCCCAAACACAAACAGACAAAATATTCAATTCACAAGCATTCAACACCATTGAACCCCACATTTAACTCATATGGACTTGCTTTGTTTGGCCAGCATGCCATTTGGAACTTCTAATCACCTTCCAAATGACCCAAACACAAACTGAAAAAAAATCAACCCACAAACATTCAACACCATTGAACTCCACACTTGTCTCATATGAACTTGCTCGAAGAGCATAGTATTTGGAGCTTATGATCACCTTCCAAATGACCTAAAAACAAAACGAGAAAAGATTAAATTCACAAACATCCAACAAATTGCTTAATGTAAAATTGTTTTGGTTACTTAAATTGACAAGCTGTTGAATTTTTAAAATTTTGCACAACTTTGTCCTCAATACCACAATCACTTAAACAAAAGACTTTGTTGTAACATGATAATGCATCTGAAGGCTAAAAGTTTTCCAAGGTTCATTTGTCCATTCCACTATAGACCTTTTTCACATGGACTCTATGTTGTTCATTAGGCTTAGTTTCATCAATGTTTTTGTCTTATGTTCAATAATTCTTTATTCCTTTGTTGATTGCATTGTTTGGGAATGTTTCATCATCCACCTTCCCCTTTCTTTCCTTAAAGGAAAATGGGTCAAATTTGGATGAAGAACCAAATTCCCTATCCTTAATGAACACCCATGCTGTATTACAAAAATGAAAAAAAAATTGCCCATTATGGTTGGTGTCTCATTTTTTAAAAGAGTTACAAAAAATTACATATAATAATTGGAAGGGGGGTGGGTTGAGGAAAAAAAAACATTTTCATCTCCTACCACATCAACATGTGCCTTGTGATGTGCAAGAAAAATCTGTACATCTTTGCCCCTATCGACCTTCCTCGTGTTTCACAAACCTAATGAAAATGCTTGATGTGTTTCTTTTCTACAACACACCTACTAACATAAAAACCATGTTATCCTCCCCTCTTCATTATGACTCAATGAACTTGGCCCCCTTGCCTCCCTTGACCTCCTTAATCGGAGTCACCAATGCAGCAACCCTTGGGGACAAAACGTTTAAACATGCAACACAACTAACTCAATGAACTTGGCCATCCTGGTCTCCCTCGACCTCTTCAATCAAGGTCATTAATGTGGTTGACATAGTGAAACCTAGACCCCCTACCTCCTTCAACCTCCTTAATCAAGGTCAATAACCATAATTAATTAAAACTATTTCCATATTTCTATACATGTGGTTCAAGCATGTAGCCAAAAATATGAAAATTATATATATAGCTTGTAATCAAATCTATACAAATTTTTCTATGTATCATTAATGTATCATACCCATTTTGACCATAATAAAAATTCTACAAAATAAAATATTGCATAATCATGGTCACATCAAGACCCTCACCTTATGGCATATAATGCATTAGTATCATGTTACAAAACATAACAATTCAATGTCATGCAATCATGTATCAATGCAATTCATGATATAGTTGTCACCTATGAAAGTTACCCCATGAATTGTCAAAATAAAAAAATATTCACCCCTTCCCAACTTTTTTTTAGGGAATTTGTGTAGGGCAGGGCCTTGTGGTAAACATTTGCCATCAAAACCTAATGATCATTTTCTGCTTGGGGGTGAGCCCATAGAGCAAGCTGTTGTAGTATGGAATTAGGCCCAATTACACCCAAGAAGGCATTAAGCCCATAGGCAAGCTGAAATTTCATTAAGTGGTAAAGGTGTAACCATTAAAAGTGAATTTATGCCAAATAGTACTTTGTTAATCACAACCATAAATCAAACTGTTCATATGAAGCTTGCAACAATTTACATTTCTTTGGAGCATGCATTTAACCCAAACCACTAACTACTTATTTATAATTTTAATGTCGACATCTTGTTTAAACTATTGGTATTCAATTGCATCAAAACATGTTGGGCCCCTTCCCATTTGGTTAAAATGATCTTTTGGTATGTTTTCTTGGACAAGAAGACACCACAACAAAAATCAAATGCTCATCTAAACCCAACTCCTAATTCATGAATGGTAACATGATAGAATTTAGTATTGATGTAAAACAAGCTAACACTTGGAATCTTCTTTCCAAATTACATGTATTATGTTCAAAGCTCCCAACTCATTAGGTACTCGATTCCACTAAGAATTATCCATATACCAAAGATGGACAAGATAAATTATACCCAAATCAACCACATGGCCCTTAAAGCTTGTCATCCTTTCCAATTGAATCCCACTATGGACTTTATTTTATTAAACTCTCCTTCACCTCCTTTCATTTGCAACAAAAGTCTTGTCTTTTGAGAGAGTGCAAGTGAATAAAGTTACATCTACACACATTGTGGTCATTCATGGAGTCAACTATACATCTCTAATTCTTTCATTGCCATTATAACATAGTAGTGACATACGAAATACACGTATTTTTCTAAGGTGCTCAAAAAGAAATATTTTTAAGTATTTTAAAATTTGAAAATGTGAATACATGAAATACGTGAATATGATGAGCAAAACGCTGAGCAAGCTGAGCTTAAGTTGTGCCCAAACCCAAAGACAACGATGATTAAGTATTTTCAAGTATTTTTTAAAAAGCCTAAAAAAACGTATAATATGCGTATGTTTGAATCGAATTGAGAGTATGTCAGTACTATGCACTATAATCCTCAATAAACAAATAAACTATTAGCAATAGTGGTAGAAAATTTGGTGCTTAACTTCCAGAAGACACACTACTTATTTCCCTTCGTAGCAAGCTTCCCTCCATCACTAAAACATTTGCAACCACACACCAAAAAAAAAACAAAAAAAAACCAAGCACATCCCAAGACTTTCACACCTTCATAACTCGCACCATTGTTGTCATTGTCTTCACAAATCAACTCTAGGTCCAATCAACGACAAAAGACAAAATATGAGTTTGTTTCTTATATGCATAGACACAAACAATTAATACATTTTTCACATTAAAAATCCTAATCAATAATTCCAAACTACAAGGGATTCTTCCAAGGCCTATTCCAAAGTGTAACTAGTTTCTCCCCTATCAAGTTCTTCCAATGCATGTTTCAAAGTGTAATTGGTTTCACCATTGTCAAGTTCTTTTAAGGCCTATTTTAAAACATAGGGTAGATAGGTCAATGAGTGAACACTTGAGCTTTTAAAGAGTGTGCATTCATTCTCTCATTACTTTCAACACTAGAGGTTCAAAGAGTATAAAGAACCCTTCACCTAACACCTTTATAGTTGTTTACAATCTGGTTTGAAACAAGCAAGATAAAACCTCCAAACGTGAGGGGAAAGGGAGGGCAAAACAAATAGTCCAATCTCTTGTGAACACATATCCTTCCAAGTGTAATTGAAGTGCATCTTATAACTAGACTTGCCAATCTATACACAAACAAAATATCCCTCATATTATCAAACAATGTGGATATTATTCTAAACAACTCCATTTATAGCAATGAACACACATGCACAATCATAAATTGCCTTTCAAAAAATTAAAAAATATGTGTTGGAAATGCCCAACAATTAAAAATATTGAGTATGAGGAATGATTACCCATTGCCAAACAAAAAAGACAAAGCGAAATATTTTAACATAGGGGAGTTTGAAGCCTAGTGACCAACACAAACTATGAATGGAAGGTTTAAAAACCCCTGTCACAAGTTTAAAAATTGATTATTTCATTATAAAGTATTATTAAATGATTGTACCAGTTGGGCAATGTTTATTAATGAACTATATATTGAACTATTTGGGTATTTACTAACCCATGGGTGCTTGGTATGGGTGTTTTTCTACCTTAACTAGTTTTTCTATTGTCAATAAGAATGTTGTCTTTGTTTTTAATGTCCATTCACATGAAGATTGAAATTGACCTTACAAAAGGTGTTTTATCTAGGAAAAAAGGTTGAAAAATATACCCAAATAAGACACTCCCAAGGGGTAGAAAGGACATGGTGCATAGGTTTTAGGATTGATTCATCATATAAGTGGAAGAATTAAAGTTCAAATTAGCTTGGAAAAAAAATTATTATTTTATCAGTGGGGATTCTTATGGTTGTCACATGTCTTGTTGTATAGGAAAAAGTTCTGAAAATAGACCCTTCACCTATGTAAATCAATGAAATTATTTTCACAATTATTTTCCTCATTCGTCAAAAACACCTTAAAGGCATCCTTTGTTTTCTTTTTGGTCTTTTCCACTTTTAAGGAATATTTCAAGATGGCATTAATTGTGTTCATCATTTTGTCTATTTTTCCAGCATGCACCTTGCCATTTTTCTTTTCCTATTTTTTGTTTTTTGTTCTCGATAATGCCAATGTGCTTATGTTTCTTTTCTTTTTTTTGTTGGATTTCTTCTTTTTCAATGATGTTGATAGTTGTTGCTAAGGCATGATGTCTTTTACACCATTGCTAATGTTTTAAGAACTTCATTGCTCTTGCATTTCCTTTCATTCTTATGATCCATTAATGGAGTTGACATATTTGTGCAATGCCTTGAAAGCCATGAACTTATTGAATTTAATTATTTTATTAATAATCCATGTATTTAGTTGGATCCTAAAGGAAAGTGTGGGAATTTGTTCAACCTTTAAATTGATTTATACCTCGATAAGCAGTTCGATTCCTTTGTAAAATGTGGTACATTGTAATTTGTTCGTAATTTATTGGTGAGTTGTAGAAGTTTTATCTATGGAACTTGATTTTTATGTTTCAATTTAACCATTTGTTATACACTTAATCATTCTACTATTCTTGTTCATTTTCTTTGCAATTGATCCTATAAATCAATTGAACCATGATGTTTGTGCCCTTACATTTAGAGTTGTTATTGATGGTAGTTGTTAGGTTTCAGTTCTAGATTTTATTATTCTACATACGAAGTTGTTAAGTTGGTTGTGAGTTTCCTATTAAGGAGCCTATTTCAAAATCATGGTTTTCTTATCTTGATGATAAAAAAGGTTGAAAATGTGAATGTGGGTGGAAGGAGGATCAATAAACATACTAAACATGGGGCAAAGAATGCTTCTAATGTGTAGAGGTAATTTTATGGTCTCAACATGATAAAATCAATTGTTAATTTTTTAGAAGATGAAGGTTTTATTAAGAATTTGGTGGACATTTTGTTTACTTTTGTTTTGTAGGTGGCAAAAAAACATGGCTCCTTTTATCCTCCAACTAAGTATGCATCTAAACTTGCATCTATTTTTTTTCACTTGGAAATATGTTAAAGGTTTTGTATTTGAAATTTTTTTAGGGTTTAGGGCTCTATAATTAGGGTTTTAAGGTTGTTGTTTTTTCATTTGGTTTAGATTTCTAAATATAAGGTTTAGGGTTTGTAGATGGGTTTTGAAGTTTAGGTTTTAGGGTTGTTATAATTGGTTTGTGTTTTATGTAAGTTGTTTTTTTGTGTTTTTTACTTTGTCTTCTTTGCAACATTCAATCATTGATTAGCGGCATTGGTAGATTCATAAGGCAATGACAATAGTAACAAGTAGTGGAATTAGGTGAAACACATGTATTTCCAATTAATATCTTCATATATAGATGAGGGGACTATTGTGCCAAAATTATCAATGATGAAGCAACATTTTGAACTTCAACAATTATCCTTGGCAAATCAATCAAGAAGTTTGATATTTGGTCCATTGAAAAGGAACAAAAGATGTTGATGTCATTGATGTGTCAAGCCATGTCTTTAGTTGGTTTGAATTTTTGAATTTGAAAATTTTTACATGATTTTTTTTTCTTGTGGGGTGTTCCAAACTTTGCAACATGGGTTTTGATGAATTTCCTTTGCTCACTTTACATATTGGTGTTGTTTTATAATTTTATCAAGGTGTATCGAAAAATTAGAAAATAAGTGTTACACGATGTTTTGTACATCAACACTAGATTGATGCTAACTATCTAGTGGTTAATGCCATTTAGACATAGAAGGAAATTTCTTGACAATGCCCTATCTAGCTTGATGATAAACTTGGATTGCATTTGTTGTATTTGCAAGTTAAACTTAAATGGCGATTTCCCAACAAGGTATGGTTCAATATTACTTGAAATGAATTGAGGTTAATTATGTATATCCTCACTTTTGACTTTCTACATTTGAGATATAAGGTCTTATCCAATAAGACTAGTCAGGGTATTGGAATCACTTGAGTGGAAAACAAACTTGTGGTTCAAGAATACAAGATGGAAGTCATGGGTCATTGAAATTTTATTTCCTATGACAAGTAAGTTTAATGATGTTTTTTTAATTTTATGTTTTTTTAGTTCTTTGACCTTTTTTTTTTTTTCTTTGATTGGTTGTGTTTTTATGATTGTAAGTACAACCAGATTGAGAAACCTTGTGAAATTGCACGATGTAATGGATTATTAATGGTGAATTGATATGTGATTGATTGATGTGGTATGCAAAAGCATTTGTTAAAAATGTGGCTACATACAAAAAATGAATTAAACGTTTATATATTTTGTTTATGATTTTTTTTAAAACTTGATTTTGTACTTTTTTACATTTTTTTGGTAAATATGTTTCCACATGTCAAAAATTTCATAATTCTTATTGACAGACCTTGAATCAATTTAATTCTAAATGATGATCCAAAAATCGAAATTTTTTTTTATGATACTTTTTGTTTTAGGTTTTCTTTGTAAATTTACATTTTCATCATTATTTTAAGGTCAATTTTAAGGTTTAATAATTTTTTGTTTTCTTACTTTTAACTTTTTTTCTATCTTGCTTTTATTGCAAATGATGTCGATGGAGTTGATGATTTTGGGATAGTTGTTTCTACTATTGTAGCAAGGGTTTTGTCCATGTCCGTGATGGTAATGTTATGAGTTTTTGACTTGTTTTTTGTTTTGGTGTTTTTTTCCTAGCAATGTTTGTCCCAACTTAATTTTGTGGATGTGTCTCATGCTTCAACTTCTATGTCTAAAAAAAAAGGCACAAAGAAAACAATTCATTTTGTCCTTTCTTCCAAATAAGAGAATAAATATCTTCGTGGATCCACCATGGATGTTGATGACAACTTTTGGAACATCATGTTTGACAAATAACTTCTGAAGCATAAGGATAGGTTGGATGTGATCTTTGTTTGTGATCTTTTGAATCATTGTTGTTTTCATTTTTGAGTTTGTGGTTTTTTGTTTTGATTCAGGTTGAATGAGTTTAGTTGCATTCAATTTGTGGTTTTTGAATCATTGATGTTTCTAGTTTTGAATGTATTATTTATTTTGAGCTGGGATGAGTGGATCTAGTAATATTCTGTTTTATTTTTGGTTGTGAGTTAGAATGTCTCAATGTGGGGATTTATGTAATGTATGCATTTATTCTTGGGACATATGGATCATATGCATTTAAAATTTGAGTCTTTTGGACGGGTCAATGTTGTTGAGTTGTTGTAGTTGTGTATACATGGGTTTTGGGAGTGGGCATAGAGGTGAACTTCAAAATTACAAACAACATGTTTGACTCTTCCTTCTATGTTTGATCCAAAAGTCTTCTCAATGTATAGCTGATTAGTGTTGTGGGAGAGGGCATTATAGTTTTATATCAACTCCTTTGAATTTATTTATTTTTTAAACCTTTTTTTTAAAAAAATTCCTCAAGTTTTGAAATTTTCCTGCATTTTTTGAAATTTTACATCAGATTTTGCAGAGAGAGAAACAAATTGAAAAAGAAAAATGAAAGAAAAAGATGAGAAAAAGATGAGAAAAAGAGACAAAAGAAGAGCACCTTCCATGGAAGGTACTCTACCAGGCTGAAATCAAAAATGGGTTTCTGAGGGTGGGTGAGGTACACAAATTAACAAAGACAAAAAAAAAACGTCAGTGCTTGACGTATGGGTGATGAAATATTTCAAACTAGGGTGGCATGAAAATCAGATGGCATGGTGAATGAGATAATTTTCATGCCACCCTAGTTTGAAATATTCCATCAAATATTAATCTAATGGACCTTTATCTATTTTTTTGTAAAAAAACCTTGCTAAAGTAAGAAACAAAAAAATACACATGGTAATGCCATATATGGCAAAAATTGTAGCCACATTTATGATATCACAATTATAAGTTGATAAATATTTGGCAATCAAATGCCCCAGCAGACCTATTTAAAAGCCCAGAAACACAAAACCAGTGTAAACTAACTCTATTGTGAATTATATTGTGAGTTTGGCGAAAGTGAAAGCCAGTTATGGAGCTATGTGGAGATTTTACCCTAAGAAATCCCCTAAAAAAATTCTAGGGTAGTTGTAGCCATACACTCCTCCCTGATGGGATTTTGGCTACAAATTGCTGAATAATTAATTAAATTTTAAATCTTAACTTTGGCACTTGAATTTTTTTAATTTTTTAATTTTGAAAATAATAAACACAGTGGTTTTGCTATGTTTATGGGACAGTTTAATGTGTCTGGACTGTCTCAGTGTTGAGTTCTTGAAATTTAAGAAGGTCTGGAATTCAAACACAAACAGTTGAAAACTTGCAAACTTTTTAAAATTTTTATAAAATTTATAAAACCTTTGGCACACAAGTAATAAATAAAATTTCAAAAATTCGGCAAAACAAAAAATAATTTAATTTATGCCGGAAGCCCCCGTTCATGTACTATGATATTTTAGTAGGTTCAACCGCATTACAATTGGGTGGTCAGCACACTCAATATTCACATGTGAACCCCCCAAAATTTCCGAAAAATTTGATGAAGTCATATATGATGAAACCCCAAGTACTAATTTTGTGCACTTGTCTATCACGCACTACTTTTCTTGTATATAAATATAAATATAATACTTTTCTTTTAGGTTTCTAGTAAAAGTTGCGGGTAAGCAAGATGTCATTGTGATGACACTAGGCCTCCGCACATGCACAGGAAAAATGTCCACTCAACTACAAAAAGATGCTTTCACAGCCGGGCGTCCACTCTTCTTACAAATTTTAATTACCGAGGTGAAACCCATATATGAACTTAGTTGAGGTTCATCCACAATTGAGTCATATTGAGCATATGGTAAATGGTGCACTAGTGGGTGCTGGTTCACTATGGCCCTAGTTAGCAAAGTATTAGTTGGCTCCCACTTCGCAGCTCACAATTCATCCATTGCATGAACTTTAGTCAACTTGAAGTAAGAACACTTATCTTCTAGTGCTTTAGAACACTTATCCTTTCCATGGATGAACTTCCATGCTTATTTGGCATCTCCTTCACTAAAATTAAACATTTTGTCCCAAGTCAAGTCAAAAAAAATTTATTTTAAAATAAATTTTTAACCCCATATATGAATTCAAACTAAGTCCATACTCAAAAGATCATTATACGCAAAGCCCATAAGGATTATTATTTATTAATAATTTCTACCCATCTCTCTATCAAAACTTTTTTTTTTTTTTTTGAGAAATGACCAATATATGGTTCCAATTTTTTTTGGGAGCAATGTAGATGTGACAATTTTTTTTCTTAGGTGAGTGACCTTGCTATTGTGTTCTTCAATTCTAGAGATTAAATGGTGAGACCTTTGGAAATTGGGACCAAGCAATGGCCACTATTGTAGTGTAAGGGTGACTTCAACACATATTTACATAATAATTAATTTATTTTGAAGATTCCATTTCAGAAATGAAATATTCCTTGAATATTTTAAAAGAATATTTTCTTTCCATTACAAATAAATTTATTTTAAAATAAATTTATTTTTGAAAAACTGAACATTTAAAAAAATAATATAATTTTGCCGAAATCACCAAGGAACTATGACATAGGTGTTGTAAAACATCTCCACTTCCAAGTTCTTTTTCCCATGGAGACAAGTTCCATCTTCAAATTTTGCCCACTATATATCTTCAATAATTTACAAAATCAACTAGAGATGACATTCAAGCATAGAAAATCCCTCCACTGCCTCACATCAACCCTTGAAAATGTGGCAACATCAATGGTGTTCAAGTGCTCTCTAGTGAAGCCCTAATCCTAAACCATGCTCTTTTAACAACACAAACCTCGCCCAAGGAAAAATCACAAGCGATTTACCCTCCATAGGTTGGGCATGATCTAAGTCCATTAGAAAATTTTGCAATTGAAATATAACTTCATAACAACCTTATACTCACAAAATTAATGTAGGCTAGCCCTATCACCTAATGAGAAAAGCAAATGCAATTTAGCTTTTGATAGCTAAAAGAAGAAGCCTTATTTTCTCCACTATTTTTTACCCTAAGCCATGATGAATATTATTTACAATTTCTAGTTCTAGTAACCAGTTTTGATGTTATAGCATTGAACATTATGACAAGCAAATAAATATATGTAGATCATGAGGTGATGATAAGGGTAGGAGGAACCTTATGTCTACAAGAGGCCTCTTACACCTAGTGCACACAAGGTGCCTACCATTATTCAAAAATCTAAGGTGCCCTCCTAATAAGCTACGAAACTTTTGCAGAACTCCAAAAGTTGGAATTTGGGTGTGGGCAACAAACAAGCAATGAGTACATGTAATCCTCTTTGTAAAACATTAATATGGTTGTTAATATACACAATATGAAGAAACAATGATCATTTATTAATTGGGGATGTTGGATGATCTTTTCTATGATACCATATCTATGACTCATGTTTGGGACACATTCATTCAGGAAAGGTTTGAACAAAAAGAAGATCTTGTTGAAATTTATGGGAATTGAATTTACATCCAAACCTTGATACCAAAATAGTATGTTGACAGTTTAAAAATACAGAAAAATACGCTTGAGTCCCTTTGTTTAGGAATACAAAAGAAACCTGTTTGATAAAATTGACATAAAAAAAATCCTTTACAACTTAGAAATGAGAAAAAACCCTAATTTGGCATAATTGGGCCAAATTTTGAGAAATTTTATTGTTGTTTAAAAATGGTTGCATGACAAATTTCATCAATTTTGGTACCTCCCTTTGAATCTAGATACCATAGTATCTTGGCAGCTTCAACAACACAAATTCTATATATTTTTAAATGCTGAAAATTTCAAGTTTATTTATTTATAATTGTGAAGGAAAAATTTTTAAAGTCTTTAACATGTTGAGGAATATTCTTTTGTGAAATGGAAACTTCAAAATTAATTAATTATTTAGGAAACATGTGTTATACTACAATATATGTTTTGTCAAAAATTGTTGTTCATTCCTAAGCGCATGGTCCTGTTATTTGCAATTTTTCAAAGTTACGGAAATGGCAAAATGAACCAAGGGGAAGGGAGGGGAGGGATGGCCACAAAAGTTTTAACAAGTTTTACAGTTGATATATATGTTCTTGTGATTATAATATGTATGCCCTTTAATAGTTCATGTTCACATTAAGGCATGGTGTTCTTATTTGCACGAAGGTACAAAATGAAAAGTTCAAACCTGAAAGTGCAAGTTAGAATCAACAATATGAAAATAAAAACAAAAATGAAATTTAATTGCAATGTTACCAAGAATAACAAAGAGGTGTGTATAAATAGTTTTGACTTGGTGTTGTGACAAACTCATTCTTGGATGGATGGCACCTTAAGGAATGGTTAATGAACCAAAAGTGATCAAATAATATTTTTTAAATCATTTTTTTAAAAAAAATTCACAATTGTAAATTATTATTATTATTTTATGTTTTTTAATTTTTAAAAAAATCTTGATACCATTAAAATTTCAAAGTTTATACAATTTACTAAATGTACTCATCAAAAACATTTGTTGAAATCCTTATTTAAGTATTTCTTATGCTTTGTAGAAAAGTCGTGCAACATTCAAATAGTGGTACGAACCAAGTATGGATTTGCCTTTGTTCATGAACATTACATTTTTAACATTGTCCATCAAAATTGACAAATTCAAGTTCTGTTGAACACTTTCCACTGATGTAATTGGTTAGCTTTCAAAAGAATCTTGTATTTGGTTGGAAATTTTGATGGAAAGAACCTTGAACATTGAGGGTGAGGATAGATCTGGATTGGGCTGGAGACACAAACTCAAGAAGATCACTTATTGACATGTTTTTCTGCTTGTTTGTGTGGTCATTTCTCAACAACACAGAAAAACAAGCTACTATTGCTCTGTCTTCTATTGCATGTGCTTTCTTCCCAGTTTTCAAATGTCAAGAATTTAACCGTGGAGGGGTCTGATGTTCCATACAAACACATCATAAACTGGCATAGGCCTCCTTCACAAGGGGATCTTTCTCACAAAGATAGTGAACAAACTGAGCTCTCTTGCCTGGCAAAATTTTCAGCTGTTAATGCTAGCTTGTAATCTAGATCTCATCTTCATGCATCAATTCACAACACTTCGTATTAAAACAATGTGATGACATGGGTAGCGGCCTACACAATAATTTAAGCAAACAAAGATGGGGGACATGGTGATCGTTCTTGAAATCATTCTTAGTTTTGCAAAAACCAGACATATTAGAGTTATTCGTAGCGCAATGAAAACAGAGCACCAGAACCCTGAGTTTGATCATAAATGGGGTGAGATTAAAAAAAATCTTGCAAAAAAGTGCATTGGCATTCACAATGTACTTTAACATAATATTAACAATTATGCTATTAACACAATGTACTTTAATATAATATTATTATATTATAGTACAATTTGTATGTATTATGGGGGAGGGGGTGAAACTTAGAAAACAATCAATTTTGGTAGTAAACTGATTTTCATCCTGTCTTTCCTTTTTCCAGAGCGCGTTCACTTCTCCTACATATATATTTTCACTACTCATAGCTGCACAACTACTATAATTACTCTCGAACCTTGTGCATTAAATCTCTGATATCTCAGCATATCATGATGAGATTTAAAGAAATTTCATTACTTTGCCGGTACAACTGAAAGAGGGGTTTGGGGGTGAAAGGAAGCCCAAAGACAGGGTGATGAAGACCGGGACTTTACAGATAACTCTATTCTAGCTTCTTCTTGTCACCTCAAACTTTTCTTCTACTAGTTGAAACCTGTGAAAATGCAAAAAGCTTCTACCTACTCAGAACAAAATTGATTCCAAAATTCATAACTCTAAATCCATGATTCCTTGCCCTGATGATTCATCATGTGCAAATTGAATCTGGTTACAACAAACATGAACTAAATAATGTGAAATTAGTGTATACACTACATATACAAAATATACAAATGGATGAAACTGTAAAGTTTACATACATATATTGTTTGAGACATGTTTGTCGATTAATGAATTTCATTTTGAAAATAGAATTTTTTTGAACTGAAGAACTAATACTTTACTTTACAATTTATTGTCATTTGATCTTTTTTTTGAAATTTTCAACACATTCTGAAAATAATGTCAAAGCTGCCAAGGTAGTAGGGTATTTATTCTATATACAAAAGGATGAAACCAAAAAGTTTACCTCACAAACAAATGTGTCGTGAACCATAGCTCTGTCAAGTATGACTTATTCAACATGAATATGTCATGATTGATTGACATACGGTAAACCTTATTATGTTGTTGTGTTCAGTATATGTTTTGTCTAGAGTCTATACAATCTCTGCTACAACAGGTATATGGTCAAGTGCATGGGGGTGAAGTATGTCATACATGCATGGGTGAAGGTACACACTATAACACACTACAGATTTGCAGAATCATGAAACACTTTTCACAAGTTATGACAGCACCCTCTTTACTTCAGTTCTAGAATTGTGTTCAGAAATCCAGTTTTTTGTACAATGAAGAAATGAAAACTGGAATTCTGTCTTTCAGACTTCACCTCCAAGACCAATATTGCCGGCTTTTGGGGATTTGCCATGGGAGAATTGTTGAAGAAAATTGAAGCGTTGATCTAGTGACTAGCATCATAACATTGATAAATAATTCAGTTTGTGAATAAACCCTGCCAAAAAACTACCTGCCCCAAATTTAAATTTAAAACAACTCAAATCTTTGGAATTCCAACAACCCAAAAAGCATTTGAATGGAGACCAAAAGCCAAATCCACTTGAAAGTGCAATTCACAGTGTGTGTGAGAGAGAGAGCTGTAGCTCAATTCATTTCAGAACATACTAGTTGAATTTTAACACATGAGGAGAAAAAACACACAATGTTGTAGCACACATTCGTGGAGCCTCTAAGTTGCTCTGTAATTCTTAATAACAATGAAATTCCAAGTGATTTGAGGATTCAAGGAATCTCTTTTTAAATAGTGCTTGGACGCATAATGTAGCCCCCCATCCCCAGACTCATAAATCTCTAATATCACTCAAATCCATAGCCCATGATTTGTACAAAATCATGTTCTACAAATGGCAAATGTTCTAAACAAACAATTAAGTACCACAGAAAGCAAGCTAATATTTAAATCTTTTACAACAAGAAGATTAGATTACCAAGTTTGAAAACTGGACTGTCGACTCAGTTGGGGTTTCTCAACCAGAACTGAGTCATAAAACACTTCCAATGGATGGGTTTAGGATTTAGGGTTTTCCAGATTAGGGTTTAAGGTTTAGGGTTTGTGTGTGCTTCATATATTGCCTGGAACCTCACCCTAAGTTTGTTCTCCCTAAAGGTTGCTGGAAAAGGAAATGGAAGTAGCAGGCAACCAATTCGCACCATCAATGAAATTGCCTACAGTGTAAGTGAAAGCTTGCTTTGATGTGAGTTGCATACTCCACCGAACTCGGTGGGCAGTATTGGAACCAGGACCAGTGTTGGAGTACTCACCATAAGTGACTTTGTCTCCGGATTGCTGATCCCCATTCCACAACAACCAACCAGCCGGTTGAATCAAGCTGCCAAGTGTGGACTCAATGAACACGGTCCTGGCATATGGTTTCCATGGCCTACCCAAGTAAGTGGGCCAGGTGGAAGCTGCTGGAACAGCAGCTTCCAATGTACAGGAAAGGAAGGAGAACCCGGTTGGTTGTGCTGGATCCGTCCTGCCACTCGCCGTGTACGTGTTCTGTGACCCGTGAAGTCCTGTGCGTGCCAACAGCTTGCAGTTCTGGAAAACAGCTGCAGAATTTCCGAAGATGTAGTCCACTGTGCCCAGAATGGAACAATCCGTGTAGAATTGTCGCAAAGTGTAAGCATACAAAGTGTCCTGCAGCGCATGTTAATCCAGATCATGGATCAAAGTCAGAAGCTGCAGAATAATTTGAAGAATTCCTAGCTGAACTGAACTGTTCCAGATTTGTAGCTCCTGGAAATTCGAGCAAGAAAAGTTCGAATCCTCATATCGATTCCGCCTGGAACTTGAAGCTAGTTACAAAGCTAGCCGGTTCGATGACAGCTACCCATTTGAAAGATCGCAACAGAATCTGTGTAGTGAAGATCAGAACGGAAGATGTCGTGCACTACTAGTGTAAGAATCTGTGAAAGACATTATGTAATGTATGTATTGTTGTACCTGGTAGCCTTCAATAGAGAGGCCAGCGAAGGCAGATTGATCGCCACCTATTCGCATTGCCACAGCTTGATGACCGCTTGGTCCCGCAGTGTTTCTGATTGTCATGTCCATAGCGACGAATCCCGAAGCTTTCACAGCTGCACAGTACACAGTACGACATGCACATGAAAGAGGAGGATGCATGGATCAGGCAGCCCAGTGTTTCTTTCGTCTACTGGCGAATTTTCGCCAAATTTCGACCTGAAAAACATGATTTAGAAAGGACTTTTCACGGGGGAAAAAAAAACCAAATACGCCAGAATTCGAACAAAAAATGAAATCCAAGTAACCAGATTCTTATGATAAATTCCAGTCTAGGTAGTCCAGAACATAGAAGGATTCTTTTTCTTTTTTTATCTACTTCCATATCTAGTATGTAGCCAAATTGGGGTAAATGTTTTTCTGGATGATGCCACTTTGAATATATCACAAAATCCTTAAAAGAAACCAAACTTTCCTTCTCGAACCAAGAACAAGCTGCAACCTAGAACTGCTGCAGCAGCAAGCTGTGAAAGCTGCAGAAAAGTTTGCTTACCAAGAGTGGCACTCAAGAACGTGGTGGATCCGCCAGCAACACTTTTGCTGCCAGTGAGAATAGTTCGTCCAGCGCCATCGCCATAAAGCATAAGATTCTTGGCACTCTTGCCGATCGTCACTTGTTCTGAGTAGGTCCCAGCTTTGACGTAAATCACCCATCTGCTGTTGGTACCGGTTTTAGCAGCGTTGACAGCAGCTTGGATGGTCTTGTACTGGCCTGAACCATCTTGCGCAACTACTGCATTCGGAGTTGGCTTCACAGTTTGCAACAAACGGCGGTCTGCTGCTCTCATCCAACCAGGGAATGCCTGAGAACCACCTTCAATTGCACTATGCAGATCTAGTTCCATTTGGTAGCTAGACTTCGACTGCGCCAAGTGGGCGTCGTCGTCGGCCGCAGAGAGGAGGAGGAGACGGCGGCGGTTGTGTAAGCTGGGAATCAGATTCGTCAAACCAGTGATCTTCGTCAGCGCCGTGACTAGAGCTAGCGCATTGCTAAGGAGCTGCGTTGCGTAAGTTGCTAGGGTTCCATTGACAACGCTGGTGCTGTTCCAGATACCGAACTCCTGGATGTCTGTCAGACAAGTATCCTGAGACGTCATAGCCGCACTCAACAACTGCTGGACGTCCTGGACTTCAGATTGCAGAAATTGTAGCGACAGGGTGGAGATTTGGGACAGTGAGTCGTTGAGCTGGTCCAAAGAGTCGCTGAGAACTTCCTCGCATGTAAGTAGTGTGGAGTACTGTGTACCGTTTTTCACGGGAGAGGAAGCTAGCAAGGCGTCCACGGCGTTCAGAGAGTCGTTGATGGCCTGCATTGCAGCCTCGATTGCGACGCGGACATACTTCTGCGGGTTGTTTGGGTCGGTTCCGTTCAGCGTGGAGCTACATACTTGTGGGTACCTGCAGGAGAGCAGCACGAAGCTCAGCTCACAACAACTTGTAAGGCCGCTACTTTACTGTGACATCTCTCAGACGTACTCTAAGAAACGACCAGCAACAACAAGAAAATTCCCCAGGGGGTTCCGGGAAGGTCTTTTCTTCTTACAAGGTTCCGTTACAAATGGAGGAAATAGAATTCGCACTGACTGGAGCTGCACCGCTCCTACCGTCATTCCTGTGGCCGACTTTCACTCCCACAACGACCGCAATCACTGCGACAATGACGAGTAAGATACACGCGCTGATTGCCATACATCCCTTCCTGTACCTCCTGCTCCGGCTCATCTCTATTGGTGACTCATGAGTTACAACACCACGCTGGCCGTATTCCACGCCATTCGACACTGCATGACCCGTTCTGAGATCAACATCCTTCGCGTAAGACTCAGAGTTTCCGAGCGACCCACCCACTACAGTGCTCGACTGCCTCCAGAGCTTCTCTCCGGAGCTATTCATAATTTCAGTTTCTCGATCACCACTGAATAATCGATCCGGACGCACCTTACGAATCACCCGCTATAACTTCACTACAATCTCCTCACAGCAAAGCCTTCATCACACAAGAATCAACGTCAAAACCAAGCAGCAACTGATCTAATCATCGATCTACAACACATGAGCAATCTTCCCCTCACAAAATATTTAACAATTCAGAATTCTTGCTGCAATTTCTGCAATGTTGTTACTGCAGTTTGCATCCAGCAGCTGCAAAGCTCTCTGTTAATTGATTTTCTGTCCCAGCTTTCTGTTGCTTGAAAGCTTCAATGCAACTGCGATCTCATGCTCAACACTAGTCAGCACAACACTAAAGCGTTGAAAGCCATAGCTACGGAGAAGGAGAGAGGGATGATGCGAGAACAGTTGTACAAAACAAGACAGGTGAGCAGATCTGCTGCTGCTGCTAGCTGCCTGACAGGGGGTGGAACTGGTCCTTCACTGGTGGCGTGCATTGGATTGCTGCTGGAAAAGCGCGTTCGCATGTCGCAGTTAGTGAATGGTAACTAGTCCTCGCACCGTACCCGCGGACTGTACATCCAAAATCCCCGTGCTCATAACTACCAAACACTAACTTAACTTTACTCTCCCCCCCCCCCAACCCCCTTCCCCACCCCTTCTCCAAAACACTAATTACCGTATCTACCTACCTACCGGTGTTTTTTTTAAGGAGTTTTAGTTTGTAGCCAAAGTGGCAATTCTCCATAGGAAGATGTTGAATGCGTGGCTATCTTCCATATGAAGATTTAGCCAAATATGGCTACTAGCTAGATATGAAGTACACAAATCTTTAATCGTCTTTCCATTTTTTGCCAAAGATTTTTTTTAATCTGGCGATTTTTTTAACAAAAGTTCCTTACTTTTGGTGATCAGAAACTTCCAAAATCACATTTGGAATTTGGAAATTTTCAAGATTTCCTTTTAGGCGAAATTTCGCCAATAAAAAGAAGGATGCTACTCACCCAGTGTCCTTTTTAAGGAGTTTTTGTTTGTAGCCAAAGTGGCGATCATCTACAGGAAGATGCAACAAAAAATGGCTATCATCCCTAGGTAGATTTAGCCAGACATGGCTGTAAACCAAATATGAAGTACCACAAATCTTTACTCACCCTTCTTTATTTTTGGCTACACAGTGAAAAGGAAATATAGAAATCTGACGATATTTAAATTTTTCCCCTCAATTTCCTCAATAGAAAACCTCCAGAATTACCCCTTTTTTTAATTTAATTTCAATTTTTTAGGAAATTTGCCAATAAAAAATACAAGGCTGCTACCCACCTCAAAACCCTCCTCCCCCCCCCCTCAACATCCTCTCCCCAAATCCTCGTGCTCACTAATAACATACCTACCCCCAACACTAATTGCATACCTACCCCCATTAAACGCCTTCCCCGACTGGACTACACTCCAGTCTCGTTTTTTTCAGAGTTTTTTGTTTGTAGCCAAACTGATGATCATCCATAGGACGATTTAGCCAATTCTGATTATATACCAAATATAAGGTACAAATCTTTTTTTTATCACCTTTCTATACTTTTGGCTACTCATTGACAACCCAAATATAGAGATGTGACAATTTGTACCTTTTTTTCCCTCACTTATTTGTGGCCCAAGAAAACCTCCAGAATCACTGCATTTTCAAATTTTTAATTTCTTTTTTTTGGCGAAATTTTGTCAATTTAAAAAAAAAAAGGCTACCACCCTCCTCCTTCCTTTGTTACTTGTGTGTCACTCTACCATTGACCCAAGTATATTAAACCTCATGTAATTCCCAAACTATTCAAGTTCAACCCTAAACCCTAAAACCCTATATCAAGCCTTGCTAAGTTAACATTAATCAAATGAAATTTCCAGGAATGAAAATGATTCATTCTAAGACCCCTTCCACTCCTAACAAGTTGTTGTAAGAACTCACCCCTCTTATGCCTTGTGATCTATGAATGTTTAGGTTCATGATAACCTTTACTTAGTGCATTGTACAATGAGTAAAATTCACATGTGAGGAACATTCCCAAAATGTGAGGTTGGACTTGGTTACTGCCTCATCCAAGGCCCATATTTTGAAAATGCCCTCACATTGGAACTTTACCCTACATAGAAATCACTCCGAGAAATTGTATAATGAATTTGGAGGGCACTTTATATTGGTGGATAATGCAGGCCATTTGCTCCTATGTAGGGAGATTAAATAAATGATCCTATGTAAGGGGTAACCTACAAGCTAGTAGGTGAATGGGGCTTCTTGTATGTGTAAAGTGCCTTTCACTCTAATTGCCACATGATCTGCATCATGCTTGATTTGTTATTACTTGGTCTCTTTGTTGGTTTGTTCTGGCGATTACAAAGACACTTTGTAGCCATTTGTAACGATTTGTGATATACTACTTTGGGTTCAACTTCAAACCAATTTGCCAGTGGCAACTGTACATAGAAACATGCCTCTACATTCTAGGCTGATTTTGGGGGAAAAAAATTCAAATCAAATTCATCTTTCATTCAAATCATCTAATCGTGTTGCAAAGTCTCATCATTTGTTGTGATTCTAGTAGAGCTATCCGTAGTAAAGTAAGAAAAACACAGCAACCAAAACCCTGAGTTTGGTTATACACAAGGTGACATTCAAAAAAACCTGCAAAAATATACATTAGCAATTCAAGGGGGGATGAAACTCAGAAAACCATCAATTTTGGTGGTAAACTGAGTTTCATCCTGTCTTCCCTTTTTCCTGAGCCGCCTCCACTGCTGCTACATATATTTTCATTGTTCCTACTATGATTACTCTCGAACCTCGTGCATCAAATGCTGAGTTTCAGCATTTCATACTGAGATTTATATAAAATGTCTTTACTTAAAGGGAATAGGGGATGAAAGGACGCCCAAAGAGAGGGTGAAGAGAGGATTACTTTACGGATAAGTCTATTGGACCGTGATGTGATTCACATCCCACAATCCTCAATGCCCCATATACTATTCTCAATTGATCATGACAACCCATTAAGTCCATCAAGTCTTATTTTGGTAACTTGCATGGAGCCCGCCCTTGTAAAGAGGGCAATCATCCCAAGGTGAAGAACCTCTCATTGACTACTCTCTCTATCTTAGCCTGCAGTAAAGGGGGAGAAGCATGTTATGCCATGTGCTGCTTGTGTACATGAGTAGAAATGCTTAGTGTGTGAGTTTTGTCTTTATACACTTTTAATTACATGACATCTGAACCAAAAACCATAGTTGTTTCAAAGTGTGTCACAGTACTTGTTACACAGTTCACTCCAGTTGTTGCAGGAATTTCCCCCTCCAAAAGACTACTTAACTGTGCCCCCTCCCTCCAGGACTCTAGAGTCTTGTCTCTTTCTCCTCCCCTTGGACCCAATCTGCTAATAATGCATAACCTGCCACTTTCAGCAAATGGGTGGTGTTCACAAGAGATGTGCAAATAAATGTCAGGTTCCGTTTGTCTAGGAGACTGCGCCTAAAGCATTCAGGACCTAAATTTCATGACCTACTTTCTTTACAAACAAGAACCCTGTCTTATGAATATGTAGAAGATGTGAAAGCATCATGTTGAAGTTGTGGGTCATATTGGTGGTGAAGTCACAGCCATCCATGGTGTTGGAGTTTATGTGTAGGCTAAAGCCCCTGGATGGTAGGCATTCCCAAAATAAGGGACCTAGAACAACACAGCACAGCATTTTGGGAATGTCTCCCACCCCCAAAGCTTTACCCATCATAAAGCACAAGGGGAAGGTTGTCATGGAACTAAACTTAGATAGATCACAAGCTAGAATGCAACTCTGGAGAGTTTCCTGCCTGTCTTGTCTGCAGCCTCATTAAATTGTCATTACTTAGTGTCATTACAATTTAACCTAGTGTTAGGGACTTTAGTGGTGAATCTACTAATACCAAGCTAACATTTTAGAATTGTCACATCACATATTTAAATCATTAACCATGATGATAACTAATTTTATAGGAGACTATTCATACATGCCATATCAAGTTACCATTAATAGTTACATCTAAAGTAAGCATTAACATTTCTTTTATAATCATTCACTTTGTGATAGGAGTTCTCAATAGGTATCCATGTAAAAAGTTATCAATTCAAGAAGCCCTCTTTAGATAGGTAGGTGGGTTCATGGGTGGGAAGGTGAATAGTTTAATAGTTCAGTAGGTATGTGACTAAATATGTAAATAGATGAGTAGGTAGGTAGGTAGGTAGGTAGGTAGGTAGGTAAGTAAGTAAGTGGGTGGGGGTGCATAGGAGAAGCATGGAAATACATTTTGTTAATTTAATATTGATTTAAAGTGGTCCTTTCAAAAATGCTATCTAACATTGTGTTTCTTTACCAAAATCTATATGTTTTCTTAAAGAGTTGATGTTAAATTAACACCCACATTACATTGAATGCTACTTAGGATTTCATCTAAGATTTGATACAAACTAACATTTATGACGTGAATGCAACATGAAGAAACTTGCCTCCTTTAACATCAACTTAGCATTAGGTGTGATTGTAGCTTGAGGTAAACAATGTAACTTCGCTTCCTAATTTTACTTTGTTTCAATTCATGAATAGACTTGGAATGACAATAAAAAATAGTTAATCATATGTAACTTAACAATTTGTTGTTCTACTTTACATCTTTTCATTACCAACCCACAATCACCTCCCCTTTAATGATCCCCTCCCGAACAAGACATTAGGTCCATGTTCACTCCTACCTTAATTTAATTAGCTCATAATTGAAATGCTACAAGATTTATCAATTGCAAGGCAACATCTTTGTATGGAATAGTAAAATTGTTGTTGTTGTAACCTTGTATGTGATTATTTGATTCATATAAATACCCCAAACCTAGGGAAGATACAAAGATTACTATAAAAAAAAAAAATAGAATTAATTTTAGGCAAGTTGATTAATGGTTCAATTTTAAAATCAAGGATGGATAAAAGGGCCCTTAATTCATTTCTCAACTACTTACAACAAATTGACAATGGGGATAAGGCGTGAGTCTTGAAGTGGGGAAGTTGAGAAATAGCCTATAGTTACCATTCTATTTAAAATTAAGAATGCTTCCATATTTTGTAATGTTATGGATATTGTTTGGAAAAAGTAAGTAACAAGGATAGAAAGGGGAAGGCCTTTTGGCACATTTAGGCTCCAAACAACATTGGCACGATCATGTAGGAAAACATTTACTTGTTTCTATAAATAGCCAAACATTTCAATCACCAAAAAAAAAATTTGATCAATGGGGTGTTGATTGTAATGATACCTCTACTTTGTTTGAATTTCACATCTAATGTTACAAATCCTTGAATTGAACATTATCACAGAAAAATTGTTCATGTTGGGTTGGTTATGACAACATTGGTGAGGGCACAAAAACGTGTCTTTGGTGAACATGATCTTAATTCATCAACTATAATAGTTGAACATTATTGTTGGAAGAGTGTACAATTGTTCTTGTACAATATGGAAACTTGGTTATTGAGCAAGGTCCAAATTTTTTAAGGTGTACCAAGATCATGACATAATGTCACCATTTTCTTCTTCTTTTTTGCCTAGTTGTTTTATATCATGTAACAACACATTTATGGATGATTATGATTAAATTTAGAATTGTAATGGTCTTAAAATATGGTTCTTATGACACTTTTTGATTCATTACTTTTTATGGGGATCAAAATATAAGGGGGAAAGGGACTGTAATAAGGACTAGGCCTTTTTTGTCCTTGGTGGTACACCTTGAAGGATTTTCACCTAGCAATGCAAGCAAAGGTGTCCCAAGCTACAACATGCATCATGTTGAACTCATTACCATGGGCACATTGCAAAAAATGAACACCCATTGGGTCTAATATTATTGCACACACATTAAGGAATGCCTACAATTAAAGAAGCTGTAAAAACCATAGTCATGTTCAAAATGCCATGGAAAATATAGTCAAAATCTTGAAAAGATTGGTCTAATTTTACATTAGGCTCCAAACCCATGACTAAAACAAAATAAAATGTAACTCTAATGAACATTAGGCAACTCGGCAAAAAGCATGCTAAAGAAGGTATGATGTTGCAAATGCTCCAAGGTGGAATCCTAAAATCAAACCACTTGTTGTCCAATGAATTGTTCATAGCGAAAAAAACACACACATGCTAAAGTTGATAAATCACAAAATATTTTATTTAATGTTGATGAAATGGAAGGGCACCAATGTTGATTCAAACTAAAGTTTCTAGGAAGGATGGACATTGGATTATCCAAAATTGGTAATTACAATATATGCCACAAAGGCTTAACTACCGAAATAGGCTCCTAGGGCTATTGTAACTATAAAAATGACTAGTCCAATTCTTTTATAAGTTAATAGAAGGGAGGTTTGCTTATGGGTTAAAGGTTCATTTAGGTCATTAAAAGACCTTAGACCTAAAAAACACCTAAACATTTGAAAGAAAGAAGAATCAAATGAAGTAAAGGATTCTATGAAGGTGGAAGAAAGGGGTAAGAAACAAAGTATGGGCAAAGGCCATTACACAAAACAATAGGTTAAGATTCCAAAGGCTACTTGGCCATCCACAACCTAGGGAGCAAGTTGGTGTGTTGGACATTATCCAACAAGGCATTTTTGACAAAGGATGATGTGAATGATGGTGAATTTGTCAAAATTTTCAAGACTCTGATACTAGATGATGGGGTGTAAATTAATATTGTTAAGGTGGAAAAATTAAATGAAAAATTAAAAGGGGACCAAGCAACACATTTCTAAGGTTGAAGCAAAAAGGCTTATCACACAAAGCTAAGTTTATAGATATTCATATGCAAATGGAATTATTGTATACAACATGTTGTGTACATTTGTCATCTACAATGGTTAGGAACAAACATGAAAGAAATTGATTGGCTATATATTGTAAAGCTTTAAATAATATTAAAGCAAACAATGCAATTCACAAGGTGCTACCTTGACAAATTCCCATGGTTGATGGGATCATAAAATAATGACATCAGCTTTGTAATTTCAATGGTTGTAAAATAAAGGAAATTCAAATACATGAATGTGCAAATGAAAGGAATGAAATTTAATGATGTCCCCACTTGCACTTCTTGAAACATGATTCCTTTTGAGTCTTGACATTAAGTTGAAAGCATTCACCATGTTGAATTGGAAGACAACTTAATCTAGGTGAAGGTTTAAGATGAACTAGATGCCATGCACCATAAGTTCACACCCGCCTTTGGTGATTACTTTGAATTGGTGCAAGGAGAAATATGTTACAAAGGTGTTCCAAAATTGGAAACATAAGGCACAATTGGCAAGTCAACACAACACCTACTATGGCAACATGATAAACACCACTTGAAAGCTTGGTCATGGCTAAATGATGTGCCAGTGCGAAGATATGTGTAATGTGACAAGGGATTTTATCATGTGCAACACGAAAACACAAGTGAAACAACTAAAGGAATGCACTTACAAAGTTTTCCAAGTTAAAACAATCTCAAAGGTGTTCAAACACCATCCCGAAAAGGTTAGTTATAAACAAGTGGTGTGTGCATCAAAATGCTTACTTCAAGGATTCAAATGAAAGCTCGAGATCTTGATCTAATTTGTAGTCTTTTAAGAAAAGAAGGAGAAGATATATCTAAATCAAAATACATAACCATGAGAATTGAAATGATATTTGAAAATGTGGGGGTAAAGGATAATGGTGCAAAGGAATGCACACTTCAAAGATATACCCTCACACACCCAAAATTAAATTATAATACCATTACCATTGGTCACCACCACCAACCCATGATGGTCTTAAATGCTCTCATGATCAAAAGTTTGGTACCATTGAAAATTTGACCATTAAGGTAGATAGGCCAATGAGTGAACAATTAAAACATCAAAGAAGGTTGAATCCTCACAAATTGTTCCTTTACTACTAAAGCTCAAGAATATTTGTAACCTTCCACCTAACGCTTCCAACGCTACAAAAATTGCTCAATTTGATAAAGGTATGAGTAAAATATGGGGTGCTCAATGTAAGGGGGTTCAATGTTCAATGATGGGTGAATTAAAACAAATTAAGATTTTGATCTTAAAAATTTTGAGCGTTGCATCTTTGCTTTTGGACTACAAAGAGGTTTTGTTAAACACTAGTTGGCACGCCCATCATCGTTGAAATTGCTCAAAATAGATTAAAAATGAGGAAGATATGGAGCTAGAACTAAAGAGGGGTCTAGAGATATTTTTTCAAAAAAATTGAAGCACACTATCACTCATCCTCTCCCTATGTTTTATGGGTTGCTCCTTTACCTTTGACAATCCAAAAACATTTGTAACCCTCTAACTTACACATCCAATGACACAAAATCACTCAATTTGGTTAAGGAATGACGAATATATTGAAAAATAGTTTATAATAGGCATATGTTCAATGATGAGCGCTTCTACTCTACTTGACCATGGGCCATAACAACTTCTTTAAAACCCCTAGATCACATGCCTAAGTAAATCCATGACCAAAGGTCAAGTAGTGTGTGGGTGTGAGAATATTCTTATGGCCAAAGATCAAATACCCACCTGTTAAAGAAGAACCTTCATCCAAAAAGCCCATTATGAACACAACCATTATGAACATCAAATGTGAACAACTATACAAAAACTATTTTGTGGACTTTGAAATGGAGCCCACAGATATCACGCATTTGCTGACTTTCCTGGGGAGGATGGATAATGACACTTGTAAAATCACCTTCTTAAGGAATGGGTTCCATGGCAAATATTGTGAACAACAACACTACAATAGTAAGAACCATTTGGGGACTTTTTGGGGGTTTATGTGAGAAACTTCCTCAATATTTATGAATGAGTTTTGGGATTTTTACATCCATATGCTGAGCAGATTATGGATGTAAAAATTATACCTAGGTCAAAAACTGTCAGTGGGCAGCTTAATATGTGATATAATAACTGGGGTATGAAGGTACAATAAGGAAGAGGCAAGTCAGTGAGACAGCCCCTAAAGATGGTTATGTGCCACCAGAACAAGCAGAGCAAGTGAAGTGAACACATAAAAGTATGAATGCCCAGATCAAAAACTAGTCTGAAAATTCCTTCAGAACTAGCATGAGGACACAATTGTTTGGATGGAGCTGACAGAGTTCATCCAAACTTGGATGTCAACTAATGAGTTACAGTTGGCCCCAATTTTCCACTCACTGGCTCCATACCCTAAATTCTCCTAGGCTATTTAACCTTCTCTATTTTTAGGGCTTATTTCAAACTCCAGACAGGACAGCCAGGTTGCTATGTGGGACCATGGGTATCCTATAATACCTACCCCCTTGGTGGGCCAGAATGAACCAGCACCCACCAGTGCACCATGGGATTTATGTGATGCACTGGAGGGTGTTGGTTCACTCTAGCCCACACAACCAGCATTGTGTGGGTATCTCTTTTCTTAAGAACCTATGGTCCTCAATCTTGTATATTTTACAAATGTGGTAAGACCTTCAAGAAAGGGTCTAAAGAAATTTTGTAACAAATGTCAAAACAAATGAATAAGGATCATATTGCTTTGCCCAATAGAGTGGTTATCAAGTTTACTATTTTTTTTTAAAAAGTATATGCTTTCAAGTGTTGTTTGGATTTAGGGTTGTAATTTTTTTAATGTAGATGTCATTTAAATTGACATTACATCTAGTTTTTTCCTATTCACTAGATAAAATCTATCCAAGAAATATGGATAGCGATGAACATATTTTGAAACAAATCACACGTTTATTATTTCATATTTTGTTCTATTTTCAATGTACATTCAACAAGCATGTTTGTAATCAACAGAAGGTTTAATGTTGCAAGCCTCCAACACATCCAAAACAAGCATCATTGGGCCATGTTAACCAAAACATAGTATTTGTATATTAGATAATAAGTATTATTTGAATTAACTATTGACTGGTTATTGGCTAGTTATTGACTAGTTATTAAATATTGGTTGTAATTACTAGTAGAACATGAACTTATACAAGGAAATTGGGTTGAAGAAAATTATCATCTCTTTTACAGTCTCTTGTATGATTGTTTTTGTAAAAACTTTTTCTAAATTTGTTAGTGTTTATTCTTTTTTATATTTTATTATAATTTCTTGAGTTTTAGCAAATGATTCATTGTGATTTGGCAACCGTCCATGGTTTGAACTCATTGAATTCATGATTCTAATTCAATGAATCAAGTTTAGAAAGGAAAGAGATTTGAGATCTATGTAAAATTTGTAAAGGTATCTATAATTTAACATAATAATATTTATTTTTTTGCTTGCAATTTAGAATATCTTTTTATTGTAGATTCTAGTTTTTTTTTCTAAAATATCAATTTAGATGTTGATACAAGTTGTTATGGCTTGCTCTAAACTATATATATACATTTAAAACATTCTAACTATTGTAAGGTCATGAATTTAATATAGGTTTCATTTGAATTGTAAAAGAAATCAATCTATAAATCTAGCTATTATAAGGATTATAACATCAAAACAAAGTGATTTCACCATTGGAAATTTAATAGGGAGATTTAAATAAATCTAAATAATCACTAAAAGCTTTCAAAACAATTAAATTAGTGGGTGCTTGTGTGAGAACTCAACTTGAACGACGAAAGTCTTATAGAAAATATGGGCCAACTGTGATGTATTAGAGATTAACATGGAACAATTGGTTGATTAGAGACACAAACAACCAGTGGGATGTCATGTGTTACCATATCAAAGTGCCTACATCTATCATTGTCCACAATTATAAACACATAGTAACACATAATCCTTATATTGAAACCCCACACACACATAATTCTTGGTTTTCAAAATTAACTCACTTGCAACTTAGAAGAACCAAGCACAAAAACATAAAGAAACTTGCAAAGCTCAAAAAAAATAAGCACATTTACTTCACACAGTGGTTTGAAATCTCAAAAACAAAGAAATCAAACTTTAAAACTTGCACTTGGGGTATTACCCCCCAAACAACAAATAACCATAACCCATTTCCCACTAATATATACTATTTTAAGACCTAATAATTGACCTATATGCCTAAATAAGCTTAACAACCTAGTTACACCACCACAAGGGAGATGACGATGCCTCTCACAACTATTGCAAATTTTAGGGTTCTCCAAATGATGACACACCCATGATTGTAGATTTGGAACCCCATTGTCTTTCTCAAATCTAGGTCATAAGCATAGCCCTGAATGATAATAGCAGGAAAACAAAAGGGTTTTAAGCTTGGAAATATTTGCAAATAGGTTGGGAACTTTCATTGTCCACTTGAGGATAGTTTGTTTGTAGGGTGGAATTCTTTTGCTCGTAGGGTGTGGATTGTTGGCTCAAAGGGGCTCCAAAGTGTATGATGTGTTTTTTTTTTTTTTCAAAACATTGAGCCCCCTCACTTCCAAATGGCATATTTTGGTCATTCCCCATTTGGTTCATTGGATTTTTGCAACATTGGAAGGGCTGGCTGGAGGGCTACAAATATTCTTTGAGCTCCCAAAGCAAAGGAACAATGTTTGGGGATTTAAAGCCACTTGGTGATAGGCATAATTAATTACCTATGAAAGTGGCAAAATCAAGTGGCAAATGGAATTACTACTAATGAGAGAAGAAAAACGTCCAAGAAGAGATCAGGAAGGTATTAATAAAGTGTTCGGTCATAGGTGGTGTTCGGTAATAGGGCAGGGCTTCCTTATCCCTGATCACTTCAACAAATAGAGAACATTTGGGTGTGACTTCTCCTTACTTTGGATTCAAATATCACTTCTCATTTTTCTACTTCTACAAACATTGAAAACACATCAATTTTTTCCTAATATAGTAGAACCTATCTAAGTTAATATTGTCGGGATCGGGGGTTCTGTATTAATTTAGACAGGATATTAATAAAGAGAGGGTCATTAAATAATTCTCCCTCACGTCATTTGTAACATTTGTACAATAGAACCTATCTAAATTAATATTGCCTAAATTAATAAAATGTGATAATTAATATGTGCCTGTGGAGTTCAATATAAAAAATTTCGGGACCACATGTGGAGTATCAATTATTAACTTTTGGAAGTTTATTAAAAAATGTATGGGGCCCAACTTGGGACTGGACCGCACATATTAATTATCACAGGTTATTAATTTAGGCAGTATTAATTTAGACGGGTTCTACTATATCATTTAAGATTGTACAGTGCGCACTGCATTTCATAAAGACCCATGAAAAAATTTGTTGTAAGCTATCCTTACAAGGCATCAATTTGCATCTGCTGAGGGTGGGTATTTCCAAAAATGCAATGCACACCTCTATGGGCATTATTACATTTTTTCAAAATGCCCAACCCTTGTTCACTTTTTTCTTCAGATACCCAATGGGTGGATACCACTAGATACCTGCCAAGTATCGTAGGGAAAATGTTATATTAAATTTATTTTTTTAAAAGTCTTGTGGTCTTTACACCAGGTAAAGATTACAGACCGGGGCATTGAAAACATTCCTACTAACCTCCTTCTTAGCCTTTACCCACCAATTACCCCTTACTAAGGGGTATGTATGTATGTAGGTAGGTAGGTAGATAGGTAGGCATTGAGTAGGTGCGGGAGGTCCGTAGGTAAGAATGAACCAAGTGGAACCCATTGGTAAGTAAGTTGGGGTTCAATCTTCTATCTGCTCGTGCTCTCAGTCTCTACTCTACTTCTACAACACTAGTTCCACCAAAGCTCAGATCATATTCAGTTTCTGAAAATTTGTAACTATCCTCAAGGGTGTTGGCTCATTGGTATAGCCCCTTCTGAGACCCCGACATCACAAAAGGTTCTGGGTTCTCAAACCCAGTGGTGAGCAGGTGAAACTCTTGCTGGCCCTCTCCAATCAGCTTGATTAGGAGGTTCCCAGGGCTTGTCAGGTTAGGTCAGTTGTGCTCCCCAAAAAACAGAACAACAACAAGTATGGACAAAGGCCCCAAAGGAAAGAGAAGCAAAACTGCCAGTCTAGACTCTAGAGCCATATATCCTTCCATTTCATGTGTTCACTGTGGACTCAGTACTGTACCTCATGATGGAAGCTGAGCTACAAAGGTTGTTCTTTTTAACTCTTTGATGACAGCAGCCACATCTGTGGCAGCTATCAGTTGCTGATTTGCTCTATCCCCCTGAGTACTATACCAGCATGTCCACTGTACAAGAGCTGTGAAACTTTTGCAACATGGCTGCTGCAGATAGGCTTAAAAAGCTCTTAAATTTGATGAATTCAGTACCATCCTGTCGCTAGAGAAAAAGCTGCCAAAAACTGGAGGAATCATCAGTTCCTCGCCATACTTGTCAGTCCAAATAATGAACCCAGGCCACTGTTTTCATGGTAGACTGCACAAAGTATCAAGCCAATTAGCTTAGCTGCTGGGAACTGTGGCTAGCCTGAAACTAAGATAATGGTTTTTGTGGGTCCAAATTATTGCTAGCCCATGCTTACATGCTTGCAATCATATTTTTGGGAAAAAAAGAAGAGGAAGCAGAAGATAAACAAACCCAACTATAAGATGATCTTGCTAATGAAGGGGAGCCCAAACCCAACCCAATTGCTGAACATATAGACTTCCTTGGATTTGATGATTTGCAAGAAGCTGGAAGATAAAGACAACATTGCTCACCATAAGTGCATATTGGATTCCACATTCTATGTTAGACTGCAACTGGCAAATCCAGAGAAGATTCCTCTTGTCCCATGTGCTTTCAAATGTTTGCAAAATGCTAATTTCACCAGATTACTTTTTTCTTTGTACCTCTGTACTTTTCTGCACAAAAAACTGAGTGTCAACAGGTTGACAGGATCCAATGTCCAATTCTGAAAACAAAAAAGGTTTTAGCCACTAAAACAAGTTTGTTTGAACTACTGTAGCCCACTTAATGCACTTGAAACCAAAAGTTTACATCAAATTGAACTTTCAATGTTTGTGTAAGACTGGTTGGGAGGGCTGGATTATCTGGGGACTGCTTTAGCAGCCCACAAGCTCAGAAAATCCACCATCTCTTCGCTTCCCCACTCTGCCAATCACCAAATAACATCAATCACTTTATCCATGGAATATGGGCTTAGCAACTGCACATTGAATAGCATGAAAGAAAAAACCTTAGGGTTACTTGCATCATTGTCACACAAGGGTGACACTTTCTAAACAAGTAAAGCCCAAATCTTTCTGTCACAGATGCAAAATCCTTAGTTCCTCCAGTTAGATTGACCTAGTGACACCCACTGCAGTTGGAATGACTGTATTGCATACAACTAGCCAGATCCAAAAACCACAAATCCAACATCAAGTCTGAAGTCAAATGTACCAGCAGCATAGTCAAGAGCAGTCCCTTTATCATTACTCTCAGCATGTATGTCTGCTCCGGACTCCAAAAGCATCCGTGCAATGTTGATATTTCCCTTCAGTGATGCCAGCTTCACACATAGAATGCAAAACATTATGTGCTCCATTGCAACTCAGTCAAGATGAATGATTCCAGTCCAGTTCCAAAACAAAGGATAACCAAATAGGTTCCTCAAATACCAAGGAAAAACAAAAACCAGTCACAACTCTCTGAGCCAACACAACATCTTATCCCCTTTTGAAGCTTTCAAGCACTTCAATAAAACAACCTTCTCTGAATTGGAAGCTTTTTGCTCTTTTGAATTGATTGACTTTCACTCTCATGATGGCCATTTTTAGAGAGAGCGGTGGTGATGGTCGCCAATGAATGTACCTGAAGTGCAGTGTTGCCACTCTTGTTGCGTGTTTCTGTTTGAGCACCTGCTTTTAAAAGTGTCTCAACCACCTGTTCAACTCAAAAACAAACACCCAGCAGAACAAATGAGTTTGCTCATACTCAAGAAGAAGAATTATGACATCATCTCTGGCTGCAAGGAGAAGCAAGTGCTTCATAATCCTGAGGGTTACTGAGGTGGAGATCTCTTCATGAACATGACATGAAATTCTGAAATTCTTCTTCGTTTAACACTCAGAAGTCCCTACGTTCTGCTGTTTTGAATGCTTGTTTGATCAAAGGGAACCCCAGCATAGCTATAACCTTGTTCATGTTTATGACTTTCAAGCATAGATATTACAAAATGCACATCAGAAGTCCCTACATTCCACTGTTTTGGATGTTTGTTTGATCAAAGGAACCCCTGCATAGCTATAACCTCATTTGTGTTTATGACTTTCAAGCATGGATATTGCATTATGCACATCAAGTGTCCCTACATTCCACTGTTTTGGATGCTTGTTTGATCAAAGGAACCCCAGCATGGCATAACCCTATTTGTGTATATATGATTTTTGAGGCATGAATATTGCAAAATGCACATCTACTGGCCGGCCTTGAAGGTGGAATTGCAAAGATGGCCTAAGATAAGCCTATGCATGGTGCTATCAGCTCTTGATGCTCTTGATGCACTGAGAGTCTATAGTCCGTTGTCCATACCTCAGGCTGTTCATAAAAGGATGCCAGATGCAAGGCCGTCCAACCAGCTCTTTGCTCACTTGGCAAATCAATCTTGACCTCCTCCAGTGTCACAAGGCGATTCACCAGCTCCACATCCCCTCCCTTGGCTGCATCCTTGAGAAGCTCATTCTTGTCAGCAGAAGAGCCATCAGCAGATGCTGCTGCTGCTGATGATGACGATGTTGACGACCTAATAGTACAACCCCTGACCGAAGCTCCTCCTCCTACTCCTAATCTCACCCAGTGAAAATTCTCCCAGCAGCAGTTCCAATGGATTTGCACCTGATTTCCCAACAAAAACGCATTTTTGGTTCTAAATCCCGCTTGAGCAGTCTTGCTTGAGACGATAGAACTACGCGAACTGAGACGAAGAGACGACGACGACGACAATGATGCTGATCTTGATGATGCTGATGATGAAGATAAAGTTGAGAAACATGCAATTGAGATCATGGCACCTTTGCCGTTGCTTGAGATACAACGAGGGGAGAATGATGAGGCATGCGGTTGGTCGTCAACGTACCTCACCGGTACCATCACCATCGCCGCTCTACTACTACTACTGCACAATGAGATCATCCTCGCTGCACAGACACTCTCCTCACACTTGCTACTTCTTCTGCTTCTTCGTAGATGGATGGCGTATGCACTCCGCTTGCACCTACAGCTGGTGTTTGGTCTTCAAGCAACAGGGTTCTTTGCAGACGGTGTATGCTCTTAAACAAAAGGATTTTGCTCCATAGCTCGCTTTAACAAAACTCAGTGGAAAAGGGTTTTGAGCTTTGACTTCCTTTGTTTGTTTGTCGTTTGCAGCTGTTTGCTTTTACACTACTTTTCACAATAGACTTTTCCCTGGGTCAAGACTAGCAGCTTCCCTTTCCAAGACTTCAATAACTTGCCAACTAAAAACAGTTGCAGGATTTGCAAAAATTTGCCAAATTAAAGTGAGTCTTGCAAGACATACACTTGCAGCTCCAACAGGATTTTGTCATCAGAGAATGAACCAGAAGAAGACTTGCAGAATTTGCAAGAATTGCAAGACTCAAGTGCCACTTCCAAGGCTACAATTTCAGCAAGTCAGACACACTTGCAGCTCCATCAGGAATTGTTATCCGAGACTGAACCAGAAGAAGATTTGCAACACTTGCAGGAATCACAAGACTCAAGTGACCCTTGCAGGATTTCTTCAGCAAGACACACTGCAGGAACAAGACTTATCATCAGAGAATGAACAAAAAACAACCTTATGCAAGTCGGTGTGAGAGAGAGACTGCCAACGTTGAGTTTCAGAGCAAAACAGGGCATTCATCGAGAGATAGCATGATTGCAGCTCAAAATTTTCATGCATGTTCATCAAGACACTGCATCTTATCATAAAAGAAACACAAACTATCTCTTTCCATTGTAAAGTTCCAGTGACTCGCCATGGGCATTTTTTAAGCAGTTTGGCAAACAGTATTGCGCACGAACACGGTTACTTTTTCAATGATGCATTTAGGAGGGAGTTTCAGTGTTGAGCTTCGTGACATATTGCAAGATAACAGGAAGTCACGATTGTCCTGGAACAATGTGTCATGGAACTCTAACATGCTCTCAGACCAGTTAAGTTGTGTTAAAACAGCAGGAGCTCATTCTGGCATCTTAGTTAATGTAAGGGTGCAAGTAACTTAACCAAGCTGCAGTTCCAAATTTCCAACAGCAACCCTGGGATCACTGGACAAGAGATAAATCACATTGTTTATTAAATTGCCAAATAGAACAACCCACAAAGACTGTACACAAATCCATACATGTGCACCTTGTAAATGAAGATTTTGTCTAATCCAATATGATTACAATTCAAAGTGCCACCTCTTCTTCTTCCTCACCGTCATGGCTCCCCCAGCTCTACACAAAGATCCACAAGAATATCAGATGACAACCTCACAAAAAAAATTACCATATTTCCAAACTTTGCTGAAGACACCACCTAATAATGGTGATTGCCAGGAGGATCAAAGGCCCATTGGTGAAGTATACTCTTCTAGCAAGCAAAGCCAGTGGGCGAAAACTCTCTTGTAGGATTGTTATGAACAAAGCATCCATGACCAATCAGCCAAGCTAGAAAAGCAAAGGAAAGTACTACACCTCCTGGTAAGCCTTGAGCCTTGACAGCTTTATCTGAAACACTGATCTTTTGAAACCTTATGGCAGCCTCAAATTAAATGATAAGAACTTAAGATAATCTCTGAAAGTAGTTTAGATGCCAGTTTCATGACCCTCAGCCATTTCAGAATATGACCAGCTCCTCACTTCAACGTCCACCCTACTGATAACTGAAAACCATTTGGCAGAGATTCTCACCATCCCAGAAAACAGCACTGTTGGCTTTTTCAGACAACAACCATGAGCATCCTGTAAAGAAAAAACTGCATGTCAGCTGAATACTTCACCAACACAACAGAGCCAACTCCAGAAGAACAGTCAGCTACAATGGCTAAACTAGATTCTACGAAACATGGCTGATTGTTGAAGTGTGCACATACAAGGAAGGATGGTGGACACCTCTCACTTGCTGTCAAGAGAAAGAGCGTCAAGGCTATATCAAACCAGGATCCCATGCACACCTGGGGGGCAGATAGGTTGCCAATTAAATAGCAGAGAAGAGAATGGATGTACAGGGGAAGGAGACGAGAAGAAAAACCCATGAGCAAAAAGCACAGGGCCAGAATCTTTTCAACAGAGAAGTGACCAGATGTTTAGAATTTGAGTTTAACAAAGCAAAAAAACTCCAATCATGATATCTCAAGACATTGGCTGGCATATGATGGATATGACCCTATGACCTACAACAGTCAGTGCAAATGAGGTGATAGGATTTGGTATGGGCTAAACTTATAGACAAAACCATGCAGACTATACAAGTTTGAACCAAATTCCCCAAGATTTACAATAGGTATCTTAGACTCAGAGGTTATTCTGAAGCAAGACTGGGAGCTATGAGAAGTTGAGCACCTGTAAATGACAACTAAAAAGAGGACAAGATAGAAGCCAAGCTTCAGCAATCGGTAAGTCTTCTCATACTCCAAATGATTGAAAATCTCTGTGACATCCACCAAATGCTGTTTCCTCAAATATCTGTCATAACCCCCAAAATGCAGCATGAATTGCAAACCCTAAACCTATGGTGTCAACCATCCCTCTCCTGGCATTTGTACCAGAGTGATACATGACAGAAACAAATTTGTCTAGGAGCTTTCATCCAGGTATCAGAAGCAAAACATGCTACAAGTATTTAGTGCGGAAACTTACAGGCGAGCGTGCAGGTACACGAGAGGCACGTTGATCAAGAAGATAAGCCAAACTCGGCACAGAAGCAAGAGCACAGTCATGCCTGCATGAATCATAAACTCTAGTTCGATAACCTTGTTGATGCGTTTAGCGGTGTCAAAGGGATTGATGTAGTCAAATTCCAAATCCGATAAACACATGAGCTGCAGAGAAGGAAAGAAAAACATTGCAAGCTAGTCAAAAGCACCACAGTTTTGAAGCTGATCGATTGAAAGGGCCGAACAATCACCAAGAAAAAAAAGCATCACCTCGACAGGAATCCAGGCAAAAACTCTAAGGAAATTCCACTTCAGCTTGAAAGAAATAATCGAAAGAAAAGAATGAGCCAGAAAGAAGAAGCCACGGCAACAAGCTCAAAACACGAATGATCCAGATATTTGAGAAGGAATCAAGCAGAAGCAAAGGTATGTATACCTGGTATACTAAGATCCCAAGGAGTGACGCCACTGCGAGGAAACAGATGAGCCATAGGACCACATCTCCCGCCATGACAAAAACAGGCCTCCAAGGACCACCAACAAGCGATGCTCAAGATTCAACTCCAACTCTCCTTTATTCTCCAATTCTCCGATTACGACAAGAGTAGACACAACTTCGCGATTGAACATTCCTCCTCCAAAGATTCCGCAATTTTTCACCCGCGCTCTGCCCGGACTCTCCCCCCCCCTTGCCTCCCCTCCCGACCTCTCTCGCGCGCGCATTCCCCCTCTGTCTCTCTCTCTCGCGCGCTCTTCCGCAATCTTAGGGTTAGGGTTTCAACAAACATTTCATCCATGGTTCAGAAAAAGATTCTGTTTTGGATGAAACTGTTGCTGCATACCACACTGGCATTTTGATGGTGGAAATAGCCAAGTCACAAAAGAATTATACAAATCTTAAAGTTTGGCTCTGCCTTGCCTGGGCCCCTCTTCCCTTTCAGCCTTGAGCCCTTCCTTCCCTTAAAGCCTTGGGCTTTACCCTACACTTAAAAAATTTGCGTTGTCACTTGTTGCCGGTGTTGGTCAGTTATCACTTTCTTATAAGCTTGTGAGCTTCAGGTTACTAATACATTTTGACTCACTCCGGTGTAGGAGGATTCAAAAAAAACTCATGGTGCATTTGGAGGGCACCTAATATGAGTGATGATGGGAAGCATCATATGTACAAAAAATGTGGGGGTTTGTGAGAATACATGCAAAGTGTTTGTCAAAGAAGGTGGAAGAAATCCAATGGGATTGGGTTGAATCAAGTAGTTGAGTTGAAATACATCAACTTGCAAAGATTGAAAAAAAATTTGAAGAGAAAGTTCCATTTGAATTGGGTTAATTTTGAAACTCTCTAGCAAACGTTGAAATACCTTGGACTTATGAAACCCAATACGCCCAATCCAATATCAGGTGGCCATAAAAGTGCTCAATCAAGCTCATCTAGTGCCTAGATATAGAGTTAAAGCAAGCTCACAATGTATATTGGCATAAAACAATTGCCTTGCAAAAGTGGCTATGGTCATGTTCTTCACTCCCAAGGCTCAAAACTCCTTCCAATGGAATTCTTTCTTGTCCATAAAATGTCAAATGTGGGAACATTCAACCAAGGCTAGAGTTCTTCCTATTTGAACACCTTTGAAAGCTGCAAAAATAGGATCATGTAAAGGATTAATGGATGGATTACCAAAAAGAAGCTATCAAAATATTTCCTTTCAGCAACTCAACTCCAATTTGGAAAGGTCAAGACAAACATTTTGTCAAGCTCCTAACACTAAATTCCAAAATGCATATGGTGTCCTTTGAAACTTGATTGTCATGAACAACCAATTTATGTCTATTGGTAAATTAAATAGCTTTTGTTCAAAGGCTAAGTCTATTGAACTTTCCTTTGCAGAATGGCTTGTCCAAGGTTTCTCCCCTAATGTGAGAACTAACACAACAAGTTGAACAAGTAGGATTTAACTTGAATCTTGGGGTCAATGAACCCTAATTCACCTTGCACAACTAGGAGAATAAGTGTGTTCAAATGCACCTTAACTTGAGTCTTGTCCACCTTTTGCCCTTGATGAAGTTGTGAACAAGACTTCGCATATGGTCACACATATGGGCGATTGGGTTCCAACACACAACAATCTAGCAAACCAATACAAATATATTTGGTTTGCCATAAGGATGCGGCTCCGAAGGACAATTTGCTAATGGCCCCCAATTAAATCATGAGCTTTGCCTTGAGAAAAAACATTAACTTGTCAAATTTCATTTCACATGTGAAGCGAAAGCCAACTTATAGCCCAAGATACTTCACACCTTGGCCTTGTGGGACCTAGGTGAAGCCAATATTTTGATTCCAATCACAATCTTTTGGTTCATTCAAAGCCTAGATGGCACACAACTTTGCATTTGTGCACATGTTATAATGCAAAAGAGCCAAAAGATTCAATGAACCTTATCTAACTTATTAGGTTCCAAATATAATGTCATATCATTTGTGAATGATTGATTTTGGAGGCGTCCTTTGCTAGGTAAATGAATCCCATCATTTATAAGATGGATTGTCAAGGACATATCCAAGTATGCCAATTGCCAATATGAAAAGGAATGATGAAAAAGGGCACCTTTGTTAGATTGAAAATGGAAAGGAGAAAGGTTTGCCCACCTTACCATTTACCTCGATGGTAAAGGTATCACATTTATATAGGGTTGAAACCCATTCGACCAAAAGTTCATTAAAGATGGTTGGTGAGTAATGACATGTCTTAAGAGCATGATGGGCTTTCAATTTTTAAGGTGGGAGTATCTTTTGACTCGGGAATGAGGATGATTGGACCTTTATTCAAAAAAATTGAAAAGCAATTTTCTTCCAAAATCGCATGTAATGCTTCAAATTACTTTGCAACTATGGCATCAAGAGTGTTTGGGATTTAATGGCAAAATTGGTGTTGTCCTAATGTTTTCTCCTTTGAAATAAACAAGATCATAACATGAACCTCTACAAACAAGATTTATTTAGTCAAGGCCTTGTTCATTCAAAATGCAAACTTGACCATGATGGAATCATATTTACACTTATATTGGGTTGTGCAAATGGAGTTGTCCTTTAATTCAGCCAAATACAAAAAAGTATAGAACTCATAAATGCAATTGGCTAGTTATGATTAGGAAATAATAGTTTGACCATCCACCACTTTTTTTTATTAACACCTTTTTGTGTCCCCCCTTGTGATAGTTGAAGAAAGTATTGCTAAAACATGTGTTTCCAAATTTATGTCAATGCATTATCAAGTTATGTAAGATCCTATGGAAGTCCTCTTGAAACATTTTTGTGAGGCACATCATAAACTTTCAATATCACAAAATTTCAACAAAATTTGTATGAAAATTATAAAATAATACGTCTTTGCAAAATCTTTGGGCTTCAAATGTAACACTACTACAAAATGTGGGTGTAGTTCATTAGTATCCATTCATTAGACTAATGAATTCACTATTTCCCCACTACGTCCCATTCACAATAACTAATGAATGCACTCATAATCCAATGAAATCAATTGGCGTACAAGGACACCTTTTATTGTAGTGTAAAAATGGAATAAAAATAAATTTATTACTTTACATAAATAATGTGTCTTTTTTACTTATGATGTTTTGATGTGAAGTACATATAATTTACATTTTAACTAAATACCTACAATTATTGTGATGTAATTTTGCATAAAGTTATGTATTTTTGTGTATTAAACATGAACAATCATGTATTCATTCAAAATAATGTCTCATTTGTTTGAATATTTAAGATATTGAACTATAGCATGGAATTCATATGATTTTTGTATAAACCTATGAAAATTGAATTTTGCACAAAATTTATATGAACTTATGAAATTTGGTAATTGTGTGACACATTTTTGGGAAGCAAGAAGCCACATCTCGTTCACATGTTTTCAAGATCCAATTATAATTAAGGTTGTACCATGGAAACAATCTTGGAATGTTTCTTGATCAAGTCTCATTTACTTTTCCTTTGTTCTTTCAAAAGTGCTAAATTTTTAACCATTACATATTCAATTGCATGTTCCAATTAGGTTGCCCAATCATATGATGAGGTTAATTTCACATTAAAGACCTTCCAAATAATGATTAAGTTTGCCTTGCTTAAACCACATCCTTCATAAAAGTTGTATAAAAAAACCATGGCTTTAAATCTAAGTTAATGAACATTAACAATTTTTTATAATAATCTACATAGGTTTAAATATTTATACTAGCCAAAGTTATGTTATACTAACCTAGCATACCTAGGGTATATAACTAATTTAAGTTATATTCCAAAGCTACTTAAGGTACTATATACTTAAGCTACCTCATATACTAGCCTATACTTATATTAGCTTAAGTAAAAATATAAATTATATTAATTTAATGTTATTTGGGTTAAGCTTGTAAACCTAGTACTTATATGTTATATTGACATAGGCTCAATATAATATTACTAGCTTAAGCTTAAATAACCTAGGTAACAATATTAAAATGTGTTTTCTGTGATTACAACATTTTACAATTATGTTATAGGTTTAGTCATGTAGTTGTAAATTGTGCTGGTCATGTAATTTGCGACTATAATGTGACTACAATGTAATTATATTGCAACTATGTGGTTAGATTTCAACTTGCAATTACATGATTACATGTCAACTACTATTTATGAATTAACAACCTATTGACTATGCACATTTTTAATCCTAGTTTTGAGGAGAAGAATTGCTTTATTTTTTATTTGAAAATATTTATAACCTTGAAAAACTTAATTAATATGAACATAATATCTTGCCAACTTTGTCACATATTGTACATGTTTAAAAAATACTTAATAATATGTCTACATTTTACATTTCAATGATACAATATTCATACAAATTTGATGGTCAGTTTCACATTATTTCAACATTTCAAAATAAATATTTTAAGAAGTTTAAGAATTTCATTGAATAGTGTAACTAGTTTCCAAGAGGTTGTCAATATTTAACAACAAAATTTACTCATGAAATTTGGCCCAAAAATTTATAAACTACAAAATCCTGACATGAAATGTTTTTGAAAGGTTTTAAAGTGTGGACGGTGGAATAAAAATCGCTAGATTTTTATAGTTGGTTTTTTGTCTATGGTCATGATTATAAAGGTTGATTAAAACTTATTTACTTCATATTTAATATAACCATGTTTAACTAAATATTTTTACGAGTGATTTCCACCTTTTTAATTAGACAAATAAATCCAACAAAACACATTGTTCCCAATGTTAAGGGTTACAAGTGAATCCTCTAAAACAATCCATAAAATTATTGTTTATATAACATCACTTGATATGTTATAAATTAAAATTTAACATTTAAACAAATATTGTACATCATGAATAATATAGTTGATATAAAAAAGTGTATCATATTTTATTAATATCAATATATATATGATTTATTTATGTAATAAATGTTATATATGAATAAATTATATAATATGCATGAAAAATAAAATTTACTACTAGAATTATGATATATTAACAAGATTCTAAAATAAAATTTTAACATAAAATACATGTTTTAAGATGTGGGAATATATTATTTATTATTATTATCTAATCTAAAAAAATGCCCATTTATAAATTATGTACTTCAAATTTGTTTTAAATAATGGTCATTGAAATCTTTTTAACTAACAAGATTTTATTTATTTTTATGTTCAAATAAATTTGCATTTGTATACATATATGTGCGTACATTATTGAAAAAAAATTAAAATTTACATTTATCTTTGTCATTTGGATTTAAATATCAATAAAACATTAAATATTAAAGTTCACATTTGTGCAACATAAATTTATTGAAATATATAGCACTATTTGATATGTTGTAATTTGATATTTAATAGTTATACTAATAATATACATCATAAATTATATATATATAATTATATAGAAATAAATAAATCATATTTTCTAAATGTAAAATATTTATTATTAAATTGTAAATATAATTTGTGAATAACTTCATTACAACAAAAGGTGTCGCTGTACACCAAGTGATTTCATTGGATTTTGAGTGAATTCATTGGTTGTAATGAACAAAAATCAATGAAGAAGCAGTGAATTCATTGGTTTAATGAATAGGGACTAATGAACTGCACCCACATTCTATAACATTAATTATAATATGGTTCTTTAATCAAATAAAAGTTTAAAATATGAGAAAATATCAATTTATTATTATTATGCCAACCATAAAATAATTCCATTTACACATCATGTGCTTGAAATTTTATTTTTATTTTTAAAAATGGTCATTGAAAGTGTTTTTTGGTTGAAAAATTTTTCATTTTCAAAAGGAAATATATATGAATGTGCACATGTCATTGAAAAAATAATTAAATGGTCTTTTTTTTCATTTGGATAAAACATTGATAATTTATTTATCATTAAATTGGCACTCGTGTAACATTCGGATGAAAAATGGGTTGAATAAAATGCACCCCATTATGTTTTCACAACAAGTGGGGCGGTTTGTTAATAAAAGATGGGGGCTACATTCACAAAATAAAGAGCCAAAGGTGCACCTTTAGTAAAGATTCTAATGATTGCTTATTTTGCAATATTTTGGGTACATATTCGAAATATTACATTTGCAAGTTGCAAAATGTTATAAGAAATTCTTTGGACTAAAAAATATGGTACATTATACTTTTATGTGAATATGTGTTTTAAGAGACTTGCCAAAATCATGTCATTTTCAAATCCTTGAAAAATAATTTCTAAATTTTCTCAAGCAATAAAACCACTGTAAAACACTGGTTATAATGATCAATCAATGTTTTTGAGAATTCAAATTTCATTAGATTCATTTCAAATTATTGCACATGTTTCCACAATATATTAAAAACATTATCATCAAAACATATAAAAGAAATGAACAATATTAATATTTTTTTGACATGAAAACATGAAAAACAAAACATTAGTTATAATTCCTATGGCTCCTATATTTGTGATGGATGTGGTCTAGAATCAAACTTCACAAATGGAAAAAATGGTGGTCAACAATGGAATGTTGAACAAATATTTTCCACCTCCATAGGCTTCTTAACCTAGATGCATATTTGGTTATTTAGCGTAGGATTTGAACATAACATAGGTAATGACATGTGTAAAAAATTCATAGGATGAAAATGATATTTATTTATTAATTATTATTATATCATATTATATTATGTAAATAATGTTATATAACTAAATTATTAATTAGATATGTTTTATAACAACACAATTGCAAAAGTAATAGTCATAACCATGTCTACAATTACATGATTAAATGTCTTATGTGATGAATCTTATTTGAATAGTTAATCGTGTATTGATTATTACATATACAACTACAAAAGTCATGGGTGTAATCATGAAAGACACATTTTAGCATTGTGTTATTATCATAATAGCTTATGTATACACTAATGCAAAAGTGAGGTGTTGTTCATCAACTTAAATTGTTATACGACCTTAAAATTGAAAATAGTTTAGTGCACTTTAGTGATTTCACCTTGGTTAAAATTATTTCATTATAATATCACCATGTAAACATCATGTTTCATTATTAATTGACATAATTCGCTATTATAATTTATTGTGGTAAATAGGTTTATTTTTATGTTGTTGTTTTAAATACCCTATGTTATTATATGATATAATTATATTATTTTAGGCTACCTCATTTATTCTAACTTATATTTTAAGTTATTATAAATTAAATTATTCAATTAACCTTTGGTTAGACTTTATTTAAATTTAATATATGTCATTACAAATTATATTTTAGGTTATTCAAGGTCATTCCATTTTGTGTTATTGTAACTTATTTAATTCTAAATATAATAATTAAAATTATTTATATAATGACCTAAGGTAATTAACCTAAAATAACCAATAATAACCTATGAAAAATAATTTAAAATAGCCTACAAATAGTAATTGCCAATAGCCTATGCTAATATAACCTAAAATATTTAATTATAGCTTATAATTAAATTGTCACCAATATCCATTAATAAAATAACCATTAATAGCCACAAATAAAATAGAATAACCATTAATAAGCACCCATAATATAACCGCCAATGACTTACAATAAAATAACCACCAATATCCATTTATAAAATAGCCACCAATACACATTAATAACCACCAATATCCATCAATAGAATATGAATTAATACCCATTAATAACCACCAATATCCACCAATAGAATATGAACTAATACCCATTAATAACCACCTATATCCACCAATAAAATATGAATTAATACCCATTAATAACCACCTATATCCAACAATAGAATATGAACTAATACCCACTAATAACCACCAATATTCACTAATAAATTGTCAACCAATATCCATTAATAAAATAGTTACACCAATAGCCATTAATAGCCTATGGTAATTTAGTTTAAAATAATCACCAATAAAATAATTATTAATATTCATTAATAGAATAGCTACACCAATAGCCATTAATAGCCTATGGTAATTTAGTTTTAAATAATCACAAATAATCACCAATAAAATAATTATTAATATTCATTAATAGAATAGCTACACCAATAGCCATTAATAGCCTATGGTAATTTAGTTTTAAATAATCACAAATAATCACCAATAGAATAATTATTAATATCCATTAATAGAATAACCATCAATAACCATTAATAAAATAATCATTAATAGTTTTCAATAAAATAATCACTAATAGCCTTTAATAAAATAACTACCTATAGAATAATTGTCAGTAATCATTAATGAAATAACTATTAATAGCCAAATATATAGACATCAATAGCCATCAATAGAATAACCAATAATAACCACCAATAAAATGATCAATAATTGAATATATACCCACCAATACCCACCAATATAATAACCAACAATAATCACCAATAAAATAGCCACAAATAGCTTATGGTAATATAATGTAAAATTGTCAATAATAGCATAAAGTGAAATAACCTTCAATAGCCAAAAATAAACCAACAATAACCTCACATAGTCTAAAATGGAATAGCTTAAAATAACAAAAAAAACCTATAATAATCTATAATAACCTCAAATGAAATAACTTATAATAACAAAAAAACATAAAATAACCAAAAATAGCTAAAAGTAACTTAAAATAATCGAAAGTAACCTATGATGAAATAACTACAATAACTAAAATAACTAAAATAAACCATAAATAATCATAATAATGTAAGGTGAAATAATTTAAAACAATGAAAAGTAACCCTACAATATCCTTAAAGTAACCTAACATAAGTAATATTATTATATTAACAAAATTTTATCCATTTATTTAAAAAAATCAAAATAATGGTCATTGAAATATTATTGAATATTAATATTCAAAAAACAGTGTTCAAGTATTTTTACACTTTGAAAAATAAATAATTGTAATTATGTGCAATAGTGAAAAATAAATAAATAAAACTTTAATTATGCATTTGAACAAAATTTCAATAAGATATTAATTTTTTAATTTTATGTTTTTTTAATGTTTAAAATAAAATATTTGATTGATAAAACAAAAATGTAACACATTATCACAACAAGTGTGGTGGCTCAATGATAAAGGTGTTTGCTTCCATCTTAGAGGTCAAAAAATCAAACCTCACAAATGGTGTGTTTATGGTCAATAGTGGTAAGTTAACTGAATATTCTCTTAATTAATTCCTAGAATAGGTGTCTATTTAGGTTGATTACGTGGCCTATGTATGTAGGGTAAGTTTTTAACCTAATAATTCAAAATCATGTTTTTAACCTAATAATTCAAAATCATGTTTTTAACCTAATAGGTTCAAAATCATGAAACTACCAATAATATTAAATATTACATTAAATTTTTATTTAATTTAATTCATTTGCATGCATTTTAATTAATTAATTAGCAAGTGAAATGGCTTGGTAATTTTGTATTTCACTAAATATTAATGAACCAATTCACTATCCACAAGAATTAATCTTTGTTCATTAAGGAATTGACCAATTTCACTCAAAATTGAATGAAACCCAAAATGAACTAGGATGCATTTTGGTGCATTAATATTAGTGCACAAACATATTTTATATTGCTAGTATGGATGGCTTAAGCTACTTGTGCTACCTAATTTAAACTATTTATGGAATTTTATAATTTGAAGTTAAATTTTAAAAGGTTTTAATGCCAAAAAATAATAGTCCATTAATTATATTCCTTCAACCTATCCTACCTACCTGACCTAGCTTGTTAATTACCCTGCCCTTCCTAACAATGTTTTACACTTAATTCTTCTTTTACCTATTCAACTAGCCTAATAATTATGTATTTATTTACCTACATACCCACTTACCTTATTATAACTCCCTACTTCCAAATACCTATCTAAAACCTACTTACAACTTAAAAGGACGTATGTATTTTTTTGGGTCAAATTTTATGATTACAATGTCCTATTTGACTTCATTATTTGTTTGATTACACCTTTGTCTTTTTTTACTAAACATGTTCATTTTTTTGTCATATTTGATTAAGTGTCACGTTTACTAATCAAAAAAATCATTTGCGGTAAGTGAATCAAAAGAAACATGTCAGTTTGCCAAACAAGGGCCTTTAATTAATTTGACCTAGTTTTTAATCAAATCAAACATGGTAGTCAAGTTGGACATGTTGAAAAGCCATGAAGCTTTGTAGTGCATAAAAGGGTGCAAACAATATAACACAAGCCACACCCACCTACTTTAAAATTGCTTTTGTGATTGTTTTTGAGGAAATATTTTTAAAATATTCTTGGAATAATCTTGAAAAATCTTCTAAAAACCTTTTAAATTTTTAAAAATCTTCTTCGTAGTATATTATTAAGGTTTATGTTAATTTTGGTAAAAATGTCATGTTCAAAAAAATTCAAATACATTTACAAGTCTTCTTACTACTTAAAAACAAACATTATAATGTTTAACGAATGTTTTTGTATTTTTTATTCATTGGATTAATTTCAAATTAATGCACATGTTGCCATGATATATTAAAAATACAACTATATATATAAACAAATCTTACAATTTCAACATCAAATCAAATTACGACTTGAAAACATGAAAAAATCAAGCAAGCATTACATTTGCTATGGTACGTGCTATTATGACTACACCCAAAGTCATTTCACATAGTCACATAAATTTATGTTTGGATGAATCCATGTTATGGATTTACTTTATCATGTTGAAGTTTTCAACTAATACGTACTAAGGAGTTGTTAATTGAAGCTCAAGAATAAGTTATAGGCTTTTTTATTAGAAGTTTGAGTGGCATACATACATTTACAATTACAATGGACTTCTCATCCAAGAATTGAAGCCATGTGTATTGCATCTAACCTTTTGAAATGATTTCAAGACCCAAAATTGATGGAACAAACATGAGCAAAAAACAAATTGTCGTGCTTGCTACCCAACATTGCAACCTTATTAGTTGGATGTTTAGGTTTATAACATAAGTTTGTTTCAAAATTCAATTACACCATATTTCACACAATTTGAACCATTAAAGTGGTTTTTTTTAAATAGTAACACTACTTGTGATGGATAAATTCAAAAGCTTAAATCTAAACCTTAATTTGTCTTTGCTTGTGGGCCCCTTGACCCTTCCCAAATCTTCTCACATTTAAAGTGATTGTCAGCAAAACATTACCATGTTCATGTAAACCTTCAATTACAACATCCACAAGGTCAATCAATCCCCTTACTAAAACCTATCCAACTTGTTGTGGAACAATGTACATATGCTAATCTAATTCACCAAACATTTGTTTTTTCCTTACACTTTGAAATTAGAAACGCTTTGAAGGCTATTATGCCTTCAACTAAAATCATCCAACTCCTTATTAAAATAATCTATAAACATTTTATGAGTGGGACCCTTGCATAGAACAATGAATTGTCCAAGGAAAGGACTTAATCCCATTGGACCATATGAGATTGGTTGCTTGTAGAACCCCCTTAGCATCTTGGTTTTGGGAATGAAAGTTAGGATTGTGTAATCATATTATAGCTCCTAATATGGGCATTGTGCCATTCTCTCTTATTGTTCCAAAAGTAGGTCACCATTTCAACATCTAAGTCCCAATATATGTTTTAATGTAAATGAAAATTTTGCTCCTAGTTGAAATAGTTGACCATTCATCCTTTAAAGACCCAAAAATAACAATGTTGAATATGAGGTTTGTTATTTTCTTTAAATGTTTGATGAGAAACACCCAAAATCCCTCATTGCATGCCTTGGATTTTCCATTTGCCTGGGTTCATTGGAAGAAGGCCAACATGGGCAAGTTATCCTCCTTCCCTTCATGGTTTTTATGTTGATGGTGTGCGAAATTGGTTGTGTCCACCCAATTGGTTGTGGCTTGATTTGGTTTGTTTGATGGAGATCCAACGTCCAATTTTTTGGCTTATAACTCATTTGATAGGATAACCTTCATGGTCAAATGTTGAATTTTGTTTGATCTCAATGTTTTAAGGTTGAGTTGAAATGGGGTTGTTCCTTGTTTCTTATGATTTATTAGTCCCAACAATGGGTGCATTCCAAGTTCGTAATTGCCCTTGAAGTATCTATTACCTTCCTAAGTCAAGGACTTCAACACAATGCAAGATTTGGCAAAACTCCCAAATTGTCTACATTTTTAGCACTAATTAGGCAAGGTGAAATAAAGGATGTGTTGGAATATTGTGGCATCAATTGAGTCATTGATGTCAATAATATATATATATATATGTTAGCTAGAAGGTAAGTGATGCTTACACTTTGACTATGATAAAAGGCCTCATTTTTGTCGAATAGTAACCACAACAAATTGAGATTGTGCATTTGTTTAATTGGAACCAAAGATATTAAAAGTCCTAAACCTTTTAAGTAGAGGGTAGACAAAAGTAGTTTGGAAACACACCCATCAATTGTAGTCATGATAACATGAAATGTATCGTCAAAATGGATATAAATCAATTGTGGATTTGCATGGGTAGCAATGTCATAAGTTTAAAATGCAATAAGGATTATATTAATGGTTGACATCCATGCAACCACACCTAGAAATGCAAGTTTGTTGAAAGAAAAGTCAAACTAGGAAAATTGGAAGTAGTAAAAAATAAAAACATAACATTTACCCCTCATATTCAAAATTATGTTTAGAAATTCATGTCCCATAAATGTCACATGATGCGGGCAAAACTTTTTAGAAAAAAAGTGAATGCTTAGGGAAGGATGGAACATTGGGCCATGTTCCTTGGGAAGGTTTCAAAGTTTTGAATATGAATGTGTTCATAATCAAAAACCTCGTGCTTCAAATAAAAAACCAATGCTTAGAATCAAAAATCTTGTGCTTAAAATGAAAAAAAATTGTATTCTAAGTTTTAAAAAAAAAACTACATTATGTTGATGGAATCTATCCTAGGCTAATGAAATATTTTTACAAGGCAAAGGTAAAGTAAAAGTATAGCTCTTTTAGTATTCAAACACAAGGGAAGAAGAATTTTTGGTCGGGGGGAACATTGTTAACAAAGACTTTAAGCTTTCAAGGCCGAGGCATATAATGCACCAACTCAAGGTTAAGTTAGTTGAAATAAATAAGAATGAAAAATCTCTCCTTTATCAAAAGACTACTAATTCACTCCCTTTCATTTCACAAGCTACCAATTTCATTTGAAGACTAAAATTTCTTGAATTATTCTAGGACTATACAAAATCAATCCATAGCAATATATTATACCACCAACCTTTGATTTCTTTTTAACATCCACTTTAGACTCAAAGTCAACTCCAAGAAATCTTGGGGCCAATAATGGGGAATATTGAGTACTTTTGGCATGTTGTTTGGCCCCAACTTAAAATTTTGATTTGATTTTTTTAAAGTTAAATAATTTGTGCATAAAATGCAAAGTCGATGAGGTCAAGAAATTGGAATTTTGAACCAAGTCTTAAACCTTTTGTATGCTTTCATTCTTATTAACTTCAAGTTAATAATATTAATTTACCAATTTATAAAAGTTGGATAAAATTGTTGGATTGGTGGTTTGATTTTTTCTTTTCTTAGTTATCCTGAATGAAGTAATAATTCAATTTGTAATAGGATTTGACTTTTAGTCATATAACATTAGTCAAAAAATAACATTTTTGGCGTAGTGTATCAATTTTCATGCAAGAAATAACCTTTTAAAATTTCCCAATTTTTCCATGTTCTTTGACTTTAAAAACTTTTTTAGGTTGGTGTTAAGAATGGGTACCATGAAAATATTATTTGTCAAGTTGGTCCCAAGGGGCCAAGGTTTCAAAAAATGGGATCCACTAATTATATACCTTATGATTGATACGATCATTGGTTGGCAAGGAATTGGCAATACTTGAAAGAACTGCCCAACATTAGTAAAGACTTACGCCAATTTTAAGTGTTGTTGCATGTAGTTTTACCAACTGTAATACCTTGATGCACTTTTCAAAAATGTAATTGTTCATTTATGTAGGCATTATGGTTTCAAAAAGTTCATCATCATTTTACATTTGTGATATTTGACAAGCATTTGATAGATATCATGTTTTTTTAAATAAAAATGAACCTCATGAGGTCTACATTCCTATGAAGCCCACCCCCTCTTTGGGCTTTACAAATTACATTTCATAGGTTGGATTTGAATGTAGGATCATCAATCTACTATAGTTACAAGCTCCAAAACCCACCTTAATAGATGATTTGATCAAAGAGGAAATTGATAGGCTTCAAACCTATTAATATAACCACACTATTACTTTAGATATATTGATAAATATAATTCCTAATTAATCAACCATGTTTTTTATCATCTTTTGTGAATAATTGCTGATTATCACTACTTACATGAAATTCTCTAGATTATTTCGTATCTTTTGATCCTTTCTAATTATTTTTTGGCTCTTGACCAACTACCATTTATTTTTGGTCTTTAGCCTTGTTCTTTCAACCATTTTTTTTTCATGTTATGTATTTTGATGATCTAAATATAATTGAGTTTAGTACTCTACTTTATCTATGTGGCATCAAAACATGTAGGATTTTGATCTTAGGTTATGTGTGAGCACAAGTCCACAATGTCTATTACAACGACCATGGTTTGTGAGCTTAACTCCAAACATAACTAAATCAAACTTAGTTTTGATTTCTACATGTGAACATAGTTCTACCATGTGTATCTTCTAGTGTCTGTAAGACATCATGTTTGATAATATTGTGTTTCTAAATGTTAACAAATTTGTTGGGTTTGCAAATTATGATAATTGGAAAATTATAATTAAGAGTAATCTCAAGAAAAAAAGAATACAATGTAACCTAAAATTACAAAGTGAAAAAATATATTTGTTTGAATCAATTAAAAATTTACTTTTTCAACCTAAAGCATTTTTTAATCTTGTGTGAAAATGAATTAACATGAGAACTTTCAGTGGCCTTACAACATGACAATATTTTTGGACAACCCTCAAACCCTTTTCTTTAGGAAAAAAAATACAATAAATTGAGCTAATAAGAAATTACCATTGTTGTCTAGTTTAATTTCTTGTGTTATTCTGACTCGCTCCCAAGTTCCTTGTAGACCCACTTGATGGTCCAAGTATGCGGCAATGCGGAAGGAGTTGGAACTTGGGGCCGTTCCCTAGCTCACAACACTTCGAGGGGTAGAGGGGCGTGTTGGAGCTCCAGGATGGGACTAGGAAGAATTAACAAGCTTATTCACTCACACGGGCCTGCACACAACTCACACAAAGTGGTTAGTGCATAATTGGAGCACCTTTGGTGCTAGGACGAACCACAGACAACACGGACACACAAGACTCACCACCTTCCCCCTTATAGTATACTCTGCATCTCTCCACGGAGGCTACATCCAAATGGCTATTTTTCCCGGGATTCCTGAGTGGGAGTCCCGAAATTGTCCCGGGTTGGAGTCCCGGGACTTTGGACGCTCATATCTCCCGACTGCAGAGTCCGATCACAACGCGATCTAAAGCAAAGTTGTAGCTCTCGTCGAGAGCTTTCCAACTCCGTGTCGCACTCTCAAATCGGATCTCGGGAAGAGGTCGATTCCTGACTTTTAGTGGTCGGGAGTCAAGCTGCTAATTTGACTCCCGGCCCTTCTTTTGCCCATAACTTGTGTTTCAGATGTCCAAATGAGCAATGCGAGCCCATTTTAGACATCTACGTTCCAAGAGCTTTCCATTGATATAAAGAGAGCCACGAGCCATTGAGATTTGACCCCTCAAATCTGTCTCTGAAGTTTCGGGAGTCCCTTTGGGACTCTAACTCTCACCAACTCCCAACGTGGGAGTTCACTTGGGAGTGTGAGGGTTCATTCCCTCACACTCTCTGGAGTGTTTGCACTCCCGGGAGCATGTGATGTGACTCCCGGGTCTACTTCTAGGCTTGCAACCTTGCAACCCCCTTGCCTTGGTCGCAAGCCAAATGCTAGGGTTGCGACACTCTCCCCCACTAGAAGAAGAGGTCAATGTCCTCATTGACACTTCGAGTTTTCCTCTCACACAATTGCACTCCCAAGTCTACTATTAGGCCCGCACCTTGCAACCCCCTTACCTTGGTCGCGAGCCAAGGCTAGGGTTGCGACATATTCTTTTTTGGGCCAACTTGACTAGAGGTTCAAACTTAAAGATGTATCATAATTAAAACCATGTTGTTGTCTATGGATCTTCACTTCCTAAGAACTAATTTTGGACCAATTGTAGAGTTGACATTTGAAAGAAATAGGAAAAAAATGGTCACTTTAGTGAGTTCAACATGAATTTTCAAGAATTTGAGCGGTTTAAAGTAAACTAAAATTATTTTCTCTATGAATGCATGATCCCCATCATTTATTATTCTTGTCTTTTTGTCTTTGTTTTGCAACATCAACCTTTGGTGGCTCCTCCATTAATTGTTGTCATGAGTGCAAATCATCCCACCTTTTTTGTTTATTTTTTTGTTTTTGGTTTTTCTTTTGGGGTTTCTTTTCCCTTCTCTTCCATTTTGGGTTTCACCTTTGAAGGGGTGCACAATTCAATTCTTCCTCCATTGCTCACACCTTTTTTTGTACATAAATGGTTGATGATGATGACATTCAAATGATTGTTTTAAACAATGCTATGATTTTTCACAACTCTTGGAACTAGTGGGTACTTATAGATTTGTAAGGAAAATAATATTTAGTGGTGAGAGTAGAGGTAGAGGAGGAAAGAAACCATTCAAGCTTGGAGATTCTTCACTTGAATCAAAATTGTTACATTCTTGGAGTCAATCGTAATTTTGTAGGCTTATTAATATTGGTGGATTTTAGTATTGGCTAGAAAGGGCAACACAGTGAAGAAGTTGAATTTTTTTGTTTTGAAGGAAGATGGCCAAGTTTGTTTCATGTTGGAAATTTCCCAAGTGATTGTTGAAGATTATATATCAATGTATGAGAAAATTACTGCTAGGAGTACAATTGCATTGCATATCAATGTCAAGCTATTCTTTGAGGAAACTAGAAATTCTTAGGAATATGGGAAGTTCATCCTCCATTTTTCTATGAGGTTAATTTTAAGGTGTTGCTTCAAGGTGGTGTTTTTGTAATGGATTATTACTTGCAAATTACCAATTTCCCATGATAACACATTTTTTTCTCATTGCATCAAATTTGGGTGATGTTCCAAGTACAATACTAGGGTTTTTTATGATTATATATACAATGTGGAGGAATTGTTTTTAAAAATCATAGTGATGAATCAAACTAGTTAAGGTATAACAACTTTAGGTTCCATAAATCATAGGTTGTCATCATCACTTGGACAATTCCATTTTGGAATATGTTCAACCCCTTACTAAGTAAAGAGGCATGAAAAGGTGTCTTTCCCAACCCCATATTCACAAATAAATTTTCAATACCTTCTCCAACAATTTGCATCTCATTTCTCTTCAATTGAATTTTATCCAATTGTTGAATTGAACTTGAATTTAGTTTCATTCAAATACAATTCAATTGAATTCAAATGCCTACATTTCTTGCGTGATTTTTTTTTAGCAAATCAAATTATTTATAAACCATATGGTTCAATTACCCTTTTCTTGAAATTGTAACAACCCACAACACCAATGGGAAACTATTGCTCACCAATTATTTATAAACAATTTTCGAAAGGAAAGAATATAATTTTTAGTTATGCATTGTCATATTCTCATTTAACTGACTTAATTTTCATAAAATCAATTCATTTTTTAATCATTTAACATGGATAAACAAATATCAAGGTGTAATGAAAACTTTATTTTAGTCCATTGATTTTTCCACTTAAATTTCACCATTTCATTTTCATAAGTAATATTTCAATAATTAAGGCAAGAGGAACAGCATAACAACCAACATGGGTAAGGATATGCAGGCCAAAAAAATGACAACCAAATAATGAAGTTTTTGGTACTGGTGGAGGTTGACAAAGGTGGAATCCTACTTGGCACAAAAAAAGTTGAAAACTATGATAGGATGGTGAGAGATTTCTTAATGTGAAATTCCATAAGAAAATTCCATCCATAATCTTCAATTTATTTTGTAAGGTATTAACATTTATTATTTGAATTGGAAGGTTTTAAATATTAATATAAAATTAATAACACGTGTGATTTGCAACCTCCAATGATTTTTTTGTGACAATATAGTGTTAACAACTTGAATATATATAATGTTAAAGGTAAAAGATCAAACACAAGTTATGAAATGAAATTTATGAAAATGACAGCATTGCAGCATTCTAGACCATCAATTATATAGCTTGTTTTACATGTGTGCATTAACAATGTTCCAAATAATTGAAAATCTATGAAATTATACAAAAATCCTTCATAAAAAAATATGGTCTTCAATGTTTCCATTTTTGTAGCATATATATCTATACAATTATGAACATGTGTGATTCATAGATGCCACCTCATGAACATGAGCAAATAAATGAAAAGGAATGGTGTCTTAAGAAGTTGGAAAAGTTGAAAATTGGACATGAAGAGCAAGAAATTGTGATCAAACATAACTTTAGTACTACTAGTGCAATAGTGTTGGGAAAATTGCATGACAACTTGAACTCCACTTGTAAGACACTTACCAATTACTCAAACTTGAAAATTATTACAATTTGGTGCTTCACAATTTTCTCCCAACATAGGTTACATCCTTTTGAGTTATTTTGGATTATAAAGATGAAGAATATTTTGATGATGTTCTATTTTATAGATGTTATTGCAATGTGTTCGTAATCATGTAATATAGTATTTGAAAAAAATTGTGTGCATAATGCGGAAAGTTGGAATGGGCATGAATGCGGGGAAGGTAGCCATTCATATAATCAAGGTAAGACCTTAATAATGGTTGTGAGCAAAGTTTCACTTCCAACCTATCACCTTAACCTTGATAGAGAAGAAAGATTGCATACAACAAGTATGTTGTAGAATTATGTATTTACAATTGATTTCTAGTTTTGTAAAAACTTGTCCCATGCCATTATCTCCATGTTCTCTTTGAATTCCAACTTGATTGATATCATCTTTTGTACAAAACTAATATAAAATGGCATGCATACAAAGGTTGTAATTAATTTTAATAGTGTGTTTGGAAATTGTGGATTCTTATTCCCAATTCACATTAGAATACAAATTACAACATGAAACTACTTTTTTGGATTTATACTACATAACAAATCATGTTGATGCAAAGAATGGGCTTTTCTTGGAAGCAAAGAATAAAATTTTGAAAGGATTTTCCCCAAAAAATTCACATTGATTTATTACTAATTTATTTTCAAATATGATGTAGGATGTTTTTTTCCCTTTCTATGAACATTACTTCCATTCCTAAGCTTTTTGTGCCTATGAAACATAAATATGTCATTTCAAATCTATGTTTATTATTAAAGTTTGTTTTCCAACACCATATTCACAACATATTTTCAAACCTTTTGCATCTCAATTATCTTTAATTCAATTGAATTGTAACCCAATTGTTGAACTCAATGTATTTGAAGTTGAGTTCAATGTAGAAATTGAATTGAAGTCAATCAAATATGAATTCAATGAATTTAAAATCAATTTGATTTGACTTACATGTAATATCATTCAATATTTTCATTCAAAATGGAACTTAGTTTCCACATTGAATATAATACATTTCATCAATTGATCAATCAATTGTCACCAATAAAGCTCAACAATGCATAGCCCAAATTTAACAAAGATTCATACTACACATTATGCCCAACTACATAAAACTTCAAAAAAATAAAAATAAAAATAAACATTGCATCAAATCTCACTAACGACATTCTTTGATGTGAATTGTTTTCATGTATTAGGTATTGGGAAGTTGACAACATGAATGTGTAGGTTTCTCTTTGGGCAAGAAAGAAAAAAAGTGGCAAAAGGGGCAATGATGGGAATGAAAGGTGCATGGGTGTGGTATCGGTTTCGCTTGCAACAACAACCTATACGAACACAAATGGTAACCTCTGGTATCTTGTGGGCTATTGGAGATGCCATTGCACAATCCATTAGTCGAAGCATAGAACAACCTCTTGTTATGAAGGAAAATTCCACCACAACTATTGTAAGTGTACACACAATTATGGCCTCCCTCCTTCCCTTTCATTTGTTTTCATTTCCTTTAATTCCTATTTGATGCCACCACCCATTATGTTGAATTCATCAACCATTCCATATACCAAACTTATCAAATTCCATCAAATAAAAAGTGTGAACTTCTTCAAAGGGAGGCATTTAGGTCTAGTTTCATTTTTTTAAATCAATTTGTTGGAGAAATGAAAAGAATTAAGGTTTTTTCTTGGTTGTAGCTTGCATTATTGTTCTAGATTTTTGGCACATTCAATATTGGATCCTTGAAATAATGTGATGCCTAAAGTTACATGTACATTAAGATCGTGGACCTCAAAACTAAATAAGGCAAAAGAATTGTGTGATTAACCAAACTTGGTAGTCTTATGGAATATGTAAAACTGATTTTGCTTCAATTGCATGATCAATGTTCTAAAAAACAAAGTTTTCCAACTTGGTGATGATTTGATTTAACAGGTTGATGACAATAAATGTTTGGAGGGAACTCTTGATCACAAGACTGATTGGAGGAGAGTTGCAACTGCAAGTTTTTTTGGCATTGGATTTGTGGGACCTGTTGGACATTTTTGGTATACATTTTTATCGTTTACACCAAAAGAGTTTCATAAGTCAAAAATGTTATGTATCAGTGCACAACATACATCCAAATGAATCAATGTGTGGGGTTGACCAAAACTCCAAATCATGCCCAATTTTCTTATTGAATGTTTCAAATAGGTGGTGAATTTGAAAAGTTGAAATAATTGTTTCAGCTTTTGGACCACCTCAATATTTGACAACAATTTTATGATTGCAAGGTATGAGGGACTTGAAAGTGTATGCATTAATAGATTAAAATTGAAGCCAAATTCATTTCGATTTATCACCACAAAAGTGATGGCAGACACCTTCCTTTTTGGACCTGTGCACTTGCTAGCTTTCTTCACCTATATGGGATTAGCTTTAGGCAAGCCATGGGATGAAGTCAAACATGATGTCAAACGTGATTTCCTCCCAAGTTATATGACAGAAGGACTTGGTTGGGCAATTGTACAAGTTAGTGTTCTTTTGTGTTCATAACTAATTGAATCAAGTTGTCTTCCAAATTATTATTTCTCATCTTTTGCATGATTTTTCTTACAAGATTAGTAAAAAAATTGCAAAATATAGACTTGGAAAATATGTTTACAAAAAAATTATTATATTTTTATGTTTTTATTTAGTATCAAAATTAAATTTGCAAGAAATTAAAATGTTGAAACATGATATGTATGTTGCATTAGTGAATGCACCTTGTGTTGATTTAGTTCATTGCAATGAAGATCATTTTCATATGAATCGGAATTCAATTTTGGGAATTGTGTAGAAGTTTTCTTAATCAACCATGATATCTTTTAATTATGTGGGTTATTATTGAACAGGTTGCAAATTTTCGGTTTGTTCCAGTAAGGCACCAACTTCTCTACGTCAATTGTTTTTGTGTAGTTGATAGTGCATACCTTTCTTGGGTAAAGCATCAAGACAACGCCCCTTGGAAGAAGTACTTGACCTCCCTAGTTTCTTCTAGTCCTAGCAACACAAAGAATTGACAAGCAATTGAATATTTGTCTCTTTTTTTTCAATTGAAAGCTTTCAACTCTACAATTTTTTTGTTAGTTCTACCATTTGTAACCTATTGTCTTCTTCTTCCTTGAATAATTTGGGAATGGAGGTCTTGTAATGGAATTCATAAACTTGACCATTAATTGACCAAGTATTTGAACAAAAGAGACATAATGGTCCCTGTTATGTGTAATGGGTAGTGCACTTGTGAAAATGCAACCCACATAATTGGATTTATGGGTGTTATCAAAAGACAACCTTTGGATGTTCTTTTTAAAGAAGTGATGTCATTTGTCCAACAAGGATGTTCAATGCCAAATGTTGTCAACATCATTTGTCCAACACATTCCTTCATTTGCCTAATAGGAATGTTTTTCTTCAAGCACCAATGTCATTTGTCTAACATTATTGATGTCATTTTGCCAACATTTCCTATGTGTAGTGGCCCTTGTGAATATACAATGCATGACATTTGATCTACATGTATCATCACAAATCAAGCTTTGCATGTTTAATTGTGCTTTAATCTTTTATTGCAATATGTTGCAAAATTGTTATTGGTGATCTTTTATTCTTATATTCAACTATGTTATCAAGAAGAAATATGAGATTCGCCTAACACATTTTCTTCCTATGTGTAATAGTCAAAATTTGTGAAGATGCAACCCACATAATTGGATCTGCATGTGTTATCAAAAGACAATTTTTTGATATCTGAATATGCCAAATAACCTTACATTGCAAAAAAATTCAAAAATTATTGTTGGTGATCTTGTGTATGTGTCCAACAATTATGTCATTTATCTATCATATCCATCATCAAAGTCTAACATCTTAATTGAATCCATTAATTCCTTTGAAACCATGGCCAACTTCTTCCACTTCTTGGTTGGTTGTGTGTCATTAACTAGCCCTTTAATGAACAATTTCCTTAAATTGAAATGCCAACACTATTATTTTGCATTGCCCTATCTTTATTAAGGTTCTTAAGTTTAAATGCTTGCGGTGCCTTGTCCTTAGGAAGGGTGTCTATCAATAGTTTCATTTAATTTCGGTAGATAATATAATTTAAATTGTCATATTTTGTCGGCAACTGAAAATTGGATCTTAGATTTATTTTCATTATGAATGCTAGACATTTGTATAAATGTGTTATTGCTTGACATTGATTTCATTCAACTATATAATTTATTTTATTTTAAAAATATTTATGCACGTACAAATGTTTCTTATAGATATTCATGCATGTACATTGTTGTAACACATTGTGTCCTTACAATTTTCTATCTTTCTTCTTCACAATCAATCCCATGGCATTCAAGATTAGATTTTGTAATATTTTTTGTTCATATTGGTGATTGTGTTTTATGCATTGTAATGAGAAATCATTTCTTGTAGTGCATTCTACAATCTATTTTGCCTTCTCATTAATTTTTTATTCATTTTTCTCTGAGGTTTGGTTGCTTGATGCTATTATAAAACGACAACATTCCATCATGAAGAAAAGTTGAACTCATTGTCCTTATTGATGAATTTGGAATTGCACATGTGACAAAAAGACAATTGTGTGTAATGTTTTGTTAGAAGAATCACGCAAGTCTATGAATGTAATTTGCTAATCCACTCCATCATTAATCGATTCTTACTTGACCCCCACACCATGGGTGATGTTGTTTGATTCCCAAACTCTATCCACCTTTCAAAATCTTCACATTTAATTTTTTTTTTCTTCTAATGACTATTTAGGGCATTATGTTTTACAATTAACCATTTCCCCTCTTGTATATTTCCACCCATTGTGGATGACACTCACATCATAAGCCCTCCCTTAATTATATAATCTACAAATGAAGATTTTTAGATTGAAATTTGCGTGATAAGTCTTTCTATCCAACCTAAAAATTGTGTAACATGGTCCCCTTTGACTTGTCGCCTAATTTCAACACCCCATTTTAGTTTATCACCCCATTAGAAGGAATTAAAATCTTAAGGGTTCCACTGGGTGCTTCATCATTCACATCATCCTTCATCAACGACACCTTGCTAAAGGATGTTTGGCATGTTAACATTTTCCCTACAATGGATGATGTTCAAGTAGCCTTTGGAATTTTAATTCATTGATTCATGCAATAACCATTGTATCTATTATGATGCACACCTCCTTCTTCCACTTTCATAGATTCCCTTGCATCCTTGATTTTTCCTTCCTTCAAGTGTTTGGATGCCTCTTGGGTCCAGGGTCTTTTGATAATGCTAGCCCATAGGGACTTCTAACCTGTAAACATCTCTCTTTTTTAATAACTTTCAATGGCATTAGGCTCATATAAACAACTGCCATTGCTTCAACATCCTATTTACAAAAGAAGAAATTTTGGGTTTTTTCACTATCACCCATTGCAACTACTTGCCCAATTTGACCACTTTTGACTTATTATCATCAATAGCAAGCGGAATTATTTTTTAATTATTTGTGCATAATTTCCATCGTGAAAATAATGACTGCCTTGTTCATTAGCACTGGATTTTTTCCTCCATGTTGGATTTTATAATAATGGAAATTTTTTTGACATGGAAAATATTTCAACCTTAGACTATTTGCAATATTGGTAATATTATTTAGCCATTATTAGTTATTATTTTAATAACTTTTCAATTATTAACATCTACCATAAATTGAATCAATGTTTGATAACAAGTGGATAATGTTATTTATAAGCTATAATCTGCACTTACATGATAAATCACCTTATTTTATTTTTTACTAATTTCAAATTGTTGATGTGGCAATTAAGGTACCATTTAACTTTATTTAAACATTGCATTATAATGGTTAGTGACTTTTTGACACCTCTTCAACTATTAGCATGGTACAAGAATTGAATTGTACATTTTTGTCATGTTGAAACCATTTTTCATGGGTTGCATTTTACATTTATCATAATTTAATAAAACACATGAAATAATTTATAAAGACTTCACATCTTTTGAACTATTAACATTTGCACATGAATTCAATAATTCATTTTGATGTGTTGAATCCATCATTATGTAATTGCATTTTGCACTCACCAGGATGTATAAAAACTTATTATGTTTCACATTTATACTTGAATTAAAGATTAAGTCAAAGTTTTCATATATACAAAGTCTAGTGTCCATGTAGACCTTGGTAGTAAAAAAACTAGTGATCAAACTTGTACATTTACATAAATTTAAATTTATTTATTTCCTTTAGTTCATTCATCATTGGACAAGTTATTTATTAAAAATGTTATGATGCCATAGTAACAAAACCTCAAAAAAATCCTTAAATTATTTCTTCATTTTATTTTTCATATATGAAAAATATAAATCCTAGCTAGATTTATTTTTGGGGTATATAATTATTTTTACTATTGCCATGATTTAACAATTTTTAATGTTTATTTTGTTACAAATTTATGTCTCAGTATTTAAAGATGAATTTAAAAATAAAATAAAATGGTGATATCATAATAATGACATCAATGAATTATTATTTTCTCGCAAGTATTTTTTTTGGCCTTTGCTAAAAACAAGGAAAGCACTATGCCTTCAATGACTTTCCGTGCCATTTTTTTTTTCCGTCCCCCAAGTTTCTAGCCAGCCTCCATCATTTATTATGTAAATAATGTGGGTGCAACATTAGTTTTACTACGCTTTGTAGGGCAATGGCCCCATTTTCAAAAATGTAAAAGGAGTTTGTTAAAATCCTTTTATATTTTGGCTACAAATCTTAAACCTACTATAGATTTTAAACTATATATGAAAAAAGATTAATTAAATATTTGTAACCAGTCCTAAGGTCCTAAGTAAGTCACATAAGAATGATCAAAATTAATTTATAGTTATTTGGAAAAAAAACATATTCATGTAGATTGAATAATTATTAGACTTTATATGGTTTCAGATCATCATTGGAATTCATATATAAATAAATTATGAAATTTAGAATATGTAATTTTCTTTCCTATAATTCTTGGATAAATATAAAAATAGTTGTAAATTTTTTTTAAAAAAAATTATTATAAAAATATATTGTACAAGTCAAATATGTGATTCAACCATAAATTATTTCTGATGATTACATGTCATTTCAATTTCCAATTTCAAGTTTTTGCTTTTTTTAAAGGAACAAGGAGTTGGGTGTGGCTCATTTTATTGCGGACATACCTTATATATATATATATATTCATGTTGATGTAAATTTAAAATAAGTTTGATGTTTTAACATTGAAATTATTAATCATTATTCATTATGAATAATCTTTTTTTTTTTCAAATTTTTGATTTCAAAGTTTTAACAAAAATTCATTGAACTTGCATTATTCTCATAGGGGGTTAGTAAGTGTTGGAATTAAACCATGTGCATCAAACAAGACATTTTTTGGAATGTATTAGGTGATTATTTAACCTTTTTTTTTACACTATTATTATTTAGTTTTTTTAATATACACATTTTAAAACCAACATATATTAATTTTTACATAAGCTTTATTAATTATAAAAATATTTTTGAATAAATAATACCATATTTTAGAAGTAATTGAATTACACCTTTTACCCAACAATTCATATATAACACCTTATATTTTTACTCGCATATGTTTTTATTAAAAAAAAGAATGACCCCCCTCAAAAAAATTCCTTGAATTATTTTAAAATTTTCCCTCCAAAAAGAATCATCAACTTGCAAAATTTTGCCACCAAAGATAAAACACAAAATATTGTTGATTAAAGGGTGAGGGGGGGGGGCATATTTTAACTATTTAATGTCAAAATATCACCAAATTGTGTTTAAAGGATTTAAACAATTTTGAAACTCCATAACTCTTCTATAGGCAAATGTGGGTAAAACTACTTATGGGTGATTACAATTTGAATAACATTGCAAAAGTTTTTTTTAAAAAATTATACATAATCATAGTGAGGAAAACAAAATTTAAAATTTGTAAAAGATTGAATGTATATTTACACAACACAACTATCTTTATTAAAGATTTAATTAAAATACTTTTGAATTCACATTGAATTAAATCTCACTTATGAAGATTGGAGATGAATTTAAAGAGAAAATATTTGTAGATTTTTTAATTTTTTCATAACATCCTATTTTAAATTATTTTTTGAGCCTTTCAAATTGCATAATTATATATTATAATTGTTTTCATGAATGGATTATTAAATAAACTTCAAGATCATGTTATCATTTGTAGCATTTGAATAAAATTTGGAAAAAAAAAAACGATGTTAAAGTTTGAATTTGTAAAATAGTTTCATGTCGAAGATAATAAAGTTAAAATCTTCTTGTGTTAGGGAGTTGGGCCTTTGTAACTTCCATTAGAAGTGCTAGGTTTATGGTTGATCAAAGTCCTTTCCTTCTTAAAGCCTTAACATGAGTTAACAACAACATTTTTTTTTTTCAACAACACTTCAAGACACCATGTGATCTTTTATCAGCCCCAACACACAAGTGTCTTCTTCTTTTTGAACAATTCGTTAGACAACAAATGGTTGAACTTCAAGTTTCCATCTTAGAATGTTTGCATTATCATACATTTTTTAACATGTTTTTTGACACGATACCAAAGGCTTATCATATTCAAATTTTATCATGTTTCGGCCCTAGGGGCACATTTGGTTTATACGTTGATAGGTCTTTTTATTTTTTCAATTATCTTCCCTAATTTTCTCCACATTACTTCAAACATGGCTTGGACTATCACATCCTTCAATTGTAGGCCTACCTTGATGTGTGCATACATCCCATCAACCTTTTTATGTTGCATGGCAATGACCGTACAAGAACCCATGATGAAGTTCATGACACTTTTGTTGCCATTGCGCGAGATGTTGACCTTCACGTGCGATGAGAACAACTACATGCACTTCCCTTAGCCACATTCAACTCGTCTTATTGATGAATAAACATTGTGCTCATGAAAGATGAAATTTGCACCTAACTAATGTTATTAAAGCTATTAAACACATGTGGATTTACTTCCCCAATTTTGCACAACTCAAAGATTCATTGCTTTCGATGTAGCTCAAGCCAAAAAAAAGCTATTGCAACCAACACTCCATTGATCAATTCCTCCCTTTAACAATTGAAGTAATTGGATGTTTACAAAAATAGGCCGATGTGTTTTTACATAATTGTGCCAATGTCGTTTGGAGCTTCATTCTTTTTCTATTTTGTTTATTTTGTAGCCGAACAACGGGTGACCGGACTTGAGCTCCTAGGCTGTGTGGCTGGTGAAAAGACAAAAGCGGGAACCAAAATTAATCTCGCCGCCTCTATTCATGAGTGGCAGCGGATTTTGTTTTGATCTGAGAATCCGGGCAGTCGGATGTGCATGGGCTGCATGCAGATTGGAGATATGTATGTGTAGGGTAAGATCGATGGAGATGACAGCGCAATTGATGAGATTGAGCGGCGCTACATTCATGGAAGGAAGGAGGAATGCAAGGAAGGTGACTTCTGGAGGAAGCCAAGGGAGACAGGGAGGCTGAGCGAAGGAAGAGGAAAGTAGAAGTAGGTAAGGGGAAGTGGATGGACATCAGCAAGTTCCTGGAGGAGAACAGGCAGGAGCTCAGTAAGGGATTTTTGGCTAGTTGTTAGTATTTCTTCCGCTGCGATTAGCGATTAGCTAAGTCTAGCTTCTGATATGAGGAATGTTTGGTGAAAGTAGAGGACAGATGCCACAGAGTTAGCAGATTTTGCAAGAGAGGAGGTATGGGAGCTTGTGCTATCGGGGGATTCTATGTGAAATAAAGAAACTATGGAGTTTGGTTTCCTCTTGGTGTTTGCCATGTGATATTTGGTTGTGTAGCAGTGCTGTGAAGATTCCACTTTGAAGTTTGAGGGCGAATTGTCCGGTGTGTTGTGCATTTTGATGTTCATGCGCGCTGTCTGTGTGATTGAACATTGCGTTGTGTTGTTGTGGTGCGGATGTTCGAGTGTGCTCAATCTGAGAGAGTAAGCGTGAGGGGTCTGGCAGGTTGAGAGACTCTCTATGTCTATCTCGATCTACCCTAAGGCGGACCTCTCCTTTTTGGTTACAATTTTTCATCATTAAAAATTTCAATCGTGTTGCAGAGGATGCAAGTATCCTCCATCTTAAGTCATGTGATTGTGATAAACCTAACTATTTCCCAACTTCCACCCTTTCAAGACACACCCCCCATCACCACAACCGACCTATTACAAGCGATCGACTATTGAAATGGAAATATTTTGACATTTAGTTTGTCCTACTTGACATCCTTTTAATTATCTCATTTTTTTTTATACTTTTGTAAATTTTTTGAACATGCGATGTGTTTATAAATGAAAATTTACAAGGTTTTAACGATAATTAAAAGGCTATTTTAAAAACAAGAATTTGTTAGCATTATAAATTACTAATATCACCATTAACAATGATTCTTTTATTAGGAAAACTTTACCAAATTTTGACGTACACAAAAGGTTTTTCATGGAAAAAACCATATTCACCAATTAAATTTCAAGAAATTCAAATTTTAAATCACTAGATTTTTATGATAAGTTCCAACAAGTAGCCAATAATATAATTTTTTTCTACAAATAGTTTTATGGAGGGTAATATGTAGATGTAGCCAAAATCTGCATACGGAGTATGAAAGTTATATATAATCATCACTTTGGCTAGGTACGTTGCAAAACTGATAAAAGCAATATTCCCCACCAATATATATATCCCAATTTCTAATAAAGAAATTGGGAAATTTTTGCTTTTATAATGTAAATCAGACTTTTTTTTGGGCGAAATTTTGTCAAATAGAAATTTTCTTTTTCAATTTGGTGAAACTTTATTGTCTTTTTGAGTTCTTAGTTGCCAAATTTTGAAAGAAATATGACTTTAAAAAATCACCAAATTTTGTCTTAAGTTCCAACAAGTAGGCAAAAATATAGAAGGATAATAGACTTTCTTTTTAAAAAGAATTATGTTCATATTTTCTTATTTCCAAATCTGGTTAAATCTTCTTATTGATGATCACCACTTTAGCTACATCACAAAATTTAGAGAGAGAATAAAAAATAAAAAATAAAAATGGTGTAAACTAGATTAATTTTGCTGTTTTTTTTTTTTTTTGGGGGGGGGGGGGCATAAATTTGCCAAATGTTAGAAAACACAAAATTGAAGAAAAAAGACCAAAAAAAAAAGAAAAGAAAGAAAAAGAAAAAAAAACACTCTACTTCAAACCATGATTTTTTGCCCCCACTTTTGTGGTGTAGTCACATTGGCACCCATCCATAGGAGCATTTAGCCAAATTTGGCTAAGGGACATGTTGGACAATACAATTTTAAAAAAATTGCTTGGAAAAGCCTTTGTGTGGGTGGTAGCCCAATTATTTTTAAAAATCACATCTGAGTGAAATTTCACACCAAAAAAATTGACTGCTTCCGACCATCAAGCTCAAAAATACATCCATAGGAAGAAAATAAAAAAGTGATGATCATGACCGAGAAGATTTAGCCAAATATGGCTATGAAGTACAAATCTTTAATCACCCTTGTAAATTTTGGCTACACACTGCAAACCAAGTGTAAAAAGTCTGGCGATTATTGATTTATTTTCACTTTCTGACGATTGAGGAAAACCTCCAAAATTACTAAGTTTCGAATTAAAAATTAAAATTTTCGTTTTTTTGGTGAAATTTCGACAATAACAAAAAATGGCTGAGGTCCTGAAGCTGACCACGAAAGGCGGGCAGGGCTACCTGCCCAACAGAAAAGCCTTGGATTGCGTTCACCTTTTTGTGGAACTTCTTGGGAACGTTCACAACAGAGACAAAGACGGGCAACCTTTCTTTCGTTGGCTATATATATATATAGCCAAAAAGCTATATTAATAATTTAAGGTGCCAAAATTAAATGTGCTTTTTGTAGATTTTCAAACCCCAGAATTGGTTCAAAATTCAAGAAAAATGTTTAGCCTTGTAGTACAAGGTTCAAGTAGGTAGCCAAATATATTACTTTCATATTTATCTTTTAGGAAAAATTGGCTAAATCTTCCTATGGATCATCACCAATTTGGCTAAACCTTCCACTGGTTGAGAGAGACAGCAGTGAAATTTTTGTTTTGGGGGTCAATTTTGTAATGTAGCCAAAGTGGCGATTTTTTTACGGGAAGGAAGATTTAGACAAATTTGGCTACAATTTAAATATGAAAGTAATTATACAAAATCCTTCTACATTTTTGGCTACTTGCTTGGAACCATGCACAAAATATGGCTATTTTTTAAAGACTTTGGTCTAATTATGGCTATCGAAAATCTCAAAAAGCGCATGATTATAACAATTTTATTTTTAAAAGAAAATCCTTCTAATATTTTTGGCTACTTACTTGAACCATACACAGAAATATGAATATTTAAAAATTGGTCGAATTATGGCTATGGAAATTTTCAAAAAGCACTTGGTTATAGCACCTTTTATTTATTTTTTATATAGCATTTTGGCTATATATAGCCAGCCAAACGAAAACGAAGGCTGATCTGACACAGAGAGACACTACTAGGAAGGTGCAAGGGGACCGAACAAACGCAAAGTCGTTGAGAAAATGGGCAGAGGCTCTTGTGGCTTCTTGTTGTTCTGAACTGCGGAATCAACTGCGGAAGCTGCTGCTGCGGCAGTTGCAGTTCCACCATCGACTCGAAATTTCTGAGGAGGATGCTCTCCTCTGGTGGGAGGACACTACACTGGCGCTGCAGCATCCGACGGAAGAATTCTTCACTACACTCCAAATGCACAAGAAGAAACATGGTACGAAGCTGCTGCTGCTGCTGCGGCGAGGAGCAGCAGAAGAAGAAGACAGGAATGAGTATAAGTACGTCTAACCTACAATCTCCCACAGACTTGGAAAGGATCTCCAGTCAAGTATCCACATGTTGCAATTTCGGTTGCCGATTGCAGAGACAAACAGACAGAGAAAGAGATCAGGACCAGAAGAAGAAGAAGTAGAAGATTAGGGTTAGGGTTAGCTGGCGTCCAGCGTAAAGATATCAGATAGAGTTTGAAAGTGTTTTGGACGTGATCTTGAGGGAAACGAACCTTGGCAACAGTAGCAGTAGCAGCAGCGGTTGGACAAGAAGAAAGCTCACCAGATTTTTTTTGTTGCAGGAACTCGAGGATGCTCGAGAACGAGGGAGAGGAGGAAGAGGAAGAAGTGAGTTCGAAAGAGGAAGACGAGTCTGTGTTTGAGACTCGTGACGAGGAGTCTGTATTTTCAGATTTGACCGCGGAGAAGGAGGGGGAATCTCTACTTCCTGAATGGGTGAATGTTGCAGAATTACTGTCGGACATCGAATCCCACTTGGGAGAGCAAGCTCATCAGCAGCTCCAGTCCATGCTCACAAATTGTGCCCTAATACCTGAACAAGTCAATGTTCGTGAACTGCTATCAGAAATTCAAGAGGAGCTCGACAGACCATACTTCCACAATCTTCTCCTCAAATGCGACAACCAGCAAGTTTCAGGAATGGTGCCACCGAAGAAGAGAAGGAACAACATTCCAACTTCTTCTCCTTCTCCTGTTGCTGCTGCTCCTGCAAGGGACATCGTGACTTCAGCTGCTATTACCCAACGGACATGGCAGAAGAAGAAGCTGAGCAAAGCTGAGAATTGACAACCAACTTAAATAGAAGGAGAAGATTCATGACAAGAATTCTCAAATGCAGTTCCACGAAATCTTCCACTCCATTCTTATTACAGCCCCCCAGGAGTTTGAGATTAGATTCTTCAACTGAGCAGCAGATGCATTGCCTCAGTCCCAAATTGCACATTCCAGAAATGGAATTCCTCCAACAGATTCTTCTTTTTCTTTTCCTAGTCAAGAAGTTTGTGTACAATACTGAATCCATAGCGTGCTGCAAATTCTTGTTACAGTAATTCCACAGCAAAATCAAATCTCTGTGAGTTAAAGAACTTGTCATTCTTCACAACCCAAAGTTAGTTTCGATTTGGAGCAAATCTTTTTTGCTTTTGATTGCTTCTCCACAACCCAAAATTCCAATTTGCAGCAGCAAATCAATCTTTCTCTTTCATTCTTCACAACCCAAAATTCTCATTTGCTCAGCAAGAAACCAATTTTTAATTTTAATTTTCCAAATCATCATGTAATGATCCATTCTTCCACCAAATCTCGCACCAAGAAAGGAACCCTTTCCAGATCATAGCATAATTGGAAAGAGGGCTTGATCATTTTTGGGAGGCTGTTGGCAGGTGACCAAATTTTATGATCCAGTTATAAGGTCTGTTGCAACTGAAATAGTTTGCAGCAAACTAGCTGATAACCTATCGGTATGTTCAACGCCTGCAAGAACACTTGTTTATCTGCCTGAAGTTTTGTTTAGGAAACAAAAAAACTCCAATTAGTCCTCAAAAGTTTCCCAACAATACACAACAAAATTGAATACCTATCTATCAAGTTCAACAATCATCAGCCCTGCAAAAACACTTGTTTTCTGCCTGAAAATTTGTTAAGGAGAAAAAAAAACACTCCAATTCGTTGTCAAAAATTTCCCAACAAAACAGAACAAAACTGAATACCTATTTATCATGTTCAACAACCATCAGCCCTGCAAAAACACTTGTTTTTCTGCCTGAAAATGAGTTTGGGAAAAAAAAAACCACTCCAAATTAGTCCTCAAAAACTTCCCATCGACACACAACAAAAGTTTCCCATAACAAGAACTGAAGTTTATATATTCGAAGGATTCTTGTTACAAGACATGCAATTTGTGCTTTTCAGTTTCATGTTCTGAATTGATTTTGGGTCTGGTCAGTTCAGACACTTCTTGTTACGTGCACAGGCATATGGCATCATCTGCAATTGAAGAGGGAAAAACACCAATATATTAAAAAGCACCAATCCAAAAGGGAAAGGGAGGAAAAGGCATCACCCAAATCCCTAGCCTAGGTCCTAAACCTCTCATCAGTCATGTGAAGCAAATTAGACAAAGAGAGGGGAGGAATCTGAAATTGTGCCCAGCCTAGAAAAGGCCTTTTGCCTATAAAATGCTTGTAAAACTAACAAAGAAGGGCTTCTACTTATCTATAGTTGACCATGCCATATTAGTACATTGATGTAGAAATTTGTTTGTTAGGTGGTGCAAACAACCAAATATGTCCATAGCAAGAAATAAAAACATATCCTATGGGTGTCAATCACAATAAAGCTCATTATTTACTTGGGCCACAATTGTCACAACTCCTTTAAAAATAGCAACTTTCAATAGTAGATTTTTTTGAGTGGGATTGATAATGACAACATCAACCATAGTGCAAACCCCATTTGTGGATAACACAATGTCAACTTGTTGTTGTGAGGATTGAAGCAAGGGTGAAAACATGAAAAGAACATGTGTTTGTTCATGAAAAATATGAAACCGCACATTTTTTGGCAATGGACGCAAAGGTGTTTGGAACAACACCATGAGAAGAAGTGCATTCCCTTCCATAGGAACCCTCCAAAAGGTGTATCCCCGTTGAGTTCATGGGTTGACCATAGGTGCAATGTGTTAAATTTAAAGCCAACCGGTGGGGGAGACCCAACCTAATGTGCAATGTTGAAGAAAAGATGCTAAAGGCCATATGAAATAATGGGATGAATGGTTATGTAGAGAATTATGCCCTTAAACTCAAGCTTGTGCATGATTTCAAGTGAGCACAAGGAGGATCAAAACTCATGTTCGAGATGATGTTGAAAAATGTATGCTTATGTAATCTCTCTGACATGTTCTCCTAAAGGTGAATTTGTTCCTCTATCCAAAGATTAATCAAAAGGGGAGATGCAAGGTTTTGCTAAAAGAAGAAAAAAATCTTGCATCATCTTCAAGTTTGCCTAGAATGGAAGCACACCTAAATTACATGTTCATATAGCCTCCAATAAGAATGGGAGATGGTCTTACGAGAATCACAAGGCAATGATTGGGGCCATAAAAGCTTAATTCCCCAAAGAGGCCATTTGGCAATGCCTTGAATGAAAATGAACCTTACACCCCTTTTAGAAATGGGAAGTGAAGTTTGTTGACAAATTAAGGGCCTTTAAGACATTCCAACAAGCTTGGATTTTAAAACATCCTAAAAACTTGGATTGGAGTTGAATTAAAAGATGAAAGTGAGTGTTGGAAGCTTGGAAAGGGGGGAATTGCAACAAATGTGAAGGCCTTTGGGCAAAACATTGTGAAAGGACCCCAAAGGCCACAAGGATGTCCCTTAACCTTAGGAATGTTCTTGCATGTTGCACATCCTTGTCCAAAGAATCTTGAAGAAAGGAAGAGGTAAAAGCAAGTGAACCAAAAGGCACTCCTAAAACCTTAATACCATCCTTAAGGGTGCAAAATTCATTTTTAGAAGGGAAAAGACTACACGTTTGTGAAGTTGACCATTGGATTATTAGCCCTTATAAAACAAGACCAATGATGTAAATGTCATCAGCTATGGAAGGGAACAAATAAGAAAGGAAAAGGTCCACAAAATTATGCAAAGCCTAGAAGTGAGTTAAGGCAAAAAATAACATTTTCAATAGATCACCTTAGCACATGTCGATGAAAGAATGGATAACTATGAGGCTACTCAAAAGGAGATAATGATTAAATAATAGGGGGAACTATGCAACACGAAAGGCTCGAATAAATGGGAAGAATTAAGCCAATTGGCGACCTGCCACTCAAAGCTCTTGGAATATGACTTTATAAGAGATTGTGTTGAAGGCATTTGCAATGTTTACTTGCAACACAATCCATTCAAAATGTATATTTAAGATTGTTTGAATATCATGCATCATGGTTTCACAACCCCCTTAATCATAATGTTGATTGATGATTAGGGGATAAATGAATTAAAAATGTGTTGCAAAACTCAAGGCACAAAATTCTACTCACCAACCGATACAAAACCTTATCCATAATGACAGGTTGAATGCTTCTAAAAAGTTTGTTCAAGGATAAAAATGAAGTAATTTTGAATGTTTGAGCTTGACATTCATAGGAATGAACAATGAAATGAACCATGAGTAATTTAGAGAAGTCGTTGGTTGAGTTTTCAAAGTCAAATGAGTATCAAAGGTGTTCAAATTTCATGCCAAATATATTAATGAATGTAGATCTAAAAAAATCAAGGGAGAGGTCTAAGTTTATGTTTGATTAAAACTCCATCAAAAAACCTAGGCCTATCAATGACAAATCTAATGAGTAGAAAACTTACAAACAATTTCAATTGATGTAAGGGTCAAGGCCATGGGAACAAAGGTTTTGATTAAATGTTCAATCATACTCTCTAACATGCCCCAAGGCTAAGCTTTGTCCAAGACAAAAAGGTTTGGATAGGGTGGAAACCAAAAGGGATACACCTTCTGAAATAGGCTTGTTTCAAAGTGTAATGATGCAATAAATGTTTGGGTGCAAAATAAATGATCCACTTGGAACTCCTCTTAATTTCTTGAAAAAAAATGTTGCAAACATGCCTTAGATTTTTTATGTCCAACAACTCCTTTTTGAGAGGGGAGGAGAAGACACCATCGTGGGGAAAAAAAAACAAATGTTAAGCAACAAGATTTTTAAAAATCAAACTAGGCATTAATTTAAGGGGAAAAAAATCAATTTACAAATCACTTTTCAAAACCACTAAGATATGTGAATGTAAATATTGTTGAATGTATCTTAGATGGAATGTCCTAGGTAGGTCTAGATTTGAAACTTAGACCCAAGCTGATGGGGGAGGGGAAGGGGCTTAAAAGGGAGCTAAGGGCACCTCCCCACCACTTGAGGTTTAAATACAAAAGGCCCAATAATGTTTTTTGGCGATGAGCTAAGCCTAAATGCATTAATAAGACTTTGCATGCAAAACATGGGATATTATGTTGGGGAAGGGCAACACTTGAATTCCTAATAATAGTTAACAAATTAGTTGGGACATGAGCTTGATGAAACATCACGTGACAAAACAAAAAGGGCAAGACAAGAATGGAGGCCAACACTATACATGAAAAAAGGGGGGAGACGCAAAGCTTTCACTGTTAAGTTTATGTGAAAACCAAATCCACATTCAAGGTCATCTTTTTAAATTATAATTGATAATATTTTAAACACATTATCATACTCCCATTGTAAACACCCATATTTACATGTAAATAGATTATAAATTATATTATTTTCAATAAATTATATCCCTTTTTTTGCACATTATTTGGGAAATTTTTGAAATATCTTCCTTTGACAAATAACTATGAAAGGATTGTGTTTGTGATTTTTTACAAGATCTTGAAGTGCCTTCACAACATTATTTAAAGGGATTTGCAACAATAGTTCAATGTTGTTTCCCTCATGGGGATACAAAATTCTACAATTGAGATAGTTATTTCAATCAATGGCAAAACCAATATCAATGATTTTTACTCTTTTGATAACTAGTACCACAAAAATGAGCAATCCATTTTATAAAAATAATTAGATGAACAATTTCCATGTATGATTTTCATGTTATAATATAAGTAAAACAAATGATGTAAACCAAAAATCAACAAAATGGCTTATCTATAGCTCCATGAAGTTTATCAATTTGTGATTCCATGATGACATTATTGTGCTTGAATTTTGTGTAAATAATTATATTTTTTTTGGGTGCTTTGGTTTGGTTATCACGTCCTTAAATGCATCATAGAACATAGGTAATGTAATCTAATGATTTTGAAAATTACATATTTGAGCTAAAATATTAGTCATCACAAACTTACAATATCACAAAATTTCAATAGAATCCATGTGAAAATCGTAAAACAATATGTCTATGCAAAATCCTTAGGTTTCAAACAATAAAAATGGCACTAAAAATACATATTATTTTTATATAAATGATTTTTTTTACTTGTGATGTTTTGATATGAAGTATGTACCATTCACATTTTCATTAAATTTGTATAGTTATCATGATGTAATTTTGAAGAAAACTATGTGATTTTTGTGTATTAAACACGAACATTCATGTATGTCATTAAAAAAAAAAGTTTCATCCATTTGAATATTTAAGATATTGAATACATAAAAATATCACTCATCTTAACCATTACATAGGATTCATGCGATTTTTGTATAAACCTATGAAAACAAGATTTTGCACAAAAATTGTATGAACTTGTGAAGCTTGGTAAATTTGTGATGTATGCCTTGAGTCATGTTGAAATATGTAAAAAAAAGCCCAAGGAGTGGGGTGTTCCCAAATAAGCAACATTTGAATGGAGTTGAGGGGTGTTCATTTTGGCAACATGTTGCTCCAAAGGCATTAACTTGAATAAAGTGCCACAATAGAAAAAAATGGTTTTTGTTATTTTTAATGGGTATCCATAGGATATCATGCATGGGGAAAAAAGAAAAAAAATTGATGTGGATCATTTTGGAAATGGAATGCTTGCAAGAAAAATAGAACATCAATTCTTGTAAGCATTTTATCTTTTGAAATGCCTCATGAATTTTTACATTTAATAATGTGATTTGGAAACACAATATAAAATTCTTGTCTAGTGTCTTATGTTTCAATTATGGAATCATTGTGTGGATTGGTAGATTAATAAGGACAAATTATGGTCCAATGGATACATGGTTTAGGGTTTAATTGATTTTGGTAAAACTTGTTACCAAAAGTTTTGCCAAGTGTAAAAACTTGGTCCAATTTTTTCAATGATACTAGTGGTGGTCACATTGAAAAATGTTTAAAAATGAAAGGTGAACATTTCAAAAAATGATTCATTTTTCAAAATGTTTGCCTCTTAGAGGTAAAATTGTGTTTTGTAACGTAGCCTCCAAATACGTATTAAAAATTGAACCAAATTTTACTATAAAATGATGTCATTTGTTGGATGTGGATTTAACCCAATGCTTAACTGGAAGGGTTTTTCTTTTTAACCTACTTGAATTGAATGCAAAAAAATTACCACCATGGATCTTTATATTGCTTTCAACTTTGTTCTCAAAGACAAAAGGGATTGGCATATTTGGTGTTTTTGCAAAAGGAAAGAAAGAGAGCAAGAAATTGATTGATTGGAGAAAGGGATTTCAAAAACCCCATAAATTAAAAACCTCATTTTCTTCTGCTTCCCTCTTTCTTTCATTTTCAAAACATAAAAATTAGAAATGAAAGAACTCAAAAGAACCATCTACATATGCACATTTTGGGTGTTTTTTTTTTCCCTCCTCTTCCTATCTTAAGAAAATTATGTACACAAAACTTGTAACAAATTTTAAAAAAAGTCCCTACACCTTTTTCTTTATCTCCTTTTTTGGTCATTTTCATAAAACTCGTTTCCTTTTTCTTCGGCCACCATGAAGGATCACCCTCACTTCAGCACTATCTCCATGTTGCCTCCTTTTCACTAAGCCAAAAATAATTTTCACAAAACATTGAACAAAGTGGAGAAGCTCCACTCAAAGTTCTTGAGAAACTTCTAAAAGAATGAGCTTACCCACCACTTGCCACTTGTCAACCCCTAGTTCTCTTTAACCATGTTGGCATTTGTGTTGGTTTAAATAGTTTGCTATCAGCACCTTGGCACTATACAACATTTGGCCAATAGTGCCATATGTTTGACAATAAGCATGTTTGATAATGCCACACACTATCTGATAATGAGTTATACACTAATTAATAGTGTCATATGCAAGCTATCAATCTAAACTCACACAAAAAGTGATATTTCTACCAAAGAGAATGGTGAACTACTCTAGAACTCTATACAAGATTGATCATCTAGATCATATTTATTTGATGCCAATATACCCATAAGTGATACCCATGCTTAACATCATTACCTCAACCTGTCATGCTATTTCTTTTTGTCCTCCTGCATAATGAGTTTAGTACACTAAAAGGATCCTTGTGATCCCAACCCAGAACCATATGCCTGTGATTTTCTCTTTAGTTTCTAGGGCACTGAGTTGAACACAATTCACAAACAAAGATAATTTCTCTTCATTGTGTCTTGATCTTTGTTTGTGAATTGTGTGATATAATGTGATTCATATTAATGAGTTCATAGGTGCTGCACTCACACTTTTTTTTCTTTTTCTTTTTTGGAAGGGGCCATAGTAATTGGGCCCATAACCAATTTTTTTTTTAACATTGTGCACTCCCCAATAGAAACATCTCTTTGGATCTCAAGTTGTAAAATGGAAGCAAATGTGCTCCCCTACAGGTCACCTTTTCAATTTATATACATGGGAGTTGAACTTTGGCAAACCATATAGGATAAAACTAAGGTGCTATTGAGAACATCGTGGGGGAACAACTTGGGAACTTGGAGAACCCCATGGCAACATTATGAGAACACATTGGGAACAACTGGAAAAAAAGCCCAAAAAAAAAAAATCGCTTCCCACACTTGACAAAAGACCTATGTATAAATTGGGGGTAGAATCCATGTGAGAGGATTGTGGGATGAATGATGTACAAATTATGCAAATTCAAAGGATGTGCCGTATCATCATTGTCGATAAATGGACGGAAGTATGGATGGGTTCATGGGTGATATAGATAACCGATACACCTCTCATATCCATAATGGCACAGCACATTATGGCTCCCCCTCCCCTCCTCCCCATAATTCCCAAGATCGAACCAGCAATAGTTCAATGTTCCGTGAAGTTAAAAAATAGTGCACTCATATTGTAGAGTAAGACCTGCTGAACATTGAAGGTTTGGGGTGGCAGATTATGTCATTTTCTTGATGACATTATATGATGTAATCTTCTGCTGATGACGATCATGTATATGTGACCAAAATGTATGTTGAACAATTTTTAAAATTTTTCAAACTGTTGAATCTGCTACCCTAGACCATAATGTCATGGCCATGGTCCCACTACCCTTGCCCATTATGTTGAGTGCATTGCCTAGCTTTGCTTAATAGGCTCGATTGACACCTTACCCAACATAATGGGTAGGGACTTCACCATTCCGTAGTACAGAATGGCTCTGCCTTGTCCTGGCAAGTTGTAACAAAATCATGAGTGACCATGACAAAACATTTGTTGTAAGTAACTCATGATGTGGTTTTGGACAAATTTTGTTTTTTCTTGACAAACGGTTTGAAAAAAAGTTTGGTTTTTTTTTTCTAGTGTAAATTGAACTAATTTTGGGGAATTTTCTCTAAAATTTTCTATTAAAAATTAGAATAAAATTTCCCCCTTTGGCTTACAATATGGTTAGGTAATTTGAATGCCAAAATGAGATTTTAATTGCAAATCGCAACATCTCATAGGAGAGTTACAGGTTAGGTCTTCACTCTCACGTACAAATTGGTCCCCAATTCAGCCCCAAAATTGCATCCACCCAAACAATGTAAAGTTGACAAAGCTTTGACACATAATAATGGCTCTAAGTACAAAGGAGGCAACAAAGGAAGTTTTTTGGAGCTTCTACCCCCTCCTCCTCACTCTTGCACAAGATACTAAAACACCCCCATCAAACTTTGCAAAGGTGGCAAAACAAGCACTATGGTGCCTTGTGCGGTTATGTTGTAATGTTTGACTAATAACTTGAAACGTTAAAAATAAATTCCAAAATTGGACACATGTAGTTGTTTTGAATAGTAAGAAATAAACAAGAAATAAGCTAGTGATAATAACTAGATCCTCGTTTACCTTGGTGGTGGTGGTGGTGGTGGGGGGAGGGGGGGGCTTGAGAGTTGTAACCTATCATTTAAACAAAATGCAGGTCATTAGAATATGAATTATACGATTTTACACAAAACCATGCAAAGCACAAAACAACAAGCCCATGAAGTTTGATGACGTGGGGGAGTATGACGTCTTATTACTCTTCCCCAAACCAAACCAAATAGTATATGTATGCTTTTGTTGTTTTTGTTGTCTAGTGCAAAATATAGTCTTCTTTTTTGTGGGAAGGGATCTTTTCTCGTGGGTGCTCAGACAAGCAAATCTTTTGAACTTGCTTCGTAAGTTTCTGTTGTTGTTGTTGTTGTGGTGGTGGTGGTGGTGGTGGTGGCCCAATTGTACTTCACCCCTTTAACTGGGTCTAACAGCCCTCACTGAAGAAGCTGAAGTTAACCAGTGTAGGTACTGGTTCACCCTTTCCTTCCCCTCCCTCGCCCTCCCCAACCCAATCCCCCTTCTGCATCTGAACAATAAAACAGGTACACATTAGGGTTTAGGCATGGGACTTATTAGGGTTTCAGTCCATCAACTAATGTGCACCTGTTTAGGGTTTCACAGTAGGGTTTAGGCATGAACTTATTAGGGTTTCAGTCCATCAGCTAATGTGTACGTGTTTAGGGTTTGTGCATTGACTAAAACTGTAAAGCCCTAATGTGAAACCCTAGACACGTACATATTAGGGTTTAGGCATGAACTTATTAGGGGTTTCAGTCCATCAACTAATGTGTACCTGTTTTAGGGTTCATGTTAGGGTTTAGGGTTTGTTCGGCAACTAAAACTGTAAACCCTATTGTGTACCTGTTTAGGGTTTCACATCAGGGTTTACGGTTTTTAGTTGCTGGACAAACCCTAAATCCTAATGTGAAACCCTAAAAAGGTACTCATTAGTTGAGGGATTGAAACCCTAAACCATATAACTAAAAAACCCTTCAACTCCAAAGTGCATTGGCCAAAGTCTCCCTCTTGGAATGCTCCCAGATTGTGCAGAAGAAGAAGAAGACTTTCTTGCATAGAACCTTTAAAAACACCAAAAGCTTCATGGTCTTGGGGCACGTCTAATGTTCCAATAATTTTTTTGAGATGGGCCAATCAAAGTGGCTCCTTCCCTAAAGGAAAAAAACAAAGTTTAGTGATCACTATTGTACTCTCTTTCATGTAACAGACTTTCAAAAGCAAATTTGCACGCCTTCCTTTTGTTCCTTTGTGCACATCCTTTTGTTGTTCGGACAACAACACTTACTTTCACGTACTGTGGAGTACAGTGAGTGTGAACCCAACAGCTATGGTACAACATGAGGGGTGGATGGATGGATGGATGGATGGATGGATGAATCGTGGAGGGATGGATCAACCCTATTATCAACTCAGCTGAGATTCATCCACAATTGAGTCAGGAAAGGGTTCCAATCTGTTGGTGACTGACCTGGGTTTTGTTCCTTGTAATTGATTCATATCAAGGTTCCATCCATTGAAACTCATCTTGGGTTCATCCATCCTAAAATTCACCCATTTGCACCCGAAATGCTCTCAAATGAAGTCATTCAATTTCAAGGACCTGACATGCTGATTATCAGTGGCAAGTACCAGGGTTTTTTTCTTTGAAGTTTTGACATAAAAAAGTTTGGCTAAATTTTCCAAAAACAATTAGCCAAATTAATTGAGTCTACACTAGAAAAGCACATCTATCCAAAAGTTTCCCAAACTTTTTGTCAATTTTTATATAAGATTTTTATTTAAAAATTAAAAATATAAAATAAAATAAAATAAAATATATCAGGAAAAAAATGATTGGAAGGTACAGTATTAGACAATAGCACATCATTTGCTTTGATACAAACAAACACAACAACAAAAGACATGAGTTTTCTTTACATGCATTTTCCAAATGTACAATTGATGGGACCGTAGTAATCATTTTTTTTGTTAAAGAATTTTTGTTTGTAGCCAAAGTCGCGAACATACTTAGGAAGATTTAGCCAATTATAGCTATAAACCAGATGTGAATTACAAAACTTTAATCATCCTTCTATATCTTTCGCTACATACTCAAAAAACAAATCTAAATTTTTTTTGGCATTTTTTTCTCATTTTTTTCCCTCACTTCTGGTGATTAAAATCCTTTTCAAAAACCACTTCATTTTCTTTTTTTGAATTTTCGTTTTTGCCAGTAAAAAAAAAGGCTGATGGTAATAATACTGATGAAAATGTGAATTGGTGTTCCAGTTCCAGTTATGGGTGAGATCTACATTGGCTTCTGAGCCTGGCAGAAATTGGTGCCAAAGCAGTCCAGTTCTGGTTATTGTCAGCCTTCCCAGCTCCAGTGATGGGTGATCATCCTACATTAGGTCTGAAACCTGAAGCTCTGAACCTGGCAGGAATGGGTGCTGAAGCATTCAGTCCCAGTTATTGTTGATGCTACACTAGCTCTAAACCCGGCAGGGGATTGGTGCCACAGCAGGTCTAGTTCCAGTTACTGGTGATTCTACATTAGCTCTGAACCTGGCAGGGGATTGGTCCAGAAGCTGTAAGACAGTGGATGACAAACTTGCACAGATAGATAGATTCCCTCAATTTCACCAGTTTCAAAATTCACAAAGTTGGTATTTACAGTAGAGACTTGCCAGCAAAAACATACTTCACTACTACTAAGAAGAGTTCAGCTCATCCAAGTGGGTTTTCAACAGACAAAATCAGAAGTTTCAGATTGAACTAGAAACTGTTGGATTGTAACAAGAACAGAATGGAGAGCAACAGAGCTGACTGCAATTATACTGACTACTCAATAACAGTAGGAGAAGGAATTCCGCATGTGAAAACAATGTTCTTGGCAGTTACACACAGAAAAAGACAAACCCAAATGGCAGGTCTAAGGAGAGAGACCTGTCCACTAGCATCCAATTGAATGGTGTGAAGGTCATTCAGGAGATGGCCAAACATGAGCTACTTAAGGTCATCAAGCAAAACATGATTGCCGAGGGAAAAAAATCCACCAAAAAACTCACAATACCAGTTGCAGCCAAATCAGAACCAACATGAGAAGAAACACTGCAGTCATAAACTTTTGTGAGTATCACTCACAATGTATCGAGCTGTCACTTTCATCAGGAAGAAAGGGCAGTGAGTGGGAAGAAGACTCTGACTCATGATGTTGGCTAGCACTCAAGAAGAAGCATTTGCTAGTTAAAACAGAGTCAACAGTTATCCTCATTCACTGTCAGGGTAAAGCTTCCTTTTCTAGCTCAACCCTGCACAAGCAGGCATAAGACTAAGGGGCAGAGAAATGCCTACATAAGAGGATACTTGTTTGGGTTCCCCACAGCATGAACATATCCTCTTGAGAACAGCAGAAAAATCAGACAAGCAGCAAAAAGATTTACAGGCCAAACAAGACATGGTAGTAGAGAGAACCAGAGTGACAGCAAGGCCCAACAATTAGGAAAAGGACCAGCACCAGCAGCAAGTCCAAGTATAGCTCCTTTTCCCCCTTGAGAAAACCAGCCACCACCAACATCTACCAGAGAAAGAAAGCCTTCTTTGTGCACACACTGAAATCGGCAATGCTTGGGAATTTTAACAGTATGAGGTCATACTACCCCCCTTTAAATAACAATAACAAACAGTTCAACAACTTGGCGCCCATATTGTGGCAAGAAAGAAAAACCTTGAGGCGCTAATTGAGCTTTATGTTACAAATTCAACGCACCTGCAGCAGAAAGTAATGGATAGTTTTTTGAATGTTTATGGCAAGTCCAACAACATATAGTAAAGGTTCGATGTTGACTGACAAGCCACAACACTGCATCACAATAAAATAAAATAAAAAGAGTAAAATTTTAAGCCAAAATTGCATCTGACTCTTTTGGTTTCCAGTTGCACAGCAATCACATAACCTGAGCCACACAGGAGGAGAGTCCACCACCACCACCACCACAAGCAGAGAGGTACATAACCTAGGAAGCATCCCATGATTTCCCTGGAGAATGTCCACTTGCACCAACTGACCGCAAGTTGTCTCTTTGATGAAAGAAGGCTCCGAGGTCTACCCCTGGACCTAACGATGTGATACTAGCCAAATCTCGTTGAGACAGCGTCAAGCCCATGCCTCCAGCAGCAGCAGCAGCAGCAGCCATTCCACTAGCTCCACCAACACCCAAAAAGTCATGTGTAAATCTGTCACTTCCATCTTCCCCTCTTGTTGAACCACCACTGCCAAGGCCTGGCAGCATTGATGGGCCCATACCTTGAGAAACTGGACCTCCAGGATACGGACTATGCCCTCCCATGACATTGTTAGTTGATGACATGCGGTGGTGACGATTGCTCGGAGGCATCATTCCTCCCACATTCCCAGAATTAGGTCCAAACATGGATGATGGCATATTGCCCAAGGGTCCTGCTGTAAAGAGACCAGCACCTCCTGATAGTGAGTTCATGAAGTCCTGCACCCCCGCTGCCGCTGCTGCAGAATGCTGCTGCTGCTGCTGCTGCTGCTGATGATGATGATGATGATGATCGTTGTTCGACCTGCCTTGGCTGCCTCCAAAGTTTGATGGACCCATTGATGTACCTACTACTGGAGAACCTGCTGCCACTTCAACTGGTCGTCTCATCTGCAAGGGCTGAACTATGTTTGTCTTGTTTGTTGGAATCTCAATTGCCCTGCCTTGATCTTGTCGTTGGCCTTGCCAGACTGACATAGAGCTTGAATCTCCACCACCTAGTCCATAGCCTCGTAGCAATGAGGAATTACTGGCAGTTGCACCCATCTGTGCTGCTTTCTGTAGCAAAGCTGTGGCTGACATTTGGGCAGTAGCTGTGTGCTGCTGTTGCTGTTGTTGCTGCTGCTGCTGCTGATTAAAGAGCATGGATGCTGAAGATAAACTTCCTACCACATCATTATAAACCGAAGAACAACTTGACAGGCCTGCTGAGGAGGACAAAGACAATCCTGCTGTTGCAGAGCCACTGCTGCGCTCTGCTTGATTGGCACCTGCAGTGAAGTCTGAAAACCCAGAGATGCCCATCCCCATGCTTGCACCACTAGTGTTTGCAGGTGCTGTGCCATGCAATCCTGGCATTGTCCCAGCAGAAGAAAACAGATGTGCAAACAAGCTCCCACTTCCAGATGAAACCATTGGTAGAAGTCCACTGGAGGGCGGCCTGGGAGCTTGTGGAACATCATACTCAAGAGGATTCAGAATCCCTGCACCCATTCCTCCTGCTGCTGCTCCTCCTCCTCCCCCATGCTGCTGCTGCATAGCCTTGGGGGGTTGCATCAGAAATGAAGAAGAAAGGTCTGAGCCAGGAAGCAACTGCACATGCTGTGAGCCAGGAATCCCCCCCGGACCACCACCACCACTGCCAGGACCAGGTCCTGACCACAATGACAACCTTGTACCTGCTGCACCTGAAGTTGCAGGTGCATTGCCAACAACAGATTGACCCCAGCGTGGTGGCAGCAATGAAAGCCCACCTTCACCTAGCCTTCCTAAGCCTGCCATGGAGGGTGGCAGACTTGCTGGTCTCATTGATCCTCCTCCTCCTCCTGCTCCTCCTCCTCCGACAGATGCCAAAGGATGATGATCTCCACTCATCCGTCCCAAATTGCTGCTATGAGGAGAGGAGGGTGCGCCGATGACTGACATGGATGGACCTACCAAAAGACTACTGCTGCTGTCTCCACCATGCTGCTTTCCTGCTGAGACTCGAGCACTCTCTTCTGCCAAAGCATCACAGAAAGCTCGGTGGGTGATGAAACTGTCTCGCCTGCTCTTACCCCAAATACCCATCCCCCCACATGACAGCCACCATTTCTTCCCCATCAGCATGCATTTAGTGGAGCAAACCACTTGTCTTTTAGGGGTTACAGAAAATGCAATGCCACAAAAGCAAAAGACTGAAGAAAAAAGACAGAGAGAGACAAACAAACCTGGAAAACAAGGTACCACAATCACAGCGGTACTCACGAGTTCCGCAGGTTTTAGAATGAGCTTTCCAGTCGGATTGAACAGCGTATCTCTTAGAGCACTTGTCGCACTTCCACTTCTTCTCGCCATGTTTGCGACAGAAGTGCTTCTTGATGCCAGTCAAGTCCCCCAGGGCGCGCGACGGGTCGTGATGCACACATGAGGGCTCAGGGCAGATATACACGCGCTTGCGAATCTCCTTGCTGGTCCGCTGCCTCAACTTCCAGGGCAGGTTATGGCCCCGTCGGTGTAACTGCAGGTTCTGATCTCGCTGAAACCCTTTGTTACAAATCTCACATACAAAGCGATTGGTCGCCATCAACGTCTTCGGCGACAACGCTATCACCTCTGCTTCTGGGTCTGCACAACAAAGCCCAACAAACCCACCAAATCCACCATGTCATCTCTCTCTCTGGGACTCCATCCATCTGCAACGGCTGCTTCAAAAAGACAAAATCTCAGAACAACACTACATACCCGGAGTCCCAGGCAAGTTCCGTTTCCGCTTGGGCCCAGGAGGCTGGCCACTGGAGACGGTGGTGGTAGTGGTGGCAGGCGTGGCCGGGTGGGACGTCGGCGGCAGCGCTGTGTTGTTGCCATCTCCCGATGACAAGCTTGCTTCTCCAGCTGATGCGCTGGTTATGTTGGACAATGTCATCTCCTCCTCCTCCTCAGGACCTCCTTCCTGACTGCCTTCCTCCCCCCCCAGCCTTCCCAGCTTCTAGCTACGGCCGCCACCACCACCACATACTACTACTCACCTTCCGCCACCTTCCGCCACCTTCCTCCCTCCTCCTCGAAACTAACAAGCTACGAAGAAGAAGCAGCAGCAGCAGAAGAAGAAATCCTTCTGGAGCTCCACTTTAATGTCCACTTTCTTCCCTGCCATCCTCCTCCCCCTCCCTTCCCTCCCCACCCCCCCCCCCCCCCCCCCCCTCCACCCACCACCCTCACTGACTTCTAGCAGCTTGCTGCTGAAGAAGCTCTCACCAAACCCATCAGGGACGGTTCTTCCTGCTGCTGCCACCGTCCCCAACTCCCATACTCGCCTTCCCTACTTCCCGCTCCCAGGAGAGCTCCTCCGCTCCAAACTCGGCTCCTCCGCTTCTTCTACTGCTGCTGACGATCCTCCTACTAGCACTCATACTCACCTGCAGCAGCAACAACAACACCACGTAGTTCTTCACAGCTGCAGCTGCCACAAGCGGAAATGCGCGCGTCGTGATCGCCACATCCATGTCCCTGCACTCTCATTTCTCGTCTACACACACCCACACCCCACTCCCAACCCCCACCCAGCCCGCCCTCCTGTTCCTCAGTCAGTCAGCCAGTCAGTCCATCCACCACCATCACAACAACAACAACAAAAACCACCAAAACACACAACAAAACCACCCACCCACCCACCTCTCTCTCTCTCAGAGACAGACCAGAACCCAACAAATCTTTCAAGAAAAAAAGAAGTCAGAGAGAGAGGAAGCAGAGGGTTTATTTGCAAGCCCACCCAGAAAACACGAAAGAAGACAAACAAAACAAAAAGCAGAAGAGAGAGTGAGAATCCAAAGGGGAGATTGGGACCTGGCCAAAGGAGGAGCTTGGTAGCTTGGTAACAAACAGCAGCAGTAGAAATGGGCGATGGAGCTTACTACAAAAAAGCTATGGATGGCGTACAAGGGTAGTCTGAGACTGTCAGTCAGGCAGTCAGTGGTGGGGAACTTAGCTTTGTGTCCTTTCTTTCTTGTTCCTTTCCCTTTCTTTTGTTGCTGTGTATGTGTCTGGTATGTGTGTCTGGATCTGCGTGTGTGTGAGTGTAGGTGTGTGTGTGTGTGTGTGTCTTTTCCTTTCTTTTTTGTCGTTTTTCCTTTTCTTCTTGCACTGGGACCCTGGGGCCCCCCACAAAGGACTTTACAGAGGAGTGTGGTGAGGGAGAGCATGATGGCGTAGTATGTGGATCCATGGCAGGCAGGGAGCAGCAACAGTAGCAACTGGCTGGCCTGGCTCTTATGGTTCCTGCTCTGAGGAGGAGCTGTTGGTGGTCCCCACTTCTTCTTCACTTTTTTTTCTGGCTCTCTCTCTCTCTCTCTCTCTCTCTCTCTCTCTAGAGCCAAAATCTGTATTGAAATATAAAAATGCTATTAAATTTTCAGTAGCCATAATTTGAACAAATTTAAGAAAAATCGTCGGATTTTTGGACATCGATTCAGGTAGGTTTTAGCCACAAATCCAAAAGGATGTTTACTTTCATATGTAGTGTGTAGCCAAATTTGGCTAAATGTTGCTTCCTGTCGAGCATTACCACTTTGGTTCGAATAGGTAGCCACAAAATAGAGAAGAAGGATGTTTACTTTCGTATTTAGCGTGTAAGCCAAATTTGGCTAAATCGTATTTCCTGTGGATCATCGCCAGTTTGGCAAAATTGACCAAAGAAAAAGGCAAAACAAACACAGCAGGGACTCGGGTCCGGGGGAGAGAGACGACGGACGGACGGACGGACGGGAATCGATCGATGGGCAGCAAGTGTCAGCGCAAATCTGTACCTATCTATTCAACGCGCTTTGTCCTCTTGTGGGGAAGAACGTACTTAGCGATTGAGAAGAAGGACGACGACGACGACGCACTATGACGACGTCTTATTGTTACGGATTTTTTTCGCTTTTTTTCTTACTCAAATCTTCTTGTGTACTCTTTTGTGCGTGTGTGTGTTTTTTTTTTCTTTTTCTGGCTGCTTTTTTTTTACTCTGCCCTTCAAGGTAAAGACATTGGTGATGCACCCAGAATACGGGCCAAAGTTTGGTATCCCTACATTCCAAGGTCATGTGAAGTCCACTACAGAAACATTTGTAGCATATCCCAAGGATCCCACTTCATGGGCTTCACCATGCTAACCACCATGTGTTGTTGCTGTTTATCAACCTTATGGATGTCATTTCAAGTGCAGAGAGAGGCATTTTTCCCTCTGTTTCTATTTGCGAGATGTTGTGAGTGAATTCAGAAAGAGGAGAGAGGGTCTCTGAAGCTTTTTCTGAATAACTCTAGAGTTTTTTTTTCATGTAGTTTTCTGTTTTCTCAAGTGATGCATTTTGCAATTGCACAAGGCTGCACAGTAAAAAAACTTACACCAAAATTAATTAATTAATGATTTTCTTAGAAAAAAACATCAACAACGACACTTCAGCAACAAGTGAGTTCTTGCATAATGGCTCGTCCCTTTAAATGAAATCCATAATAAGAGCATCTCCAGCAGTGTTCAGTATGTGACCCTGCAAATTAAATTTGGATGAAAAGAATGGCTGGTTTAGCTCAGCAAAATGGTTTTGGCCCATCATTTTTGCACATTTTGCTGAGACTGGTGAAACGCAAAGGAAAGCCTGACAGTTCCAAGAGAAGAGTGTAAATAAATGTGATCTGACTGCTGCTCCCTGTTTCTAATTGGCCAATCATAATGATTGGTCCAGGTGGTTTGTTATTAGTAGTCTTCCACCTATTTGCAGTCTCAGTTTTGGTTTTATGGGTGTGGTTGGAAAAAAGCACATAGCAAAACACTTTTACAGGGTCGCATACCGAGCATTGCTGGAGATGCTCTACTCATGATAAATTTTCAAAATACTATATTGGAAACACATGGTGGTTAGCATGGTGAAACCCAAGAGGGTCCTTGAGTTATGTGGAAAATGTTTCTCAGTAGACTACACATGATCCTAAAATGTAGGGATACCAAACTTTGGCCTGGTGCATCACAATGTCTCCAGCCTCCTACTCTGAAGGGCAGAGCCAACAAAATTAACCACAGTGACAACAATTTCAGCAACAAAAACAACAACACTTACAGCACCAGGAAAAACAACAATGACAAGAGAGAAACCATTTGAGAAAGCTTTTTTTTTCTTTTTGGTTGGGTTTGCTGCCATTGCTGCTGCAACAATTGCAATTGCAGTGCACTGTGTTTTTGTTCTTTCTCTCCTTGTTTTTTTGTTTATTGTTTATGTATTTGTTGTTTGTTTGTTGTAACATCTCCTCTTCCTCCATTTGCTTCTGCTGCTGCTACAACTAGTGCTGCAGCAGCTACAGATTGTTGTGTGGGGTTGGAACTTTTTACTTTTTAAAAAATTATTTGCCAAAAAGTTTTTCCTTGACTGGGCCCCAGACATACTCACTGACCCAGCAGCAGACTTTGTGGAGGACAGAGAGAGAGAGAGAGAGAGAGAGAGAGAGACATCCATATAGAGACAGACACACACAGAGAGACATCCATATAGAGACAGACACACAGAGAGAGACATCCACATAGAGACACAGAGAGAGACACACACACACATAATAAAAGAGCAAATTTGAAATTCCCTTTTTTTGCTTCAAAACCCACTTTTGCAATCCAAGAATTTGGAAATCCCAAAAATCACAAATTCCTTTGTTTTTGGAGTGAAAATTAGGGTTATGAAGTGTTTTTTTGGCATTTTAGATCCAAATATTTGGAAGTGGGACTTCTTGGCTGCAAATGCCAATCTTTTTTTGGCGGGTGTCTTGGGCATAATAATAAAGAGCCAGCCACCCAGTAGGTGAAAGAAGGGAAAGAGAGCATTTTTGAGTGAGAAAGAGAGCATTTTTGTTTGTTGCTTTGTTTACTCTGTCAAAAGGGTAGAGCTCAAATACCCAAACAGCTAGCCAGCAGCAGATCGGCAATTGCCATACCAGATCTGATCATGGTGGAAAAGACACACACACATACACCAAGGTCCAAATGCAAGTGCAATTTCTCTCTCTCTCTCTCTCAAGTGCAGTACAAATATGGGTTTGTTTATTGGCCTTGCCTACCAAGGCAAAGGTATTGTGTTCAGATTCATTATAGAGTATAGTAGCTTAAAGGATTTTGGCACCTAGGTAATATACTTTTATGTGAGGATTTTTGAAAGATGATATTTTGGCTTGTGTTGAAACTTGAGATTAGTTACAGAGTTATATTATCTTGAAGGATTTTGGTTTCTTTTAGAGGATTTTTTTGAAGATTATATTTTTGCATGGTGAAATATTTGAGTTTCCATATTTCTTCTTTTGCCTTAAGATACCATTTAACGTAAACAGCAAGGCCACACACAGTGTGACACACCCCTTGTTTGTTTGCTCTCCTTTCCTTTGATTTTTGTGGCAATTATGTTAGTTCTGAGAAGTTTTGTAGCTATGGACTATGGACCAGTGGGGGGCAGGTACCCAGTTTGCAGGGTTAGAATTGCAGGTTTCAATTTACATTAGTAAAAATTGAACCAGAATTGAGCTTTGAACCCAGTTTTGAACCGAAACTGGGGTTTCTGGTTTTTGAAAGCACTGGTACTGAATGGAACCGGAACTGGGATTCTCATTTTTTAAGAACCCTATCCGGGATTTTGGAGAAGTTCTATTTTTCTTGAAATGACAGGAACTGAGGACTAATAAGAAGTTAACCAGAAGTTAACCACTGGTTTTGGTCCAGGTTACCGGGAACCAAATGAGAACTTGGGTCTGATTTTTACAATCAAAACCAGAACAGAATGGGGATTTTGTTTTTTGTTTTTGTTTTTTTTTGGGAAGAACTGGACCCGAAATTGGAACAGCTCTAATTCGCTTTATAGCTTCAAAACCAAAAGGTCTTCGTAAAAGTCAAGAATCACCCAACACTGGTATGGACTGTAGATGACAAAACCCTGCCAATCATAAATAAACCAACGCATCCAAAAAAGGGGGATACAAGGAACAAAATGGAAGGACCCACCTCCAAGAAGACAAAAAAAAACCACCTAAGAGTGTGAATCACAAGGGGGAACATCTAGTTTTTAACCCCTTCTTGTCATGAGAAGCATATCAAATAAAAAAAAGGGGAGGACCTCTTGAAAGGATGCCTAGCCTAGAAAAACCTTCACCTATCACAAAGCACATCTCAAATAAAGACCACATGTGCATGTTGTAATGTCATTAACACCCTCGCCTATAAAGTGGCACAAAATTGAGAGAGGAGGGCCTCCAATGCCCTTCGCTCCCCACACCACCCTACACCATATTGGCACATCGATGTTAGAGGGAGAAACATGTTCGTTAGGAATCAATCACGATAAAAACCGTCTTTCACAGCAGTCATGATTATCATAGGAACCCCATAAGAAAAAGCAACCTACAAAATTGAATCAACTTGAATGGGGTTGATGATGACAATGTTTACCAATGTGTAAACACCATCAATTGATAACACAATGTTGATTTGACGATGCGAAAATTGTAGGGCATGGGGCAAAAATGACATGGGTCTACCCTTGTGAAACATGAAATCCCACATCTTTCAGAATGGTCGCAAAAGTATTTCACATAACATTATGTATATCGTCCTTTCTTCCACCACATGCGTAGCAAATAATGTAGATCCCCATAGGATCCAAAGGTTGGCTACAATTGTAATGTGACACCCCAAGGACATTATGAGAAAGACCCAACCTAATGTGCAATGCAATGGAAAAAACATCTAAAGGCAAGCGGGAAAAAAAAAAATGATTGGGCAAGTTAACAACTAAGCATTCACACTTGGTCTCACACACAACCTCGAGTCAATAAGAAGGTAAATTAGAAAGGATGTTAGTAAAAGAATGATATTACAATCTCTCTAAAATATTCTCTTGAAAATGATCTATGTCTCTTTTGTCTAATTGTTCAAAAAAAGGACACATGTTACAACCCATAGGGGAATAAGCTCTCACATTGATCTCAAATGCACCTAAAAAATGAAGTGGCTTTCAATTATTCACACTTATTGCCTCTAACAAAAATGGGTGTAAAAAAAAAAAACTTGAAAGTTATGACAAGGGCTATTACAACCCAATTCCCTAGATAGGCACCTCCAAGGAAATCACCCCCACTAGAAATGAGGAGAACCATTTACCGATGAACCAAAAGGACCTCAAGGAATTCCAATGAACCCACACCCAAAAGTCTTTCAAAATTTTCCATTAAGGTGGATTTTAAAACAACAATCTAACTCCAAAAACTTGGAAGGGGCAAAACAATGAAGCAAAATGGAAAACTTTTGAGTGAGACATCAAGAAAGGATACCAAAAACCACCTAAACATCCCCTAATTTTGAGAGCATGTTTGCATGTCAAACATCCTCACCTAAAACGTCCTACAAAAAATAAGATTCGAAGGAGGCAAAACCAAAGGGGACACCAAAGATCTTGATGCTATCAGGAGGTAATAGAAATTTGACAAGGGGGACGAACCTAAAAAGTAAGTTAAATAAACCTAGGTGTAGCACTTGCATGGTGAATAAACAACCCCGCAAAAACCAACTAGGAAGCAAAATGATCAAAGGTGAGAAAATCGACATGGGCAAGGCCAAAGATATGGGTGTCATTAACCAAAAAAAGAAAAGACAAGAAGGGAAAACCCCCAAAAAAAAACGTAAAACCCAAAAATGAGTTAATGTAAATGAATGGTCTTACAAATGGGTCACCATAGTGCATGCCCCCCAAAAATAGAATGACGGACAAAACCCCTAAGGAATAATGATGATTGAAATACAAAGGAATTTCAACGCCATAAAAAAAACAAACAAATGGGAAAAACTAAGATAACTAGCCTCATGTTGCCCAAAGCTTCTAGAAAATAGCCTTATGTCATAACCCTAGCCTTGGGTTCGCAAATAAGGCAAGGGCTTGCAAAGGTGTGGGCCAAGAATGAAGACTATGAGTCACATTTTGTGCTCCCAAGAGTGTAGGGGAATGTGAAGGAATGAATCCCCACATTCCCAAATGAACTCCCACTTTGGGAGTTGGAATCTCGGTGGACTCTTGAATCTTTAAAGGGCGATTGCAAGGGTCAAAACTCATTAAATTGAAAATTTTATTATATCATTGAAAAGTTCTTAGAACTTAGATGTCTAAATGGGTTTGCATGACCCATTTGAGTATTTAAAACATAAATTATGGCAAAAAGAATGGTTGAGAATCAAATTGGCAATTTGATTCTCAACCATTAAAAGTAGGGAATCGCCTTGATTTACTTGTGTGCAAGTAGCGTGCCACATACTATTGGAAATTTCTTGATGAGGATTACAACTTTGCTTTAGACTTCACCTTAATCGGAAGTCTTCACAAGAAATTATGGGCTTCCAAAATTGTAGGGGTCCCAATTTTGGGAATTTCAAAACTCCCAACTTAGGCAACTTAGGACAAAATGACATTTGAATGTTGGCCCCATGGACGAGCACAAAAATATTATAAGGGGGAAGGTGATGGCTTCCCCCAAGTTTGGGCCATGGTGAATTTTATGAGTTTGTGTTTGCATGTGGCTCGTCCATGCACCAAAAGTGTTCCAATTATGCACTAACCAACTTGTTGTTTGGTTTATGTTGGTCCTTATGAATAATTGACTCGCTTGTCACTCGTCCTAGTCCCCATACGAGAGCTCTGACACACCCCTCTACCCCTAAAGTGTTGCAAGCCAGGGAACGTGCCCCAACTCCTTATCCTTTTGTTGTTTTCACTTTAGACTCACATTTTAATCTATCAGGGAGCTTGGGAGTGCACCACCTTATGTGAAATGATGTTGAAAGCATTTGCAATATTTACTTGAAACACCACCTAATCATGATGGGCATCTAAAGTGGCCCAAATACCATGGACATGGCCTCACAACCTTTTATAATTATTAGTTTGAATTCATATGGTGACAAATGAGAAGCAAATGCATCATGAAAATATAAACATAAAGCCTTGTTCACCAATTGATACAATGTTTCTTTAACTTCAATCGAACAAATTTGGATAAGGGTGCGTAGCCTACCGCAAGGCACTACATAACCCCTAATGAACTACGTCCAACATTGTTTCAGCGTCATTGCCCGACCACTTGACCCCACTTTCATGCCTTCCATGTCCAAAATAGGCCCCACCATTGGATATCTACAACATCATCTATGGTTTGTGAAATAAGATAAGTGATCTGCAAAAAAAGGTTTTTTGCAAATCATGTTTAACATTTCTGTTTTTTTTATATGCAAAAAGATAAGGTGCACAATGCATCTCATAAGCAAAATATGAAGGTTTAAGGTTTAGGGTTGAATTGCAATACTTTCGTCATGTACTTTTAGTACTACAAGTGTTGTATTGACTGATGAAGTGACAAGTTTAACAAACTCAATATTAAAACACACAACGAACTTGTGTTGCATTATTAAGTTTCACCAATCAGGGAAGGAGCTCTTCCCAAAAAAAACACACAATTTATAGCCAGAAGCTTTGTTGAACTATATAACTCAATGCCTTCCGAAATCACTATGGACTTCACACAAATTGAGCCGAATATCACAATTGTCGACAATGCCCATGCCATTGAATATGTCGCATTGGGGACTGAAAACATCCTAAAGTTTAATGACGTTGAAGTCATGGTGATGGCAACAAATAAAAAAGGAGAATGCATGTGTTTACTTCAAGAGGTCTTGCCGATAATTGTTCAAAAAGACCCCTACATGATTCACCTCCTTGGTCGACAAAAATACATCAATATTGTAAAGTCAGCATCAATAAGATGGTTAGAAAAGGTGAGTCTCCCATTTCATTATTATTTTTCTTTTCATTGTGTGTGTTAGAATGTAGTCGATTAGAATTATTGTTTCATTGTTGGGAACATCCAAGAACATAGCGTACTTTAAAACTTTGATTCACCAACAATCCATTTAGAATTTGGAAATATTGAGTGACTAAGAGTCAATGGGTGCTTGATTTCTCTCATATTTAATATATGATTTTGTTGTCCTTTTTGTGTAAGTTGTTTTGTAAACTTTTGATTACCATGTCTAGAATATGTGATGAGTGAGATGTTTAGTTTTGAGTTATGGAGCACAAGTAGTAGCTATTGTTTGTTGTTATATTTTCTTTTTGCAAGTCAAGTGAGTTTTTTTTTTAAATTATTCATAACGATACATGGTATTTTCTACCAGAAATCATAATCACAACAATAAAACCATTCCTGGGCTTTTCTCGAGCACACCTAAACATACTAGGCTAAATTATGTTGTCAAAAATATTATTGATTTCAGCAAAGTCCAAGTTGAAGTTCAATTCTAAACATAGTAGAACTTTTCTACAATCTAGGATTTTTTTGTTATAGTTTTAATATAGGAGGAACTCAATGTAGGTAACAACTTCCTATGACTTTTTCTTCATTTTGTGTTTGAACAAAATCTCTTGATTGCATTTTGCATGTTTAGTCTTTGTTTTTGTGTGCATTTTGGTTTGTTTTCCCACTGCCTCCAATCCTTTAGTCATCTAAGGTTGAGTAGGAGGAACATCAAGGTTATTATTGACATTAGGTCCAAGTTCCACATAATCCCTTTTAAATCCTCAAAGATACCTACTTTCCTTCCCCTTGTTTGCACTTTTTATTACAGTTGAATCTTTTGTACTTGTTGCAATTGAATCTTATGTCATTGTAGCAATGTTGTGGGTACTGATTCAATTTCCTTTCAAAATAGTAGTTGTAGTAGTTGTTGTTGTTGTGGCAATAGTCCATTGTGCCCATGATCCTCTTAGTTGATAATGAAATGCCAATCCTTGTAAGAATAAACAAATAAGCGCATGTAGAACATAACCTAGTTGCAAGTCTTAAGAAATTAAAACAAGAGGTTTGGAATTGCATTTTAGTAGTTTTCTGGGTATTGAGATGTGTTGTACCTACAATGAGATTTGTGTCTCATTGCTTCATGTTTCAACATTGTGTTACTGTAACTATAGATGTGATAGTTGTTTGGTTGAATTTTTCCTTGAGGTATAATGTGTGTTGTTGTGTTAGAATACATGGTTGTTGATGTAGTGGGAAATGATAGCTAGTGATCTTGCCATTGCAAGTATTTGGAGGTCCATAAGGGAAGAGCATGATTTACAAGTCCATAATGCAACAAAGTAGACATCATTGTGTCACCTTATACCTTGAAAACAAATGTGTGCAATTGGCCTTGGAAGCATATTTTGGCATTCGACATGTTTATTTGTTTATAGGTAATAGGCCATCACCACATTAGTGACATTGTTAAATAATCCCTCAATGTATGGACATCTAGAGGGGGTGGAGAAAACACAATGAATAGGTTTAATTAAATGAAATGCCTTTGGGAATACCTATAATACCTGTAACTAAAAAAGGAATATGATGAAAAGAAAATAGGAGATGGAAAAAGTTTGAAGAAAAAGAAAGAAGACTATATTCAACATGAATTGCACAAATTTGACAAACATGTCAAGCCCACAAAAGAAAGGGCAAAATGGGGTTGGTCACCATTATACCATTTGCTGAAACAATTTTCTTTACAAGTTGGACCTCATTACCTTTGAGAACACATTGAAAAGGAATTACAGACCATCATGTTAGAAATGGATAAGGAATCACACCCATAGTGTCACATTCCCAAGCTCTTTAATGGATTCAAGTGTGAATCTAAACTGAAAACAATGGAAGAGCAAGGAGTTGCGGCACACTCCTTCATTTGTAGCACTTGGGGGGGGTAGAGGGGCATGTGGGAGCTCCAGGATGGGACTAGGAAAAGTGACAAGCATCAACTATTCACACGGGCTTTCACAAAACTAAACACAAGGTGGTTAGTGCATAGTTGGAACACTTTTGATGTTAGGATAAACCACGGGTAACTCAAACTCACAAGATTCACCATGGCCTGCACTTGGGAGAAACCACCACCTTCCCCCTTATAGTATACTTTGTGCCTCTCCACGAGGCCCACATCCAAATGGCATTTTGTCTCGGGACTCCCACAAGTTGGGTCTTTCGCAATTTTGGGCCCCCATAACTTTGTGTGCAGACCTCCAATTGAAATGAGGTCTGAAGCAAAGTTTTAGCCCTCATTGAAAGCTTTCCAATAATATGTCGCACGTCATCTGTATGCAACGAAATTGGGTCGATTCTTGACTTTTAGTGGTTGGGAGTCAAACTGTCAATTTGACTCCCGGCCCTTTTTTGGCCATAACTTCTGTTTCAAATGTCCAAATGGGTCATGCGAGCCCATTTCAAACATCTAAGTTCCAAAAGATTTCCAATGATATAAGGAACTCCTCAAGCCATTGAGTTTTGACCCCTACAATTTCCTTCTAAAATTTTGGGAGTCCACTTGGACTCCATCTCTCAAAGTGGGAGTTGCCTTGGGAGTGTGAGGGTTCACACTTTCCTACATTCTTAGGAGCATGTGGAGTGACTTCCGGGCTTCCATCTTGGCCCGCAACCTTGCAAGCCCTTTGCCTTGGTCACGAGCCCAATGCTAATGTTACGACACATTGTCATTTAACATGGAATGCCCTCACATCATCTATGCATTTAAGTTGTTTTGTAGAAACATTTTTGGGAGATTACATCCACTTGCTCATGCTAATATAAAGTTGACTAACTACAACGTCTTTCATTACTATCGAAATCAATCCCATTCTATTCAACTAACCATAGCAATTTAAAACATTTTGGACTACAACTTTTTATGGTTTCCAAAACAATGGCAAGGCATTGAAGAAATCAAGCAATGTCACCAAGACTTGTTGGGCCTTCTTGGATTTGATCTTCAACAACAAGAGCCATTGTTGAAAAAATTATTGGGTTCATGTCAAAGTTTGTTCATAGAACAATCTCAAACATGCAAGAAGTTGGAATGACATCGGAATTGAAAGCTATGTGGTGCATTTTCACAGATGGCCATGATGACAAAAATCATTTGGAGTAAGTATCTGATTTGATTTGTTGCCATCCTCATTGCTTGTATCTCATTTTTTGTAATAGAAAGATCCCTTGTAGGATTCCTTTGCATTATAGAAACCTAACCCTTAAACTCGATGCCTTTAGGTGGTTTTTGAAGTTTTTCTTGTTTGGAAAAGGATATATATTGTATGGGTCTTCCTTGGGAAGCTTTCCCTTGTAGCTGATGGAATTATTTCAAACCAACATCTTAAATGCACCATTAAGTTGGCTGAAATCATGGATAGTCAAGTCCTTGCTTGGCATGTGAAGTTCAGCAACAAAGTCAAACCCCATTTAGTAATTGCAACAAACATGAACAACTCATCAGAAAGAAATGACAACACCACAACATGTACCATTTAGGATTATGTTCTCTCTAAGTCTTTTTTTTTAATGTTCTTTTAATCCACATTGAATATTAACCCAATTAAATTATTAAATTTAGATTCTTAAATAAATCAATCATGGTTCTATAATGTTTTGTAGGTGTTGATTCATCAAATGCATTTGATCTTGTCCATAAACAAGCTTGCAATGTAATTGATTTCAACGTTCTTTTCTTATTTTTTTGGATAATTTTTGGTACATAGCCCTTTAAAATTTTATCAAAATTTTAAGTTTGCAATGTAATTGTTTTAAACATTGTTTTCTTGTTTTTTTAGGAATGGCATATTTTGACATTGATGATATTTTTGGCCTCAAAGCATAGACATTAGGTTGTGTATGCAAACTGTTAACATGCCACAATATTGAATTTTGTTTCTCAATCTTCAAGCAAAGCCATCACTTACGCTTTAGCTGAAACTACAAATGTGAAAAAGGTTGGTGATAGTGGTGAAAATTTTCATTAACTCCAGAGGTGGGACAATGGGTTTTATAGTTTCTTTTGTAATTTCAAGTGATTATATGAAATTAAGTTCGATGTGGACATTACCCTCCTCGACTACAGTGAGGGCCACCTTCCCACTTACACTATGGATTTCTTCAAGTTGTGGTTTATGCACAAATGTCTTTCATTCTATGATTCATACATCACACACCCCCATATGTGGGAGATAGTTAAGAACTACGAAAAAGAAAAGGGGGAATTAGAGCATAATGTCACTCAATTTGTCCACAAAAAAATTCAATTGCATGCGATAATGAAGGCATTATTTATCCCAATCCAAGATGTTAATCATTGGAATCTTCTAATCTTGAATGCAGAACATTTTTTTCATTATGATCCTCTCATATCTACAAATCTATTTCACAACACCATCTTGTTATTTTTTTTACAAAAGTATGGGCAATTATAGAAGGAAACTTTTCAAGGTCATGTGTGTGGAAACAAGCAGTTTCAAAATCCAGTTGGGTGTGGCTTGATGGTCCATAGCAACAATCGGATTCGGAATGTGGCTTTTATGTTATGGAATCCATTCAAAAAAATTGTGATTGCATGGCAAAAGACATAGAATCATCCATTGAGGTATGTGGATTTAAACCTTTAAATGCAAAATTGTTTTCTTTCCATGCACAAGTTTTTTTTTCCAAATGTAGTAAACACAAATTTACGTCATTATACATGTTTTGTTGTAAATGACCCCCACATGGTTTTTGAAGCATGATGCATTGGCAATTCAAACCACACTAATGGAACACTAATGCAAATTATACAAGGTTTTGAAGGCAAATCTACAAAGTGGGTTGTTGATTTGGAAGAACAACACGAAGGCACCGAATTGACCTCTATAGCATCTAGGAATGGTGTTGCAACTTGAAAAAGTGGTGGAACTCGAAAGCATCTCCATTATCTTTTAGAATCCTCCAACATTTCTTAATCTACATGTTGTCCTTGTATATAAATTCCTCTGGAATTTGTTGTAGTTTGTTGACCATTGGTTATATGGCTTTGCATTATGTTTTTGTAAACTAGACTTTAACAAACATATGCACATAAACATTTGCAATTTATGCAATCTTTTGATATTTTCCCTGAACTATATACCTTTCCTTCATTTTTTGATTTTAAAACATTTAACATTTGTGTTTCATAAACATGAAAATACACATATTTGCCCCTAACTTGCGCTGAATTAGGTGATTGGGTATTGCATTATTTGAAAACATGATGCATAGATGTAAACTAACTAGTTCTTATAACAACAAGTATGTAGATAAGTTTGGTATCAGTGAACTTTCTTAAGTAGGCAACCACTACAGAAATTGCCAAAATAATAAAAACAACATGAATTAGAGAACATCATTGTAATATGGTGCTTTATTTGTTTTAGATCGACAAAATAGGTTCCACAATTACAGGTTCAAAACAATGTTAGGCTATTGATGGGAGTATATACTAAAAACCTGAGGAGGCATAAATTCTTTGTTGGGGGCTCATGTATAGACAATTACTAGGAAATGCACATTTGTCACCCATAGATGCATGATAAGGCTTAAACAATTGATAATTGTTACTAACAAAACATATTTCTACAAGCGCAAACATCCAACTAAATGTGAATAAACCTCGTTGTTGTGGCTTTGAAATGTGAGAATTAACACCTCTAAGTTCAAGCACACCTCTATGCCTTTTCAAACTATTATCACCAAGATTCATCGGGAACAACTATTGGTCATTTGAATGCTCCAACCCAGCCAAACCTTGTGCAAACATGTCATGTTGTTTGCGTCTAATAACTTTCAATGAATAAAACAAATGTTGTTGCAAGGTTGGAATTTTTGTTGTTGTTGTGTTTAATATTTCAAGCCACATTAGTTCAATCAAGTTGCTAATGTTGTTTATCTATTCGAGATCATGATCTTATGTATCCTAAGAGGTGGGAAAGTTTTCAATTTTTGGAAGGTTGTGCTCCTCCTTAGGAAGTAGGTCTTCAAGAGTTGGCAAGTCTGTTAATAGGGATCCCCTTTGCATTGCATGAAAAGTCTTGTTTCTCAAATAATTGCACCATTAGGAATGGTTTGGTAAAACATCTTGTAAATTTTTTTAACATGCTTGCAAATAATCTCTTGTGTTGCAAGTGGGTAGTCGCATTAGGGCCATTCAAAACCCGAAGCATGCACGGTCTAGACCTTGGGCGGATGATTGCAAGATGCCACAAAAACAATGTCATCCCCATTTGGGTATAAGCAAAACATTGGTGGACATGATGTCACGGGCCCGAAGCACATCAATAGTGACAATTCCTTCACTTTTTTGTTCTTGATGTAACCAAAGATCTTGCATTGCACACAATACAAGTAGTGGGTAAGGACATCATTGACTAGGTGGTAAATGAGCCAATCCATTTGACACCTTATAAGTTTTTCTTGTGAAAAATACAAAATTTGCTTAAGGTTGCTATGGAATGATTCCATCGCCATAATTTGTGTCCTACCTTGCATGTGGTATATTATGGTTTTCTAACACACCACATTTTTACCTTTTGCAACCAATTTTCTCTAAGGTATTGAATGAAAAACCCTACATTGGGAAAATTTGTTGCAAGCATTTCAATTTATTGTTCTACCCAAAAAATAAGGTAAGCATCAATGGGACATCCTCAAGAATAAATAATCCTCCAAAGCATTGATAGGATATTGGATCTTTCTTGTGGATTTACAATCTTCTTGACGGCACTTTTATCCTAGGCTCTCCGAACATGCCACAAGCATAATAAAACTTGGGCATTTGGCCAAACATTCTTTCGTTGAAATAACAATAAAAAAATAACAAGAATAACATGAAATATTGAACACCATAGTAGACCTACAAGTTTCTACAAATTTTATTATGTGCAATGGTGGGAAGATATGAAACAACTCTTAAATATTACAATGGTCATATATAAATAATTGTATAGGAAAACAATGACACTTATAATGAATGGAGATGATTTGCAAACATTAATAATATTTTGGAAATGGATGCCCTAAACAATAATGAAATGGATGGAGTAGGATATAAACATCCATGTACATTGCTAACCAATGACCATGTGTTGAGAGGTAGGGAAATGACATATCATACATCAAAACGTTGATTTCAACTTGTTCATTGTCCATAATGATAGCGCTTGGCATCCAGCCACTAGGCATTCATTGTGATAATGCTCTCAATACAAGATCTAGGTCACACTTTAAAGTTTTCCCAATTACTATGAATGCAATTGGTATTCCATTTTGCCATTCATTGAACACTATCATGGTGTACAAATGATACTAGAGAAACATAGAAAATATGTTCAAATTAATTAATATGAAAACACATTTGTATCCATGTAAATCAAATTTGTTTATAGAAAGACAATGTGTTAAAACCAAAATAATGGACGATGATGACATACCTTGGTTTGATTTGTTCCAAATGTAACATCAAATGAAAAGTAACTCCCATGTCCAAATTTTGCCATCATTTTCGATTGCTAAGTGGTTCAAATCCTTAATGTGAAAGGGGTTTCACCTTGCTTCAATAAATTGAGATCCAAAGGGGCATGTTTAAAATAAAATAACACTAATTCCAAGTTTTCCAAAATCTACATTCTCACACTAATTGGGTCCTTAAGATATTTTTGCCATAATCCGTCGACCCTCTGTTTGGCTAGGTTTCTAACATTTGATGGTAGGACAAATATGTCATAGGTGATAGGTTCATTTCATTGTGTTTGTCCCTTGACATATGATTTATGATGTGTCATGACTTGCGTAGGGGAACAACCCTTGCTTTAGAAGCTACATGAGGTGTGATTTCATGGCATCGGATAATTGTGAACCTAATGCATGTCAATATCCAAGCCCAATGCATGTTGGTATCCAATCACAATTGTCCTATGGCAAACCACTTCTTCTTTGTTTGTATGTTCTACGTGGAAGTAGATTAATTGACATAGGTTGTGGTCCAAATACAATTGTTTTGCAATGGAAGACCTTTGACACTCGTGCTTAATTGACATCCTAGACATTGTCTTCCCTATCCTTGTGCTCTCCTTGACAACCAAATGGATTCAAGGATTTTTGTCAATGGTTTCTTTCCCTTTTGTCTTGTGGATGCATCATTAACCTTCCTTCACTTCTATTTTTGTTGTGTAGATAGTATAAGCTTTTGCATGTCCTTTAAAAGAACATGGGTTTTATCTTTAAGTCCAAAATTATAAGAAAATCTACAAACATAACAATGGTTATGGAGTGAAAATTACCATGGACATTCTTCAAATTATGAAATTGCCATAAAATTCATCATATTGTGATATTTAGAAAAAACATTAGATAGAAATGAAGACATTGCATGCCTCAATACATTGAACATCCATAAAATGCTAACATGGGAATGAAATGGATGAATTGTGCATTTTATAATCCACACCTATAGATAAGAGTAGCATAATTTTCTCTTAGGCGTGTCAACGTGCTTGGGACAGTTGACCTAATGTGGTCTTTTGTTATTGCAAACTTGAAAGGGAAATTTGGATTATTTTGCTCCCCTTCAACAAAATCCTCTAGTCGACTCCATGGTATCATTGTAATTTCAACTTCCCTATACAAACCACGGCCACTTGGGAGATGTGGCAACCACATGAGATCATTTTTTAAAAAAGGTCCAAGAAGAGGATCTTGAACTCTAGCCTTGAATTTATGGAAAAGGTCCCTTTCCCTTAATGGAACAACATATTATTTGGACATTTTTTATGATTGTTGGATCATCCATTGATACATTGTACTCTAAACTTGACATTATTGTAAGGATCCCAAGACCATCTAAGTTAACAATGGAATTTTGGTTTTTAACCTTGTCTTTTGGTCCTACATCATCCAACACCATTGTGTAGCTCAAGCTTGCCATGGATTAAATTCAAACCAAAACCTCTCTAATGAATGTGAGTATCAAAAGACGAAATTGATATTTGTTTAAATTCCATAAACTTTAATTGGAAATGTGGTGTGCATATGGTGCTAATGTTTGCAATTGTTTGCAAGTTATATGGAAAAAAAACACCATTTAAAACATTGAAACTTGAATAGTAGAAGGAAGGATCTTCTAAAAAAGGTAGTTTGAATTTTAGCAAGTGGTCTACAAAGCGTAATATAATAGAAAACAATTATAATGCCAGGAATTTAAGGACAAATGCAATTCATATTACATTCACACTGTAAACAATTAATCAACAATGGTTTTTTCTACTTCATTCTCAATTGTTTTGAAAATATAATTTTGTAGCAGAACTTATACATATGTAAGATGATAACAAATTTGAAAAACAAAGTTTTTGCAAAACACATTGGCCGTTTCCAGAGCTTAGATATGTCGACCCCAATTAATGAATTATGAAACAATACATGGAAATATGACAATTTTGATCGAAATTGTCACAACCCTAGCCTTAGGCTCACAACTAAGGCAAAGGGCTTGCAAGGTTGCGGGCCAAAAGGAAGCTTGGGAGTCACACCACATGCTCCTAGGAGTGTAAGAAAGTGTGAAGGAATGAACCCTCACACTCCCAAGGCAACTCCCACTTTGGAGATGGAGTTTCGGTGGACTCCCGAATCTTTAGAGGGCAATTATAGGGGTCAAAACTCAATGGCTTGAAAAGTTCTTATATCATGAGAAAGTTGTTGGAACGTAGATGTTTAAAATGGGGTTGCATGACCCATTTGGACATCTAAAACACAAGTTATGGCCAAAAGAAAGGTTAGGAGTCAAATTGGAAGTTTGACTTCCGAGCATTAAAAGTTGGGAATTGACCCAATTTCGTTGTGTGTAGGTGGCGTGCGACATACCGCTAGAAAGCTCTCAAGAAGGGATATAACTTTGCTTCAGACCTCATCTCAATCGGAGGTCTGCACGAAAAGTTATGGGGCCCCAAATTACGAAAGTCCCAACTTTGGCAATTTCAAAACTCCAACTTGGGAGTCCTAGGACAAAATGTCATTTGGATGTGGGTCTCATGGAAAGGCACAAAATATACTATAAGGGGGAAGGTGGTGGCTTCCCCCAAGTCCAGGCCGTGGTGAGTTTTGTGAGTCTGAATTTGCCTATAGTTTGTCTTAGCACCAAAAGTGTTCAAACTATGCACTAACCAACTTGTTGTTTGGTTTTGTGCAAATTTGTGCGAGTGGTTAAGTGCTTGTCATTCTTCCTAGTCCCATCCTGGAGTTTCAGCATGCCCTTTTACACCCCCCCCCCCCCAATGTTGCGAATGAAAAAACATGCTCCAACTCCTTATTCTTCCGTTGTTTCACTTTAGATTCACGTTTGAGTCTATCAAGGAGCTTGGGAGCGCGTCAGAAATGTAATGGACCTTGTAGAACAAATTGAACTTTTACAAGTATATGGCAAAAGACAAAATTTTTGAAAAAAAATATTAACCTTTTAGAACACCTAAAACTTTTGCTAAAAAAACATCTACTCAAATTTTCTTTACAATAAAAGAACAAATTATCATCTTGCAACGCTCAAAAATGTCAAATACAAATGTGTCATGAGAGAAGTTATTCATGGAAGAACAAACCTCAAATGCGTTGAAAAACAACGAAAAGCTAGTGGTGTAAGGGCTACCACAATTTGTGGTGTTTGGTGTGCCTTGGAATGTATCCATCTACCTTTAAAATTAGGTAGATTTCAAATGTCATTTTTAGGTTCAGAGTGCAAAGGTTGTTGCTCATGAGATGCAATGTGCAACTTATCCTTCTACATCTAAAAAAAAAAGGAAATTTCAAACATGATGTGCGAGCACCATTTTCTTTTCTGCAGAACACATACCTTATTTTGCAAAATGCAGATCATGCTACAGATATCATCAATGGTGTTGCAGTCGACAATGAACGACGAAGTGAGGTTTGACGACGAACATGAAATGAGTGTTGACGATAGTTTGCATGGGTGGACGGAGGACAGAAACTGGTGGGTCTGTCTGATGACATGGAGAAGGTGTAGGTGGGGTCCAGTGGTGGGGCCTGTTTTGGACGTGGAAGGCGTGAAAGTGGGGTCAGGTGGTGGGGGCAGTGACGCTGAAACAGCGCTGGAAAGAGCTCGTTAGGGGGTATTTAACGCCTCGCCAGCCTGCCTGACCCCCTTCTGCCTGTCCCCTTCCTAAAAACATTAGTTTAAATATAAAACAAAGAGTAAAATTTGAATTGAAAATGGTTTCCCACTGGCCAGACATAACAATCATAAAACCAAGCAATGACAACATTATTCATCATGCAGCCGGTGGTCATATAGAAAACCTTTTAACTTACAAAAAAATTCATGAGAAAAAAATTCATGAGGAAAGTTGTGAAAGGAAAGTTGTAGAGCGATGTAATTCACAATTAACTTAAGTTGTTATGTGCCCTCCAAATTTTCTCCGAATGCCTTACGATGGGTGTTGGACAACCCACAAATTTTTTTGTCACCGCTTATTATTTCCCCCAATTTTCCATATCTACCCAAATCAATTAAAAAATCATCGCCTTTTATTCCCCCATTTATTTATTTATTTATTGAATTATTTTATTTTTGGCACGATTCCCCCCCTTTTAATTTAATACTTATTCTATCAGCTCAAAATTTGACACCTTTGATTTCCCCCATTCTCCTCAAATTTTGTCACCTCTCAATTCCCAAATTTCCTGGATCCAATTCTTCATATCATCCAATCAGGTTGAAAATCTGTATCCTCGTAGGAGCCCATTACTGGATGGAGAGTGGAAGGAAGCCAGTCAGTGGATTTGTCCATGTTCAGTTTTTTTGGCTCTTTTGAATTCTTTGGATTCTATGCCCAACAAAATTCCAATAGTGCACACACTTTTTGAAAGAATGAATGAATTTCTGTCATTTGCTTTTGCATTTGGAAGTTATGCAACTGGAAGCCTTGTGAGCAGATTTTGGGTTTTGGGTTTTGGGAAGAATATCTATACACCTAACTTTGTCAAGTTGCAAAAAAGGTTTTTAATGTACTTCAGACACAGCACCCCCCAAAAAACAAGAGAAAAATTGGCAATAGAAGTCACAACTTGTCAATATGAGGGCTGTCAAATGCACAGCTTTTGGGTCTTTTTAGGGTTCCATTTTGGGGCTTTCTTTTGGGTCATGTTGGGGGGGGGGGGTGCTAAGTGCTAATTGTGATAGTGTAGGGTAAAGCCTTTTAGGGATGGGGCATTCTCTAGGATGAGGCAATATCTGAGTCTGACTCTGCATTTTGGGAATATCCTCCAACCTATGGCTTTACCCTCGGTAAAGCACGAGGCAAAATTTATCATGAACCAAACCTATGTAGATGGCAAGGTACATATATGAATGGGAAGGTTCTTATGCTTATTCCTCAATAGTGAGAGGGTTCTTACACCTAAAAGTAAACATAATTTCCCTCCAATCCTTGAGAGGAGTAGGCATAATATCCCTTCCAAATTCTAGGAGGGAAATTGATGGCCATGAAGGTGGCCTTCACATAAACTATAAATTTTCTTTGAGTGCTTTCCGATTGTTATATTGGGTCTTTGAGGATCAAGGGCATTTTAGAACAAATCCTTGTCCATTGTCACAAGAAATTGGCTCAACTTGAAGTTGTCCCCCACAATTCTCCCATTCACATCAGGCTTGGTGTAAAGTCACCAGCAGAAAATTTCCTATTATATTTGCAAGACACATTATTTATTTGAATTTTTCTTCATAGAATATAAGAGCATTTCAAAAAGTTTTTTGAAATGCCCCACTCAACCAACATTCCATTTTCCAGAACAGCCTCATCTTTTTAAACTCTCTCTTGCGTTCCTCATGGGGAGGGTCTAAGTGAAATGCTTTCCCATAGCGAATAAACCATGGGTGAGCATTAGGCCATTGGCTCATATTAATTAGTTGTGGGGACCCCCAAAGGTTTTTTTTTCCCTTTTGTCATTGGCACCTTTTATTGGCTCACCAGGAAGATTTTTTAAAAAAAATCAATCTTTGGACAGTCCCAAAATAGACATGTTATAATATCCTCATTTGGGTTGCTTCATACAAGTTATAAAGAGTACAACTCAAGGCAACGGATATGGATTATGGTAGGAGCTATTGAGAATATGTTGGGGAACATGTTGGGAACACAGCGAGAACTTCATGGGAACAAAAAAATCGATGTGCCCACCCTCTCACAAAAGGAAACAAACCTGGGCACCTTGGGTGCATTTTGCACCATCTCATTGGCTACAAAAACAAATTTGGCGAAAATTGCACACATCGATGCCCCATTCAATTACACTAAAAGAATATGATCAAGGATTTACAGAATATGAAACCATACAGGCTCCTGAGTTGTAATAACCTGTTGCCATACACTAATAGTTGAGAACTTCATGTAATACACAACCCCTATTCTAGAATGGTTTTCTAATAGGAACGGGAACCAAAAATGAGACCTAGGGTTTAATTACAAATTGTGAACCTAATCAAAACTGGATCAACTTTTTTTCATAAGAATTTGGTTTTGGTTTCAAATTTAGGGTTTAGGGGTTTCGTTCTCGCAATGATTCATATTGTTTCTTGTTGTGTGTTTCATTTTCATTGTTCATTGTCGTCATTTTATTTTATTTTGCACTTTTCTTCCAAAATTTTCATTCCCTCGTGTTTGTGGTCATGTTGCACTTGTGGCCTCCTTGCAAAAAAGATTCAATGTGTGGCAATCTTCCTTCTCATGGGTAAGTTGTTTTCTAACTCTTCTTCATTGTTTTTATATTGTTGCTTCTCTTGCGAGGGTTGTCAAAATCTTAGTGTTCTTTGAATTAACATTTGTGGTTGTGGTGGTCTTCATGATGTTGGTTTTTTTAGTAGTAGCTAGTGCTCATAATGGTGATGGTGGTTGTAGTGGTTTAGTAAGCTTATGATGGTCATGGTCATCGTCTTGCTGACATTCTTATTGTTGTCCCTCTTGTAATGGTCATCATTTTCGTGATGTTTTTGTACTTTATTTATTGCAATGGTCATCATCTTCATGATCCTCTTATTGTTGCCCCTATTGTGATGGTTGTTGTTTTCCTAACCTTTGTCATGTTGCTTGTGTTCTTTTTAGGGTTTATGTTCATGGAAGGTTTAGGAGAGTTGTCAACAAAGGTGATGTTTCCCACTAACCTTCCATTGAAAACAAAATGTTGTTGGTCTATTTATGTTTATGGAATTCATGCATCAACATTAACACATGTTAAAAACTCTACAACCACAAAACCTAGGTGATCAATGGGTTTTGCTCACAAAGCAGAGAGACTTTTGAAAAGCAATAAAAACCATGATGCCAAAGTTGGGCTTTTCATGCAACTATGGCCTTCTCTTCAAGTGAACTAAATTCAAGTTTAAACTCACCCTCACAATAATTATTAAAATGTGTTTTATGTTATTTGATTGTTCAACTTGGAAGTTAGAAAAGGGGCATGATAGCATAAAGGTATACTAATGGGATCTCTTCATTTTGGAAACATTTGGAAATGAGTCATTGACAACTGTAGGTTAAGGGGAATGAATGAAAAAAAGTTGGGTTGAAAGAAGAAAGGTGGGTTGCAAAAAAGAGCTTTGGCATAACCTTTTAACACTATTTTTTCTTTATTTGGTGGTTGTGTCCCTTATAGGAAAGGTGATTGTCATCAAAAATAATTTGAAGAAGATCTTGTTTTGTTTATTACCAAAGAGTTTATACTTCTAGATCATTTGTTGAAGCATTCTTTTTTTAAAATCAGTTCTAAAGCAAAATCCTTAACTAATTTTTCATCAAAACAATAATTTAAATGTGATTTTTTGCCTAGGATTGCCAAAAGGATGAAGGAAAAGGTTTTTATATCAACCTTTAAATCATGTAATTCTTGAATTGTATATTTTAATCTTTGAATATCAAATAGGATATTTTTGAAATAAGGTGTTTGGGGATTTTGGGGCTGAATTAAGCTTTTTATGGGTTTGAAATAGGGCTAAATTGGGGGTCTTCTAGGGCTAAATTCAAGAGTGACAAGACTCCATTCAAGGTGTTAGGTACAATTGCAAAAACCTTAAACATGAAACCACATTGCAATAAAAGAGAATGATTATAATCCTCTAGAAACATCTATTATAAAATGTTTAAAAATATTTTAGTTTGAATTAGTTTGAGATTTTACAACCTTTTTTTTTCTTGGAATAAAAGTTCAATTTTTTTTTAACATTGTCCAATTTGATGTTTTGGATATTGGAATTGGAACCACATGTCACTTAAAACCAAAGATTATGGAACTAGGAATTGGAACTAATTGAAAATAGTAAAAAAACTTGAATCTAAACCACCCACTTAATTTTAAAAAACAAAACAAAAACCAAATCCCATTTTCATAAAAATAAATAAATTGGAATCAATCAAAATCGATGCTTGAAAATATTATGAATTGGAACAAGGGAGTTCTTCCTTGAATCAAATAAATACCAATATTGGCTTATACCCTTTTTAAATTTCTTATGCCTTCATCCATTGGGAAGTCATTTACATTCATTCAAAAAATTCATTAATTTGAAGTGAATACCATTAATAAAAAATGAATCCCAAAATGTAACTTGTGCACCAACTGTTTTATTGCCCAAATTGAAATATGCTTCAATGGATTCATCACCTTCAATTCATTCACATGCAAACTCAATATAGAGGTACCAATCAATGTTGTGTGAATATTGAAATCCAAGTGTTTAAATTGGTGGTTTTGGATATAAATATCAATAACCAAAGATAACTAAATTTAAATATTAAAAAATCAACCTAGACCTTTACCACAGATCATGATAAAACTCATAACCTTCTACCAACCTATTTTAAATGGAATAAACCTTTAAGGACCTACCCAAGTTTTAGTGTTTTAAATGGGTGGACCTATTCATAATCAAGGTACCCAAAAGGATTGTCTAATGAAAAAAGGACTGCAAAGGACTATTTTGGACTTTTATAATATTTATTTCCTTATAATTATAATGGATTGTTGTATCCCAATGACTATAATGATGTCATGTTAAATTAATTAAATATATAAATTATTATATTGGATACAATATAAATGTCCATTTGAATCTTTAACTATAATTTTCATCTTATAGGATTTTAAAAATGCATTAAGTAATGCAATTGACTTCAATTTTGTACCATGGATAAACAATGTTTACATCTATATTTGGCAATGTTCATTGAATTCATTCTAAATGGGTTACAAGTTAAAATATTATTCTCTTTGGCCATTTGGTTGACTATTTGTATTCATTACAATTAAAATTTGTGGCCTCAAGTGTTATTCATATGTGCAAGAAAAAATCATGCCATAAACACGTTAAGTTGTCTATAGAAACCAATATACTCATTTTGTGCATTTTGTATTGTTTACCAAATTATTAATACATAATCACATATGCATGTAAAAACTTGCCACCACCATGTGAATTTTAAACAAATTGAATTATCCAAATTTTCACACCTAGATTAATTCCATATGAATTTTGTATTTGGTAGACAGTAAAACTGAAATCCTTGAATCATGTGTTCAAAAAGTGATTGCCTAATTGTTAATATGCCCAATATTATTAAGGTTTAGGGATCACTTTGAGTTTAAGCATTTGAGTTTCCTTTTGTGTATAAGCTATGAGCTTTAATTTTTTTTATTCAATTACTCTAATGTATGTGCTTTTATTTTTGTTTGTCTCAGTGTCAATTTCTTTGATGATTTGATTCCTCTAGTGTATGTATTTATTTTTAAATCATAACTTTAAATCCTAACCATACCCAGAACTATATTCATTTCAACCCTAAACCCTATGTCTGATAACTGATATGAATTGAGCAAAATAAATTGAACTACCCAAAGGTTATAGAACATTTTTTTTAAACTTCAAAACCTTACTTGAAAAGGTAACCAAAGTTATAAAATATAGAAAACCCAAGACCATATGTTCTCTTACAAAACAATACATGCACAACAATGATAACAATGTGAAAAGTTAGAAACAAAAACTTACACATGTAGAGAATTTTTTAAAAAATAATGGAAACAAATGTATTAAAAAAAAAACATCATTAAAAATGAAAAGTCAACAAAGTTAAAGATACACCCCAAACATTAAAAAAAAACTAGTCAAGGACACAAGCGCATGAAACATGGAAAACAAATAGTCAAGGAAACACACACAATGAAAATTGAAAACCTCCATGTGCCTATTCAAAAAACACACACATACCCAATTTTTAAAATTAATAAAATCAAATTTTTTTAAAAAACTGAAAATTGAAGATGACAACTTTCCTAAACAAAAGAAAACTAAGAACTAAATACAAAAACAAGATATAAGTTGCATGAAACCTTGTTGACTTCAAGTTTGGGTGGAAAAGCAAGTTTCATTTTTTATTTTTTTCCCTTGTAAAGCTTTAATCCTATAATTTTGCGTTTACACCTTGTTTGACATAAATTGCCCGCTAGGTTATAGCCTTTTAATGGATAACTTTAAGAAATTCTAAGCATTTCATTGAACCAATATGATAACTGGTGAAAAAATTGTGTTAGAATTCAAAAAAAGGGAGAAATTTTGTTTTTATTTCCCCCTTTCTTTCTTTCAACTATTTTTGTATTGTATTTTAGGACTAAATGTGAACTTTTAACACCCAAATGTGAATTTTTTGTTTAGTTGACCTAGAATGTAATAAGTATTTGATATTAAAAATGTTTATCAATTAACTTTCTTCCTTGTTAAATTACATATCATAATACCTTTTCACATCCAACAATTATTTTCAAACTTTTAAAATATCAAAATTTGAAGAAATTACTTGCCAAAGGAAATAATTTTCCCATTGGTATTGCAATTTTGGGAATTTGTAACAATGCATGTAGATTGTATTTAGTGTTTATGGTTTTCTTTTTTTCTACTAGTCAATATCTAATAAAGAGGTGATTTATCAATCATTTATTTGCTTATGTTTAACGAGAACCCCAATGAGTGTTTTTTTTTCCAATTTTGTGATGTTGCCCAAATGGCAAACATCCATAAAAATGTTTAGCCAATTTTGGCAATATTCAAAATAGGAAAGTTAAAAAATATTTTGCACCCTTTCATGTTGTAGGCAATTGTGCCAATTTATGGTGATTTGAAAAAAAACAAATTGTGGTAGAAATCCTTTTCAATCTTTTTTCATAAAATGGTGAAAAGTTGCCTCAAAAGAAATCAATGATTTCAATGAACATTCAACATTGACTCACATTAATTATTGGATAAAATGGAGACCCTATCACTTGCAACCAAAAAGTTTATGATGAAAAGAGGAAATGATGTAATATTTATTTTCTATTGAGATATTTTCATGGAAATTAATGCAATATAATTCAACATTCCTAAATAATTTTATTTCAAAATAATATCAAGTCACAAATTCTATAAATCACCACTTTTATTACTGAATTCAAAATTTCAAAACTAAAATAAAAATTCTAGAGCTAGGCGCCATCCTAGATAAGGTGATACAATAGGTATTCGTATTGTTGAATCATTGTTCATTGTTAGTCATGCAAGTCCATGCAAAGGCTAAAATACATTACCACTCATTAATGCACTCTACAAGCAAGATGGTACATTTTTTCATTGTATTTAAGTCCCATACTTACCATCCATATGCCATTAACATTACATTTGCCCATCCATAATTGTTAATGCAATCAATTGTTAATACAAAAATATCATTGTAATGTTTTACCTTCGATTTGCATTTGGTCCTATTCTTTTTCACCTTGTCATGTTTTGCACCCATAACCTCCCATGTTACTAGTATCAAGGAGCGCATAGCATGTTAAGTAGCATGTGCCAAGGGTCTTGTAGCATGTTACATGCACCTTATCACTCATAACATGCCCAAAACATGTATTACATGGACTTGAAACATGTTTAGAAATGGCAATGTGAAAAGACATGGGGAAAACAACAAATGGAAGGAAGAAAATTACAACAATACTCTTATATTGCTTACATGAACAACTATGGGCAAATGTAATGTTAAGGGTCCATATGTATCTACTAATATTGGTAGTTTCTTGAATTTTAATAAGTTTAGGTCAAGTTGTAAGGTTAGGTTCTAAGGTCTCCAAATTGAAGGTTCCAAGTTTTGTTGCAATTGCATTAAAACCCAATCAAATAATCAACTTATTTTCTAAATTGAAATAGAACTTGAACTAGGGGTGTTACCCTATTTTTTAAAAGTTAGTGTTTTCAAGGTACATAAGTATAATTTTATTAAAAATATATAAACTTGGCCTTACATTTTGGACAAGTTACATTTGATCAATTGTATAGAACAATTGTACGTAATATTTATCTTGGAGTTATGCATTACTTGAACAAACTAATTTTTTCAAAAAAGATATTTAATTTTTGTATTGGAGATGGAATTGGACCTTGTCTTAAATTAGACCAATTTTTAATTCTTTGTGAAAATGATTGAAAGGTTTTTTAAATCCAAAAAATATATTTAAAACCATACCAAATGTTCCATAAAAAAAATAAAAATTAGAACCAAAAGACCTTTTTGAAATCAAAAATTGAACTACATTAGTGTTTACTTGCTTAATAAACATTAATTGCTTGCTTATTTACTCATCTACATAATAACCATTCTATTCCTTCAAAAATGACAGCCTTAACTTTGCAAATTCATAACTAAATTACATTTAATTAACTAATTACCTAATACAAATCTAAAAATAGAATGACTTCAAAATTACCTTAGGAAAAAAATCACAAGAAAAAACTCAAATCTTGTTTCAAATTTGTGTTCTTAACCAAAAAGTTTAAGTAAACTACATTCCTTAAATTTTTTCTAAATGAAATTGAAAAAAACAATAAAATACACAATATTCTTGATATATTGAAATTTCAAAATCTATAGAATTTAATGAATGGGTCTAGGAAAATCAAAGTGTGATGTTCCTAGTTGTACCATCCAAGGATAGGTTGGCCCTTTGAACAATGATTACAATGGCTCCAACATACTAGCAATCTCATATGATGAAACCATAAAAACCCTTCACCTTCTTTGCTCGTCGGTAAAGGTCAATGTCCCCCTTTATGTTGATGATTTCCATCCAAATACATGGGTTACTTTAAATCAATAATAATTTATTTTGATAGAAATATGTGGGCACATTCTCATGGTCATGTTCCCCCATCCATATCACATTTATTTGTAGCAACATGATTATTAACTTTGGAGAAATAAACCAAAAATATATGAACCTTCATGGTTGGAGAGGTGACCTATTCACTAATTGCCTACACATTTGCCATTTAATTTGGAAATACATTTGCAAAACATTTTAGTCTTCACCAATTTGGTGCGGTGAGATGGGGCAAATGATGGTGCATACTATGTTGGGTTTGCATTTAGATTAGGTGGTATTACACATGGATGTTCGTAATGCCTTCAATTATATATCACATATAACCATTTTTCAAAAATTCAAGTCATATATCAATAGGTTGGATAGGTTTTCCCATATGTTTGATGATTTTATGCATGTTCGTTTCCACAATATTTCTCGCATGCTTTCATACATGAGGATCTTATAATCATTTTATTTGAATTTAGTATATGAAAAGGAGATCTTTTGAACAAAATGTTGTTCACATTAACACAATTTCACACTTTTTGCCCTACCATAACACCCCACCCTACTTTTTTTTTTTTTTTTCCTTCATTGGGTAACAATACGTATATTGTTGGTGTTGTCTCAGATGTGGCACTCGCCTTTGTACAATTAGAAGCAAAGTTTGCAACATTATGATTTTCCATTCAATTAATGGTGCATAATTTGGTTTTTTTAAATATTAGAACCGTCCATATCATTTCCTTTAGAGTTTTTACATTTGACACATGTTTTTATATTTTAAGTGCATTAATGTATCTTATGCTAATCATTGAGTCAGTTGTCACATAGGCACTTACAATGGATCTCATCAACATAACTAGTTTCCCAATGTTTGCAATCCAAGTATCTTGTAACATTACACTGAATTCAATTTGCGTACCATGGTTATGTTGAAAACATTATTGGGCGTGAGGCCTTTTAGCAATATGGTGGGTCATTTGGCTTGTAGTTAGGTCGCTTTACCCACTTTTCCAAGAGGCCTTGACCCTCCCTTAATGGTTCAACTTGTTGCCTTTACCTTCTTGGGATATTGGGTTTTGATCAAATTTGTGTTTATCATTTGTTTCCAACAGATGATCACCCTAGTTTTTCTTATGTGATGGCATGTTAAAATTGACACTTTTCCCTTCCATTTAACATTGTGGCGTACCCACATTTTATTACCTTAGGTTGTCCATTTTCATGTTCCCCTCTTTGAAAGTCTTATGGTATAGTCATACATTCATTTATAGGCTCCTTTAATGGACTACTTACATGAGCAAGAATTTTTCACATATTTAATGTACGCTCCTTTGAATGCCATGTGAACGCATCATCAATCTTGTGTAGGTCCAACCATAGGTGCTTGGTTATTATCCCATCCTACCACCCTTGAATTTCATTTATATTTGATTCATTTCTTTACAATGTTGCATACATGCCTTAACTTGGCACATCCTACAATTGCACATTTTTCATGTTATTAATGTGGACATTCCATTGATGATTTGGGTATCCATTTATTTCAATGATTGTGCGAAATTGAATGCATTATAGCCCATGATACTCTTTAAGATACCATTGCAACTATTGATTTGAAGATTGGAACATATGTACAAAGAGAGGTTTCCCATTTTTTCCTCTACCACACTTGACAACGAATTGATATTCTTATCACTAGAGACTGTTTTTGGACCTTAATGGACATTGTCATAGCTAATTTGATTCACCCAAATATGGTACAATGTGGATTGTCCATAGCAACACATGCAATGACAATTGTGAGTCAAGAAAAGACACGATCATATGAAAAACACACATCATGAAATGATTTCATTATTTTTGCCATAGAGACTTATGGTTGTTTTCATTCTTGTTTAAATTATTTTTTGACTTCCTGTACTCATGCCACTATAACCCATTATCAATTGTCTTCCTTGGTTCTCGTGACGTTTATTTTTTATTATCGGCAACATGTGTCCATAATCGTCCAATGTGTGCATGTCATTACAATTTTCAATGTAGTTCCATGCTTGCGACACATTTCTCATCTCTTCCACACATTAGAGTCAATGCACCTCCTTTGGTAATTAACTTGTAACAAAAGACACCTTTTTAGTTTATGATCTTCTATTTTATTATTGTATTAGTGGTGTCTTGATTTGTTATGTCCTTTATGACATGTGTTCTTGTGCTTTTATTCACCTAGATGGGTTCTATCCTCGCCTTTTTATATATAAGGTTTTTCTTCTTTTATGTGGTAGGTAAAGCCCAAAGCCACATATTTTACTAGAATAAGGGTCTTCGCAAAGTAGGGCACAAGTTTAATAATTTCAGTAAAGCTCAATTTTGGTAAAGCCCATGGCTGAAGAAGGCTTTATCATGCATAATAAGGCCCATAATTTTTTTATTTTTCATGTGCTACTCAATGGGTATCACAAGAAAAAACACAAAAAAAATGAAGAATAAACATTGCAAAAACCATAGTGCATGTAGGAGTGTGCAAGCATTATGTTTTTTGAAACGCTTACATGGCCCTTCTTACATGCATAAATTACACCTGGGAAGATGCCTCCTTAATACTATAGGAAAATCCGATGAGCTCTTTATGTGTAAGGTAAGGCCCTAGGATGGATGGATGTATTTCCAATATAAGGGCCCACATGAGGCAATAGCCAAGCACCAACTACTTCAGGTAAGGCACCCTCATATACACAACCCAAAACTCTGGAGGTTTTGAGGACTCGGTTATCGTGGTACCTGGGCTGATTCAATAGCAAGGTGCCTAAATTTTTTTTAATTTTAATTTTCCTCAGCTATGTTTGGCAATAATAATAATAATAATAATAAATTCAACACTATACCAAAGTAATGAAGCTATTGTGCTTGAGAGATTCATTCGGATTTTTGGCTTGCCAAGCACGTATTTTTCAATGTTTTTGGCAATTGTAAAAAATAATCAATTAGTGCCTAACCAGCCTAGGTACTACTAGGTCAGTGGTATGTACTGGCTGCTCTCACCCAATTCTGCACCATATCAAAACACTCTGCATTGTGTTATGTGTGGCGTTAGAAATAATCAAACCAAAGTAAGTGGAGATGGTTGTGGCACCCACCCCCTTGTGTACTACATGTCCATTTTAGTGTACAATAATTTGGCCTAAATAGGAGGAGGAGGTGCACGGGTGGTGAGTGGTTGATCGAGTGTGCGGCCGAGGTCGTGATCATCCGCACTTAATTTGCTCATGCGTAGCTAGATGGCGAGGGCAAACCGACAGCCACCAAATGCACCATGAAAGACGGGATGGGACGGTACCGTAAGTGGATGTGAAACACCTTTTCCAATGGCTTCTAGTTTCCTAGCCTAACCATAGTGGTTTGAGTCAAGTTAATACCTACTCAATAGCACTTACGTGCCCAATGGCTTCTAGTTTCCTAGCCTAACCATAATGGTTTGAGTCAAGTTAATACCTACTCACTAGCACTTACATGCATACGAACCATCTACATGCATCTAGTTCTTTAGTAGGTACCTACTTACCTACCTATCTACCTATTATCTTACTTACCTACCTACATACCTATTCTCTTACTTGCCTACCTACCTATTCTCCTACTTACCTACCTACCTACCTACCTATCTCCTACAGGAGTCATTATTCATAGAGTAGGTTACCAAGGTGAGTTCATCCACAACCGAGTCATAATGGGCTTCCAATGGATGATGAGGGTGCACTGGGGAGGCAGTTTACATGTGCCTGAACATGTTTTTAATGTCTCTGGACTATAAAGAGAGACTCAGTGTTTTCTGCTCCTCAACCTATCATCAAACTTGAGTTAGTTTCATGTCCTGCCAAGAAGAGGGCAGAAAAGAAAAGAAAAGAAAAGGAAAGGAAAGGAAAGGAAAGGAAAGGAAAGGAATTTTTTAAAAAAAAGTTCATCCAAATGATCAAATTTTATTGCTCCTTTGCCCAGTGTAATGGATGGAATTTCTGGAAAACCCACTTCTCAACAATGATGAGATGGATGATTCTGGTTCCAGTTTCGGATTCAAATGCAAGTCAGTCATGAAAGAAAGAAAGAAAGAAAGAGAGAAAGTGTGTGTGTGTGTGTGTGTGTGAATTCAAGCGCGATAGGCGCAATGAGCATCGAAAACCTGAACGCCCCATGAAGCTAGCCGGCTCGGCTGCGAGACCGGCATGCATGAAGGTGTGAAGTAAGTAAGTAAGTAGGTAAATAAGTAAACAACTGGCTGGCTCGGTTGCCAGACGGAGTTTAAAAGTTTGCAGAAAAAACATCATGAATTAGGTACCGAAATAATAATGCATGCACCCAGACCCCTCCGGGTATCAGGGCAGTTCATAACCAGGGCACTCAAAAAAACTTCATCTAACTACGCGGTTTTCATTCCTATACCAGCATGGTTCTCAAGCTTTGTTTTTGCAAGAGTCAAATAACCACCGAGAAACCCGCCGGTTCTCTCTCTCTCCCAGTTCTCTTGTGAAAACGCGTAAGCCTTTGAGGTTTTTGAGTTAACTTGTTGGAACAGTGGTTATTTGATTATGATTTTTTTTCCCCAAGTGCCCAAAATTCTCTTTTTTTTTTTTCAGAATTTTAGTTGGAAGTATATATACCTCAAAAACTCATATGATCTCCTTTTTCTTGGTACTTGAAATAATAATAATAATAATAATAATAATAATTTTTTAAACCCAAACATCAACTAATTAAAACAAATCATTTACCCCTATAAAATTCAATTTACTTTGTGAACTCTTTCAAATTTGTCAACTTGTTTATCTAAAGAACCTCCTCAACTAGTGTTGAAGAGTTGTTTTTTAAGGATTTTTTAGTTTTGGTTCTGGGTTTAACAAAAAAAAAAAAACTAGTTCCACGGTTTAACATAAAATTTGTCATATTGAATGTTGACAATTGAGAGCACAGCTTGGGTACTCACTCATGCATGGAAATAGAGAAACAAACAAAAATTCAATTTAAAAAAAAAAACCATAACAAAAGGTCCCAATTAGATTCATTTATATTTTGTGTCTCATAAATAATGTTTCAAAAATATTGTTGTGAAATTATTCCCAAAAAACTTCCAACATTGTCCTCATATGGCAGAGGGCATAGTTAACTATAACAGCCACCAAAGTGTATGTACCTACCATCCATGGGAATCCTGTTATGATAGTTGTGGATGAACCCCAACTCCAGTTGATGTTGGGTTTCACCTTGGTTAACCTATCTTGCAAAACATAAGTCCTCTAGGTAGGCAAGTTGATAATAGGTAGGTGGCTACTATGCAAATTAAGATGCATGTAGATGGGTTAATATGTAGATAAGGCTATTAGGGTTGTTAGGAGGGAGGTGGTAAAATAAATAATAGCTGAGGTAACCAAGTATGGAGTAGGAGATTTTTTTATTATAATTTAAGATAAATTTCAACTCTCTAAGGATCTTCCGTAGTCTTCCACAATCGAGCCAATGGTTCAAAAAGGTAAAATTAATCGCCATTTTTTGCAACTAGTAGTTGTGGGTGGTGTATTCATTACCTTAGGTCATGATGGATTTTGGCCTAACCAAGCCTGAGCTAATTTGGGATCACCCCATGATAATAAAAGTCATGGTCTAAAACCCATCAACTCATCAAACTCTCTTTAACATCCACAATATTGGATGAAGAAAAGTTAAAAATATGGCGATTTCGCTCAGGAAAATAGTTTTGGCTCAGCATAATTGCACAATGGAAGGCGCAGTAGCGTTGTGCACCTGAATAAAAGAGTGTAATAAATGTGATCTGACTGCTGGTCACTGTTTCTGATTAGTATGTCATAATGATTGGTCCAGGTGGTTTGCTATTAGTAGTCCCCCACCTATTTGATCTCCCTCTTTCGGTTTTATGGGTGGGGTTGCAAAACAGTAAATAACTAAACTTGGATGTGAAAAATACTTTTGCAGGGTTTATTTCTGAGCACTTCCCCAGAGATGCTCTACGGGCATTCCCACACTGCTGAGTATGGTACCCTGCACATTAAAAACGGCCGAATAAAAGTCAACATGTGCCGGTTTGGCTTAGGAAAATGGTTTTTCTCCTGCATATGTTGCTCAGTTTGCTTAGGCTGGTAAAAATTACAGCACAGCTGTGCACCTGCTAGAGAAGAGTGTAATAAATGTGATCTGATTGCTTGCTGCCCCCTGTTTTTGAGTACCCAATCCGAATGATGGGTCCAGGTGGTTTGCTATTAGTAGTTCCCACTATTTTCGATCCCTACTTGAGACTTCTGGCTGGGGTTGCAACAAAGTAAAATTAATAACCAAACTTGGATGTGAGAAATGTTTTTTGCAGGGTCACAAAGTGGGCACCGGTGGGGATGCTCTAATAAGGCTTACAGTTTGAAAGCTAGGTCTCTTATTCACATTTTTTCGCAAGTGTTCTAACTTGTGGGTGTTTCCATTACCCTGAGGTCATGCTGGATTTTGGCCTAAACAATCTCCACCTGATTTGGATTTCTAACTACCTTAACCCTAAGGTTAGTTTCGTCATTAAATAATCCTCAAAATAATGAAATGTTTTTTTTGGTGAAAATATGAAGTTGACATGATGAAAATCATCATAATTTTGATAGGCTACACTCTAAAAAAAATTCATTACTCATATGACAATTTCATAGCAGATCATGGAAAAAATAATAATTTCAAAAAGTTTTAAATGAATTAATTTTTTGAAAATAATAATAATAATTTTGTTTTGTCAATGTGGAAATTGACCCAGGCTAGGATATGGTATTATAATATTGGACAGAACTGGATTGAACACAAATTGTTGCATCCAATTCTCATTCAGCCACATCATATTTCTCTGGCTTCCTAGTATCAATTATCATACTTGAGTTTGTCGAACCAAAGTTTTAATTCGCCACAAGCAAGTTTATTACACACAAACAATTGGGGCTTCCCCGACACCACCCCCCCGACATCATCCATGTCATCAACTTCAGCTTCGGTTTCATGATTCAATCCATGTGTTTTAGTTTCATCCATGTCATAATTTTCATCTTCATTTCATGCTTCAATCCATGTGTTTAATTCATCCATGTCATCTTTTTGGTTTCATGATTGGTTCCATGTTTTCAATTTTTCATCCATATCATCAGGGTTTGTCTTCATTTTATAATACAATCCATGGGTATAATTTCATCCATATCAGATGTCATTTGTTTCCAGGTTATCAAACTTCATTTGGAGAGTTTTGATATATGTCAACAATACTTTTAACCAATTTGTTATATTCATCCTTATTGCAACTTTCATCCATATCTTTCTTTGTTCGATAATTGATAACGGTCCAAATAAAAAATTCAAATAATCACCAAAAAAACCACTAGTTCTTTGAGGCTCTTGAAATAATGGGTTCTTTCATTGTGACTTTTTTCAAATAACCAAAACCCACAATTTTCTAATTTAAAAATATTTACAAAAATTAACTAACAATTATTGACAAATTAAATACTCGCCCAAAACTAATCCATTCCAAAGCTTTAGAACTGAAAAACAAACATATATGCACTTTCATTTGTCACTCATGTTTGCCACTCCCCAAGTGCTCCATGGCATAATGCATAAGTGGCCTTTGCTTCTATTTTTCAAAATATTGAGGACATGCAAACACTTCAAATTAACTTAAGTTTAGTTGAAGTAACTAACTTAAGTCTACATTTTGAGTAAGTATATTTGGATGATGCATAAAAAATTATATCCATGTGAATATTAAAGGTTGAGGTTTTTGAGATCACATGACAAATACAATACTAGTGAATTGTGGCATTTAAGGGACTAATTTAGAGTTCTTTTTCCTCTAATGAATTAAAAGTAGTTATATTGATGTAACTTATCATGCCTTCTATTTGATACGTATAAGAAATCTAAGAAATTAATCCAGTTATAATCTTCTCTCAATTGAATGATTCGATTGTTGGGGTCAAAATGATAACAAAAAATATATGTTATTAGAAGAAACTCCACTAAGCAAATACCTAGGGTGTACCAACGAATAATATTTTTTTTTATTGGGAAAAAAATGGAATTAAAGAGCTTGCAGATATGGGTAAAAAAACAATTATTGTTAACCAAGGGAAATCGCTCATGATGAAGATAAAAGAAACTTTAAATGGGAAACCCATACTCGAATTATAGCCTATGCAACCCAACTTTTGTCATATGTATTATAGCCTTTTGTTCCAATATAATCACATATTATGTTGCATATGCATATGACAAGCATTGATCTTAAGTTGGATTGATTTTTATAAATTGTGTAAACGAAAAACCTTGTCATGCGTAGATCCATCTAGCGGGTTGCCATGAAACCATTCACATATGAGGTTAAAGGTTCATTTTAAAACCAAATGTTGTTGTCAAGAAAATGGACCCATTCAATGGCATGTTCTAATTGCAAGTTCTTTTCTAACCAATTGTAATATCTAAGGAAATTCATTTGTATTGTTCTTAAAATTACACATTCACCTTTGTATAAGCATCATTGAACCTACCACTCGAGTATTTAGCATGTGTAATAACGTACGACTTTGATTGCGTGTACCATTTTGCAATGGGTTTGCCATAAATCCAAAGAAGTTTAATGACATGCATTTTAAGGGGGTTGAAATGTTCTTTGAGAGGGCATTCATTAGTTACATTTAAACTAACATTTATGGGATTAAAGTATTACTAATTCATTATGAAGTAATGAAAATAATCTAAAAATAATTTCAAGATCTTTAAATGAATTGTTGGAAAAATATCCTTGAAAAGGTGGGATTTCTCATAGTTAGAAATAGTAATAATCCCAAGCAATATCGTTAAATATTTTTTATAAAAGTTGTAATTTTGTTTGAGAAGACTTGTAACTTCTGAGGTGAAAGAAATTGAAAAGTTTTGTTTAATGTTGGGAAAGTAAATCTTTTGTCCAATATACCAAGGGTAATGAAATAAACACATACCTATTTTGATTTAGCTTATCATTATTGTAGAATTATAATTCAATGCAGTATGAATAGCCATCAACTTTATTGTAACCCATATTAAATATTAGATCACTTGCAAATTATATAATTAATTGAACCTATACTCTTGAAATGAGATTGAAACAATGCATATATTGTACCATGTTTTTGTGCATGTAGATTTTGCATAATAAACTTCAATATTTTATAGTCTTAATTATGATTTTTTTTTGTCTATTGACATTGAATTGCCATGTAAGTAGATGTCCCTTGCAACCGATGTACAACTAAATTTTCAATTATCCGTGCAAATTTTAAATTTGCACATGATATGTAATGGCATGTGACACACGGTTGTAGATTTTAATAAATTGTGAGACTTACATCTATGGTTATTATGCAATTGTGCTTGATGTCAAATATATATATATAAGTGATGAATAAGGAGATGGTTGTTTTTTTTGTAAATTTGAGGCTTGTTGGTTTTTTGTGAAGTAACTAGAAGACATGTTATAAACATTTTTTTTCATTTTTTGTTGATAGTTTAAAAATGAATGTTCAAGTTGGAAAAACAAAATTTTCATTTGATAACATGGAGTGAAGAGATTTGATTTTTTGATTTCATTTCTTTGTTCAAACAAAATTTTGTTTGTTGATTGATTGAAACCATCAAAGTTTTATTCTTGATAATTGTGCGAAATGATAAGTTGGGTGTAATGAGTATAAATATTAAAGTTCAACTTCTATGTTATTTTGTGCATTTGCAATATCATTCATTATTCTTATGCATTAAAAAAATTATGCTATTAGGTTATTGGTTTCATATATGACTAAAATGAATTATTGATTATGAAATTTGATGGTGTAAGTCCCAAAACATCTAAGTTCGATATACTTTTTTATGGAAACAACAAAGGTGAAAATAACTTTACATCTACATTTGAAGAGATTCAAAATGAATTTGCTTATGACACTTTACTTTGAATTTAAATGGTTGTTTGTAAATGTAGAGTTTATAGTTTATTCATTATATATGGCTTCATATGTTGTCTATATTGCATTTTGATGATAAGCTAATAATGACATTATATGTACATTACTTGTTAGTTACATTAAGTTGTAAATTGTATGTAGATTGCTTGGTAGTTGCATTATAGTTGCATATGACTTTTATTTAGATTTAAAATATTAATATCAAACTATTTTTCACATTGCAATGAGGTTATTCGATGTGCAAGTAACATTTCATATTTGACAATTATCAAAATAGTGCCCAATTTTTGAATTTAGACAAGATGGTCCTCTTAACATTATATAACAATAAATATTAGATAAAATACTTGATAACGATAGTTTTAACATTTTAAAGCTAACATTGAAGATTTAAATAAAATACTTACCATTGAAAAGGACCATGTATCACCAAAAATGTTCATATATGAATATTGCATTTTTCAATATTGAATAATAATACATACAATTGTATTATTAAAGCAAGATGTTCATTCTTTATGCAATGAACTTATGTAATGTATTTCATTATGCAAAAATTATCATTGACAATTGCAACAGACACAAAAGAATTCCATTAATAAACTGATAAGTTACAATTTAAAATTACACTAATTGAATTCAAGTTGTAACATATATCATTAACAAAATCCATTAATCACAAAACAACATTCATAAGGCATTAATTGCAAGTTAATTGCAATGGACATTGATAGATTTTATTTGTCAATGAATAAGTGAAAATCCACTTAATCATCATAATTGTTGCAACTTGTTTAATAACACTCATATCATGAAAATACCTTGAATTGCTAGTCGTCATTGTAATTCAAACGCAAGCATAAACCCAATTGTAAAACCCCCCTTTTTTTTTCGTAGTACCTGTCCAAAAAGTTATAATACACGCTATTGATGTTTGGTGTTATATAATTTTCAAAAGCATGAATTATTTTATTTTATTTTATTGATAGCCTATCACCCTTTCAAAGTTTCCAAAATTTGAACATTGCACCAACAAAGGAGATAAAGAAATCTAATGCACTAGAGTAATACAATAAATTTAGAACATGAGGGAGTGTGAACTTGGATCAATATAGTTAATTGTTAAAATCTTCAAATGTTCAAATTGGGGTTGTTAGACCCAAAATTTTTTGTAACCCAATTGTGATTTTGTAAAGGATTTTGGGGGGTCATATTATGTCAATTTTCAAAGTTCTTTAAATTGCAAAAATGTCATAAATTTCATCCAAGCTAGCCTTGATATCATAATTACCTAATTGTCATTGCCATTGTCTGTAATTTTAAATAATCATTAATTATCCTTTCATTGATCATAATTTAACATAAGTCATCAATGCTTAAATGGTGTAAAATCTTTTATGTGTAGGAATGGGTGCACCCTTATTACTTGGTGGAATAAGTTGCTAGACAAGCTTGCTTCACAACATTTCTTTAGTAAAATTGCATTAAAGTTTTTCATAACATAAAAAAATTCAAGAATTTGTTGTTTTTTTCAAATTTGAATGATTTGGAAAACTCAAGCCTACTTAGATTTTTAATTATTTTCTAGGAAAAAGTTTGTTGCAATTGGGGGAATTTTGAAGCATGAAGAAACATGAAAACTAATGAAATGGGGGGAATTTAGCAAACTAATCCAAGAACATAGATATTGTAAGAAAATTCATCAAAAAAATTCCCAAGGCATGGAAACAAGGAACAAACTAATCAATCCCATCCATCATTTTCTGTCCATGTAACTCTCAACATAAAGTATTGTAAAAAAAATTCACCAAACAAATTCAAAGGCATGGAAACAAGGAACAAAGTAATCAATCTCATCCACCATTTTCTGTCCAAGTAACTTCCCCTACGTGGTTATCCTTTCTTTTTATAATTTCTTCCTTCTTCTATTTAGAGTTATTTTACATTAAATTTTGGCAAGTTTACATTGTTGGCAAACCATATGTCCCAAGAACAATTAACAATTTCAAAGAAAGAAATACATTTTGTCTATATAAAAAAGTTGAAACTAATTTTGGTTGGTTATTGGTTTTTAGTTCATAACAATTGGGTAGATTATTTTTAGATTTTTAAATCACACAAGGTATATATATATATATATAGGACAATTTAGACCCATTAATTATCAGTTTACTTTTTTTTGTGTGGTAATAACCACTCATTATGTTTTCAAATACCCACCTTGTCAATTCTTGGAATTATATATATGGGTGCATAGGTTATTTGTTGGGTTTTCAATAAAACCAATTACAACTAGTAGATTTTCAATACCCAAGTTGATAAATGGGCGTTTTCTCAATAATTAACCAACATTGGTTGAAACCCCATTATCGTAGCCTAGAGTCAGTTTCCACATTTGTTTTTAATTTTTTTTGAGACTATTGAATTTTTTATGATCTATTATGATATTGTCACATGAGTAGTAAAATTATTCAGAAAGTAGCTTATGATAATTATGATGATTATGTAGCTTATGTAGCTTATGATGATTTTCAACATGTCAACTTGATATTTTCACAATAATTCATTTCATTATTTTGAGGATTATTTAAATGATGAAATTCACCTTAGGGTAAGGTATGTTCCTTAGAACAATTGAAATTTTTGCTAGTGGCATGCATAATATTTTCTTAGTTTTGAGCTCAATAATAAAGTGTAAAATTATGCTAGTCTTCCCAGAGAAGAAAAATGGGGTTATTAAATGTAATATTATAATTTTTGATTTTCCCCCAAAAATTTATTTAAAAAATAGAAGGGTTAAGACGTCCTATTGCTTGTTAACACAATAGCAATTGTGTATTATGCATACAATAAAGCCCTAGGTAGAGGGAAAATTTGTAAACATTATATTTACCATAATAAAGGCACAACTTTTGCATATGTTTGTCAAACATTCAACTAATTTTGAAGATTTAATTTTGAAAAAATATATATTCTCACATACTTCAAAAAAAAATTCTTTTTTCTTTTTTAATTTTATAAAAATAAAAATTGAAAATTTCAGCATTTAAAAAAAATTATAATTTGTTCGGAAGCCACCAAGGTACTAGGGGTTTAATCAAGCTCTTAGAAGTATAGTGACTAAGAGGGCTCATTAAAGGTACCATTCTAAAGTGTAATTGGTTCACCTTGCCCGTTCCCAATAATTGCCATGTTTTATCCATGTCGTTCCCTACATTACGCTCTAGGGCGACATATTATGTCATTTCCTTGACCACATTATATGACATAATCTTCCAGTCATCATCATACACTCGTAAAATAGTGATCAAATTCTTTTCTTGAATCTGCCACCTCAGACCTTAATGTCACGGAATGGTCTCACACTTGCCCATTTTATGTCGCAAAGCTCGCCCTAACGAACGGGCTTGCCTCACACCTTCCGCAACATAATGGGCAGGAGCATGACCATTCCATAGTATTACACAATATATTATAATACAAAGGCAGATTCAACCCATGTTGAAAAATTAAAATAATTGAGAATTTTCCCATAAAAAATTCTTCATTTTTTTTTCTTCACATTTAATTTAATTTAATTTTTTTTCCTTTGAGGAAAAGTGATTATTTTGTTGAAAAATTTAGGGTTTTTTTGTAGGGTTTTTTCTTTAATGCTAAGTAGAGAAGAAGGAGATGAGTTGATTCTTCTTTTGGGGTTGACATTTTAGATCTTATCACCTTGCCAAGCCCCCCCCCCCCCCCCCCCCCCCCTAGGCCCCTTAATTTTGGGAAAATGCCCACCCCCGCCCCCCTCGCCCTCCCCCTCTCGAGCTTTACCTTATACACTAATTTCCGCATGGAAATAACTAGACAACATTTTTCATTGTCCCGTTCCTTCCGAGATTCCTTCCTTTGTCCAAAATTGGAATGAAAGACCAACAAAATACGGAAGAGGAAGAGGAGGAAAAATTTGCAAAAAGAGTAGTAAATTGTGACGAGGGAGGCATTACCTCATGTAAAGCACGAGCCGATTTTTTTATTTTAAAAAAAAAATTCCCAATTTTTTGTGTGGGTAGGAAAAAGATGTGGGGCATTAAATTAATTATTAAAAAAACAAAAAAAGGAAAAAAAAAAAAAAAAACTTGTCCCTTGCTTTCACCTTTTGTGGGAGGAAAAAATTGCATTGGATAATAATGTGCTTTCCAATTACATCAAAAAAATAAAAATAAAAAAAAATATTTTTAATACTTTACATGTACAATAGGGTGTTATTATGGTGAAGGCATTTTGGAAAAGATTTAAGGGTTGGAGGACACAAGGTGCTATTATTATTCCTTTCCACAACTTAGGCATTACTCTCCAATTGGAAGGTTCGAAGGTGGCCTTGGGAAATAATAATAATATAATAATGTAGGGAATTTATTTTCTCTTCATGTTTTTAGTGGGAAGATGAATGAAAAAAGGGGGGGAGGGAAGGGGGTGGGGGGGGTGGGGTGTTTTAGGTACCATCCTTATTAAAAAAACACCGAGAGAACTTTCCTAATTGTATTTGAAGGGCATCACCTCGTCTAATACTCATATTGATAACCAACATGGAGGATGATAGTTCGACGATCATCCGAGTGAGTGAGTAAGTAAGTTGCTAGATTTCTTCGAATTTTCGATACTAGACGGTTATCAATTCAATCAAGTATCCCTTAAAAGCCCATAATTGATCGATCGAAAGGTTATTAACAATGGAATTGATACCCAAATTGAGCCTAACGGGCCCATAGGTTCTTAGCAACTGGGTTGATAACCGTGCCAAAACTCGGCAATCGAGGTTCGGTAGGTTATCAAAACAACCCATTCTAATAACCGAGTCAAGACTCAATAACCGGCCAAGACTGGTTTAAACTTTGGCACTAAATAAATAAATAAATAAATAAATAAAATAAAATAAAATAGAATTGCTGCCTCCTTTGTTTATCTGACCCTAAAGAAAGCCGGGTGGCCCGACCCACCCGGTGCTGAGGGTGGCATTAGGTCACCCACGCAACTTGGCCTTTTCTTTTCTTCGTCTTCCCCGGTCGCCCGCCCGCTCGCTCGCTCGCTCGATCCTTCCCCGCGCGGATTTGCACAAATTTGGACTACACTTACACAAACTGCGGAGGAAAATTTGCGCAAAAGTTGACTTCATCAATTCAATTCCTCGCCGTGTTTTTTATTGGTTTCTTTTGCTATTTGGGTCATGTGATGGAGGAGGAGGACGAGAACAACAATCCCAAAACAGAAGTTGATTGCAGAAACAAATACATATCCTCACTAAACAACGTCCAACGCACAGCAGAACAATAACAACCAGCACCAGCAGCAGAAAAGAAGAAGAAGAAGAAGAACAACAACCACCACAGCAACGACAACAACAAGTAGCACCGGCAGAAGAAGAATTTGTGAGAATTTGGGTGCTAATTGATGATTAGTGGTGATGGGTGAGTCGGGTTTAGACTTCAGATTTTAGAGCAGGAAGTTAGCCTATATGGTTCTTCTTCTGTCGAGTTCTTTGATGATGATCAGTGAAAAGGGGGATTTCTTTGCTTGCTACTACCAGTTTGCTTGAACCCCCATGTGCTCAAGAACAACTAGCTTCAATACATCTTCTTCTTCTTCTTCTTCTTCTTCTTCTTCATCGTAATCGTCATCGTTGAGGAGGAGAGTGGTGGTGGTGGAGACGACGGTAGCTGCAAGAAAGAAAGAGAGAAGATGGGGTGGATTGAACGAGCGACTTTAGTTTTTCTACTGCTCTTCTCAGCGTTTCCTGGATTGGCTTGGACTTCTTCTACACCATCATCATCATGCCTCCAACAGCATCAAGCAACTGTTCAGACAGAAGGTAAGTATTCCTGAGTCTCTCACATGATGATGATGACGATGATGACGATGATGGGTTTGTAGTAGAAAAGGAGAGGAAAGGAAAATCTTGATGCACAGCAGCGGCGGTAGCAACATCAACAGCTAGAATTCCTTTGGCTCCAGATCTTAATCCTACAAATTCCTGAGTCAGGGGAAAAAGGGTTGTGTGAGAAAGTCTTTTGATCTGTTTGATTCCACAGGAAAACATGGTAAATTGAACTATGGGTTGTTGCACTTCAAGCAGGGAGGAGGACAATAGAATCACCAACATCATGATCATCATCCCATTTTGTGTCATTGATTGATTGATTAAGTTTTATTTGTATCTTCTTTGTGGGAGTTGTTTTGTTTTGTAGTATCAGCACTCCAAGAGCTTTTGGCAGTATGGACGAATGCCAGCACTCCAGATATAGCCACCAGCTTACCAGGTTGGACAACTGGAACAGATCCTTGCCAAGAAGAAGGTGCATGGGGAGGTGTGATTTGCCAGTTTAATACCACTCTTTGCATGAACACCGTTCTGGGATTGTAAGTACCATTGCTGCTGCCATTGTCTCCTCCTCACTCTTCAATATCCTTTCTCTCTTTTGCTTTCTTTCAAGTACATGGTTTTGAGGAATACAACAGTATGATGAGATTGGATTCATTTGGTTAAAGCTTTAGCTTGTGGGAGCTTGCAGGCAACTGGTAGGAACAAACCTGCATGGGACTTTGTCTCCATCAATCGGAAACCTCACTAACTTGAAAATTCTGTAAGTAAAAAGCAGCTGCTTCCTGATTGATTGAAGCAAACAATGACAACCACCACCAATTTCAGTAGTGATTTCTGTGTGTTTGTATCATCATTTTCTTGTATGTATCCTTCATCTTCCTTTCAAGCTCCAATCAGGGTTTTTGATCATCTTGTCTGTGAGAGGAGGGAGGGAGCTGACCTATTGAAATCTTATTTGGAGTCTATGGTGGGTGGGTGGCTTCTGCTGCTGCAGCACCATTGCAGGTAATATGAACCTCACTGGAGGGTTGCCATACCAAATTGGCATGCTAACTGGATTGGTCATACTGTAAGACCTGAGTCCTCACTCTAGATTCCTTTGCACAGATTGCACTTGAAATCTCTCTGTAGGTTTATTTTTTTCATAGTTTTGTCACCAGTTACTTGAGTGTATTGATGAGTGCAAAATGAGGAAAGTTATGTAGTACTACTGGCTTGTTTGTCCCAGGAGGCAGACCAGAGAGAGAGATTGTTTGCTACTTTCTTTTGGTTTGATTTGAGTGTTTCGGTTTGCTATCTACAAATCACAGGGAGCTTGAGGACAATAATTTCACCATGACCATACCTGATCTGCATAATCTAACGAGTCTTCAGACTCTGTGAGCTTTCTGAACTCACTTCTGGAACTGGAATTTCAGAATTTTTTCACTACAGTGCACCTGCTGATCTAGCTCTCCAGAGTTAAAGGACAGCAACAATTAGCATCCACCACCAACTCAGTGATCCCAGAAGAAGTTTCGTACTTGTGAAGGGGAAAGATTTGCTATTTTGCTTGTTCCTGTTGGATTACAAGAAAATTGCTTTACTACTAGTATGAGACAAAAAAGCAAAATACTGGTCAAATTTTCTGTGACCCCTGATCATGATCAGGTGATTATGTTATCATCATGGTGCAGGGACTTGAGTGGGAATTCTCTTGAAGGTTCAATCCCTGCATGGATTGGGGGTTTGACAAAGCTTCAGCGCATGGACTTGTCTGAAAATAAGTTGTCTGGGAACATCCCCGTTGCCAATAATGTTTCCAGTATCGGACTCAACAACCTCACATATGTGGTGCAAATGTGAGCCTCTGTCTGTCTGTCTGATATAAAAACCTAACATCTTTCTGTGATTCACTCCTTGCTGTTTTATTTCCTGTAATTTGTCAGGTTCTCTTCAACCTTTGAAATCTGAATTCTCAATTCTGTCATGTAGAATCAGGATTTTTCGTCAGTGCAAGTGAATGTTGCTGTTGACTTGAAAGCAGTATTTCTGCTATTAAGCAGTAATCATCCAGGAATGCTTTTGAAATGGGTTCCGCAGATCATTGAGTGGTAACAACCTTAGTGGAGCGTTGCCCGACCTTGATGATATCTATGTACTTCGAAATCTGTGGGTACCCCATCCTGGCAATCTATCTTTCTTCATCTGCTGAATATTTTTGATGTCTTCCTGATCTGAAGAATGCATGAAAAGCTTTTGACCTCTTTTGTTCATTGTCTGAGGTTGCTTAGTTGAGAAGGTGGATTTGTTTTGGGGGTAATTTGGGTCATTGGTATTTCCAGGAACCTCAGCAACAATCAATTTACGGGGTCACTTCCCAGTAGTCTTGGGAATCTCAAGCAGCTCACTGTGTTGGACCTATCACACAACAATTTTTCTGAAACATTTCCGGTGACCATGTCCAACCTCTCATCTCTTCAGCAGTTGTAAGTTTTGACTCATATACCTGTGCAGTTTTCTTCACTTTGCTGTTTCAGCACATTGTTGGAAGATTCTTACCGACAACCATGGAAGATTGTTTGGAATCCTTTCATTCAAACTTACTAAGGAGTTGTTAGTGTTAAAGACATTGCTTCTAAGTTGACCCCCTCAAATGTCCAAATTTGTTGAGTGTACTGCAGATACATGGGGAGTAATGATTTGACCGGTCCATTTCCAGTTGAACTGATCTGGGGCTTTGCAAATCTTCAGCTTGTGTAAGTGCCATCAAGGTTCTTTGGTTTTAGTTTTTCACAGTCAAAACTGTATTGTCCATAACAACCAGTTGTGCATGGTTAAGGTCATTAGTTGCAAATACCCAAAATTGTACCAATTGCAGACTTGAGGTGCTTAAAACTGTACAGTACATTTGGCTGCTCAAAACTGTACTTCCTCAGTTGTGCCAGTACTGTGCCTCAAGTCAGATAGTACTTACAAGAAGGTGCAATAGAGGAATATTGTTGCTTTTGCAAAATCAAAACCTGAGTATGGAAAACTATTGATCACATGCACAATGTGGCCCAGGAACTTCCAGATATAGATTATTGTTTTACTAATCCATACCCAACGTTGAAGTCAGTGGGTGCTCATGGCAGCTTGTCTTGGCCGTTTCATGATGAAGGTGATGGTCTGACACTTTCTGAGCAACTCTCATAAGGTTATGACTGCACTCATTTGTTGTGTTGCCTTCAAAGTGTTGTCTGGAGATTTCTCCAGAATCTCAGAGATAATAATTCCAGAAACTCCCATAATGTATTTACTGTCCTTTTAGTTCTTCCCTGAACAATGATACTCTAGCAAATACACACTTTTAGCTCCAAACAGGACTCCATTTGTTGGAACATGTCCCCTCCCAAGTTTTTCTGGATTCCTGACTCTGAGCTTGCAGTTCCTCTCTCTCTCTATAGCAAGTATGGATAGTTGCATAAATTTTTTAATGTCGAAAATTAGAACAAGGTTGAGACCTAACTGTATACCACAATGAGATGCACCCACAGGAATTTTGATGACAACAAGTTCAATGGGAGCTTGAATTTGAGTAACACAACACCGAGGGTTAATTTGTCAGCATTGGAGGTGGTTTCTTTGGTCAACAACAGCATCATGCACGTTCTGTTTCCAAGTTCAGCTGCTTCATCCCAAGCATATGCTGACCTTCCCTTATCGAACAAAATTCTGTAAGCTTCCACATCATCCTCTTCAATCTATTGATAGTAGTTTTGGGTCCAGACATAGGCTGAGTTTTGCAGCACTCTTGGATATATATTTGCTGCCATGATGATGAGAATCAATAAAACAGCTCTGTTTGAGACCGGAGGTCAAGGAACACTACCTACCCAAATTGAGTTTTCCAACTATTTAATCGATTGAATGCAGTTTCTGATATGTTTGAGAACCCTTTTCTATCTTTTGCAGCCTGGGTGGAAATCCATATTGTCAAGGTGATATAGAAGGGAATGTCCAAAGACAGATATGTCGCTTTAATCAAGACAGTCCTATATTGCCAGGTATTGAGGGGCTTTCTTGTCACTTATACTTGGTCTAAAGTTGCAGCACGTTCTAAACAATCATTTGTCAGTAAAACTGTGTTTGGGGGACTTGTTGCAAATATTTTCAGGCTTAGCAAAAAAGCAATCAAATACAGTAGTGTTTGGTCATCAAGTGCCCAACAACATAGCCTTTTTGGTTTGCATGTGTTTGTGAGAACAGTGTCCAATGATTCACATCGCAATAGAATCATCATCACAATCGCAGTGGTTGTCATAATTCTACTCTTTGCGAGTTCCATCACATTTTTTTGGAGAATGTGGAAACAGGGTTCTTCGCTCCGAGAAATTCAAAAAGGTGAGAGCTTTCCACTGCCTTTTTTTGTGTCTTTCTCTCTTGCACACTACTGAAAGCAACTCTTTAAATTAGTCTTTGAACTGCTCCAAAAGCCACAAAAATGAAAAACCAAATTCTAAGTGTAATCTATGTGCAAATGTATGTTGAGTGTTTTTGATGGCCATTCAAAAGAGATTCCAATCATTTGCCACAACCCCATTTAAATTGCACTTAAATGTTCCCATCCATTCATGGTTTTTGTTGGAAACCTATTCATGACTTACTCTCTATGTGGTTAGTGTTGAGTGTTAAATCATGTGGGGAAGTTTTAAGTTTAAACTTGGGTTTGTCCATCCCAACATCCTAAAGCATTTTTCACTACCATGTTCTTGTTAATGTTCAAAGGCACCTACCTAACCATCTAGTATGTGGTGCCCACATGAAAACTAAAGCCAAAATGCCACCTGCAAAGCTTAGGGTTTTGTAAACTCTCAGGTTGGCAGATATACCTGTGGCACCTACATGACCTAAAGACCAATAAGAGGCAATGGAGTATGTGTAAAATGTTGCAAGGATTCTTTTCTCAAATTTTCTATGGTTGTTTTACCAGAATTTGCAAAACAACAGGTGCAGCCAACTTTGTATTCGTATAATGAGTTGAAGTATGCGACCCGAGATTTTCACCCTGACAACAAATTGGGTGAAGGTGGCTTTGGTGTTGTCTACAAGGTAATCATTTGCACTTCCATTTCTGCTCACCCATACATGACTATCCATGCAGTGTCTAAAGCCAAAGGGTACCGCTTGCATATTTGTTTGTGTATAGTTGAATGCATTTTGTGTTTGGAAATAGGATTATTGATACTTATGATCCTAGTGTCTAATGTACAGGGTGTTTTGTTTGATAAATCGGAAGTGGCTGTAAAGCAATTGAAATCCTCGGCACAAGGGGTAGCTGAATTTCTTAATGAGGTGATTCTCATTACGGGCATTAGACACCGGAATCTGGTTAAGCTCAAAGGATGTTGTTTGCGGGAAAGTCAACGGATGCTTGTTTATGAGTATGTGGAGAACAAAAACCTTGCTGAAGCTTTGTGGGGTATGTCCATTTTCACCATTGTTTTATACAAAGATGACCTAGTATACAATAGGAATCTATTTAAGCCGATCTGAGCTACAATATTCATTTGAAATTATGATATATTTACACCAAGATTTGTCTTATATTCCACTACTAAAATGACCAAATTTTGATCTATTCATTGCTTCACCCAATCCTAATTTAATGAACTTGATTTGATCTCGTTGCAGTGGTGATTTAAAACCTTCTCAAAGTTAAAAGATCATAAGCCACCTTAGAAACAGTTTTGTTGTTTATGAAGCTTTTGTTTGTAGTTTGATTTCAAGACCTATTTGAGAGGACATGCCTATTGCCTTTTTTTGGAGAGGATTTTGTTTGGAAGTGAATGTACTAAGCAAGGAAGAGTTGCAATCACCTTGCTAACAATGTTTTCCATTGTGATTACACTTGAAATGCAGATGCCCCTTCCGAAAGCAATTTTGAATTGGATTGGCCAACTCGTTTTCAGATTTGTTTGGGAATCGCGAGAGGTCTTGTGTACCTTCATGAAGAAGCACAGCCACGCATAGTGCATCGGGACATCAAAGCGCCCAACATTCTCCTGGACCAAAATCTGAGCCCTAAAATTGGGGACTTTGGTTTGGCCCGTTTATTTCCTGATGAACAAAGCCATTTGACCACAATTCATGTTGCAGGAACTTTGTAAGCATCTTCAACAAACTCTGAAATAGATCATGATGTTTTGATGATTAATAGCCAATCAACCCCACATCTCAAAGCATGTCATACAATTCACAAAGGTCTCGGTTTTTAGCTCGTATGCTGAATTTATTCTACTCCTTGTTTTTCTTCTAAATGCAAGTTCACAATGCCTTGTGAATGCTAGTGATTTAAGGCAAGCTTTCTTGAACTAAGAGGTCGTGAATATCCACCAAATGGGTTTTTCTTTATTGAACAATCAATTGTTGGTACCTTCTCTAGGCTATGAGAGACCCCACTCACACCCACATCCTTGCGTTAAATTGTGTTCAAGATCAATTTATTTCTCCAGAACTTTTTGTTGAACCATAATATCTAACAAGCATGCTTCTTATCAAATTTACAGGGGGTACTTATCTCCAGAATATGCAACGCGTGGACAACTCACCGAGAAATTGGATATCTATAGTTTTGGAGTGTTGGTATTGGAGATTGTGAGTGGAAGAAGGAATATTGATTTCAAGTTGCCAGAGGAAAAGGTTTACCTTATAGAATGGGTACATACCACACTTTTCCAACCTCCATATATACATTGAAATCAGCTTCAAATTTGGGACCCCTTTTTATTTGGTTCATATTCTTCATTTGGTACATAAATTTGAAAACCTAATGTCTTTGTGGTTGTGGTGTAGGCATGGAAATTGCAAGAGGAGGGGAGGTTATTTGATCTTGTTGAGACAAAGCCTAGAGAAAAGAACATAGAGGAAGAAATAAAACGAGTGATCAACATAGGGCTATTGTGTGTTCAAAGCACACCCTCAAAACGGCCAACAATGTCAAATGTCATAGCAATGTTGATAGGTGATAAAGTTGTGGAAACGGCAACAAGGGGATCCGAGTTTTCCAAGGAGGACTTTGAAAATCTCCTTGTGTCAGTGAAAGCATCAAACAATGGTCTTAGCACCGTGAATGAAGATAGCCCCTTGCTCCTAGGCTTGCCAACAACTCACATCATCCCAACAGGACTTCTTCAACTAGGTAGAGTGAATATGGGTAGGTAGTCGTTTCCCCTTTTTTTGCTTCTAACTCAACCCTTCTCATCAAATGCAAAGGGACTAAACTATATAGTCGAAATGATTAAAGAACTTGTGTCTTGTGACAAACAAGTATCAAGTACCAACACCATCTAGTGTAAAATAATCTAATTTTTGCTTCTGTTTGCTTTTAAGTGGAGCCAACCAACCTCCCCTTGTTGTACTATGAAGAGCATAATTGACCTCTTAAGGTCATTGTGCTTGAAAAAGTTGTGATTGAGAAAAGTGAGAATAACATGTTTGGTAATATTATTCGCAAATATGGTGAAGACCGTTGATTTTTCATTTGATTTTTCAATTCTTTGATGTTGCATCGTTGGTTAGCATCCCAAGAGGGATTTACCATAAAATGGTGACAAGTTTTGGACTCTAGTTTTGGAGTATACAATTGAGGTTGGGTTGGGTGTAACCCAATGGAAAAGACGATTGAAAATTGGTTTGGGAAATGTGTGGAAGCTATTTGTTGTTCTTGTGACCATCGTTTTTTTTATGAACTTCATCCAAATTAGAATTTACAAGCCATTATGCTATTGTCCAAGGATCTACTTTGATATAATTTTATGAATGAAGGTATTGCAATGTGAAGGGGGAAAATATGATAAAAATTGATACAAACAAATTGAGAATGTTGGAATGGGGTCGTAATTTTGTAACCATCATATAATGGAAACAAAAAAGGATTGTTGGACTTGAAAGCATGATTCCCATTTCACGGGCACATTGTTTTTGATGATCAATTTACCCATTGAACACTAGTACCATGATGCCTAGCCTAGTTGGGCGCCTTTTTTTTTTTTTAATTAATTTTTTAAATTGTCAAAGACTTTGACAAAATATATGTTTTGCCATCTCGAATTTTTTAATATCGCATAAGGAAGTGCCAAACTTTGAACAATGATCTACATTTTGGGAAGTTGCATAAGGACAAAATTAAGTCTTCTCTTAATTAGTCATTAGATGTCACTTCCAATTGTTTGAAGGACTTGTGCATCCTATTTGTAGGTGTTGATTCAACTTGCCATATATGTTGCATTTAAACACTAGTAGTTAATTATAAAAAAGATCATTTTGATTAAACAAGCCATTTTTTTAGTAGCCATTGGACATCACTTTTGATTATCTTTAAATGTCATTTATAATGTTTATCTTCTTAAGATGAATTTTCAAGAAAGCAAATGCCTAATTGTAAAATATTATTACTTTTGTTGCCAAACATAAATAACAAAAATAAAATCAATTATTAGGCACCTTATTGCCGAATTGGGCTAAGTGTTATTGTACTATGACTAAGTTGGTTATGTAAATAGCATCTTGTATGTCCTAAAAGTCACTTGGCTACTATCATTCCCATTCACAATGCAATCATGGCTTCTAACCTCTTGGTCTACTAGCTTGCTATAGATTAATAATAGACAAAAATCAATTAACAATTCAATTAAAATCATAATATCCTCATAATACATGGTGAAGTTCCCTTAATGTTCTACAATACCTCATGATGTAATGAGGTCACCCATTTCAAATTGCAAAGTGTTGAATATTAAATAGTAAAACCTAAGTATTTGACCTTTTGTATTGGAAGTTGGTATATCAACCATGAATTCATTTAAACCATTGCCATGACCACATTATCTTTCCTTGAAATTTTCAATATTGTGTTGCCGCACTAAATTTATAATGTTTGTTGAAATGTTTAATTTTTTTTTAAAAAAGAAAAAAGGTAAAGTACCACCATTTGAAGAAAAAAAAGTTTAATTGCAAATTTAGATATTTAAAAATTGGGATATAAAATGATAGCAAACAAGTTCCTCAATCTCTCAACCTTCTCTAATCATATTTAGGTTGTCCCCCAAGGGTACCTTCATCAATAAAAAACTATAGACTTTCATGTGGGGAGGTCACTCCTTTGTCATTTTGGTGGTCACCTAAGGTAAAAGGGTACTTTATGACGGAGTATTTTTTTTACACCCTATACTTATATAATGTTGTAATATACAACATTTTTGAACATGCTATTTTTTAAAATATTCAACAACAATCATGGAATATTATATCCCCTATTTTAACATAAAAAAATAATTTACCCACAATTTGTTGGAAGATGATAAAAGTTAGCACATTGTAATAAAGAAAAAAAAATAGTTTACTTTTATGACAATCTATTAATGTAGTGACATACCCACCATGCATCAATTTAGCTCACAAATTTCTATTGGAGAATCATATTAGAACTAAAATAATCATGTGAGTACAAACAATTATCTAGCAAAATATCAACAAAATAGAAGTGAATTGGTATTCAAAGTCCAATAGACACAAAAACACTTGAGATATGATAAATCAAATGCTTGAACCCAAAGGCATGGAATGTATGATCCACATGTCTATGTAATGGTTATTCACAATGTTCGATGTCTTACACAACACATTAGCTAATAGAAAATTGGCCCAACTATTTGTACATCATTTATTTTTAGCTTGGAAGGAATGTTGCCTATTGTTTGTTACTTCAATTGTTTAATTGCCATATCCAAATCTATAGGTCCCCAAATGATATCTCCATTACTTATGGGTTATTCTAATAAATTGTTGATAGTCAAAAGCCATTTGATCCATTAATGCAAATGTCCATCAAGTTTGTTGAGGAGCTTGTGGTTATCAAACAAATGTTTGAGGCTTTTTGGGATGATGCAAAGGGTGAGTACATGCCAAAGACCTTATGAACTCAATTATTCACACCCCAATTCTTCAAGCAACGGAGCTTTTTGTTGATTCAAATGTTGATATAGGTGTAGAAGCAAATGACACATGTTTTGTAGATGAAGAGACGTGTTTGTTATTGTCAATTATAATTAGGGTAATTGTTGAAGTGCCTAACCGTTATGGGTTGTTTGTTGCTCAAGGGTTTTGATGGGTGTGGCCCATTTGGTTTCCTTTCATCATTGGTTTGCCTTTTGGAAGGTACTCACTTAATTAGGATTGAGAATTGAACAACGCATGATAAAAATCTTGCTACCTACTAATTAATTCGTGGAGATGGCAAATACCTTCATTGGTGTTTTTTCAAGTTATCATTTCTCTCAAGGTTTTATCTTTGCCTTTTGAGCTAGTTGTAATGCATGCTACATACTTTTCATGTTTGTGTGAGGTTTTTAATAAATGTTACATGCGGCATCTTTTTGTATATACATTTCATATATATAATATCCAAGTCAAAAAATTAAAATGAGAAATTTATTACTTGATGTGAAAAAAACCATCTAAATTTACTTAATGTGCTCAACAATTGCATTTAGTTGTATGAACAATACCAAATTGACATATGGAAGGAAAAAATAAAATAAAAATCCACTTTAAACATATATGTTTTTTTTACAAAACATGTTCCATACTCATGTTACATTCAATTGCTAACATGTCAAATATAAATAGAAATTTTGTGTATTCACATGCAAAAAATAATAATCATACTTCAAGTTTCAAAGTATCAATCAATCCATGTTCTATAATAATATATTTAATGCTAAATCAAAGTGAGATGTATATTTGGTCCATATTATAATGAAAGCACAACATTATAATGTATTTACAATGAAAAAACATTGGACCCTCATCTGATTTTTTTATAAAAAAAACTATTTATATGTTGCAATTTAAAACATAAATGTAAAATTTTCATTTTCACATAAAATTTTATATAAATAAATAATATTTTCATTCTTTTTTTTTTTCCCATAAATGTGTTGAACAATGGAAGCTATGAAAAAAAAAAATCCTAGAACAATCCAATTTCCAACTAGTTCTGAAATCATGTAAACTTTAGAAAACCTTGGTAATTTTCCATCCATTAACCGTCATTTTATTCCTTAATAGCACATAGTCTATAAATGTTTCATGTGATGAAATATTACAAATCTTTAAGCACAAATCAGTTCCCGTGTCTTGTCACTTGAGATAATACATTGAATGCGTTGAATCATGATGAAATGTGTATTTTGATGCACATGGTATATATGGACATCAACCAATGAATTATTCTTCTGAATATCAAGATTCAAAAGCATGTTTTAAGAGTATTATCATGCATTTCATGTTGTGTCCAATCTGAATACACAAATTTCAATTCACTCTAAACATCCATGTTTGTTTACAATACATGCTTGACATGGGCCAAATTTCTAACTAAGGCTTTGAGTAGATGTAAAATGGGTGTGGAAAGGGCTTTGGGCTCTTAGGGATTAACCAAACATTTGTGGAAGGTGCAATGTTTCTCCTCAGAACCAACAAAACTTAAAACAGTACCGACTGAAGAACATCCCACAAAAGAATAAAATCAAAAGAGACTGCAATAAAACAAAATATTGTCCAAATTGTTATATCTCAAGCAAATCTAGAATTTGATAGACTTCAATTTGCTCCTCATCAGCTCCGTAAGAGAAGTTGATTCCAAACTTCTTCTTAAGAAAAGAGAACTGAAAAGGAAGTCAATGACAATGACAAAGGGGCAAAAATTTAGGCGTTCAACTTGACAAAAAAATATCAACTACTTTTGATTTTCCTTTCCCTCAATATTTCCATGCAACTGCTACAAGGAAGAATTTGTGAACAATTTGAGCTGAAGAACCCTTCTTTCAGTTGCTTCTTGAAGAGGCAAATTGTTCAAGAAAAAGCGCAACTTGTTGTACACTTAGTACCCTTTCAAACAGACCAAAATTGAAACAGACACCAAATGTCTAAGTCCACTGAAATTACAATGGAAATAAAATGAAATGATCATAATAAATAAATAGCTACTCAAAAAGAAACTGGACTTAAGAAGAAGAAGATGCACCACCCATTACATTTGTTATTTGGGGTTGAAGGTTATAAGACTACAGCACCTTCGAAGTAGCATTTTTCTTGAGTGGTAATGTGAGATCACGTCAAAACATATTTTCAGATTCCTGGGTGGGTGTGATTCATCTTCTCTCTACCCATCAATGTGATGCTCACAATGAAGAGAACAGCCCCTTTGCAGTTGTGGTGTGCTTCATCAGCTCAACTAGTAGGATGGTAGATCTTGAGGCAGTGTCAATCAGCTGTTTGATCAGCCAATGTGTCGTTGCTTCCTGATCTATCCTGACTTGAGGCTGGAGGTGCTGGTGTGCTGCCTTGGCTGCTGCTGCTGCTGCCATTTGTCCTGCTCAATGCAAGTCTGGCACCCTCAAGAGCTCTGGAGTTTTGCATGGCATCACGTGCTGCTTGATACACTGCACAACCAAATGAAATCACTCTGCTGTCAACATGCAGGAAAAGGGTTTTACCTCTCTACTATCCATGGACCAGCCAATGCTTGACAAATCCAAGCATCCCCAACACACAAAACTGCTAGTCCTCACATTGAATTTTGTGTCAATCATCACATCATTCAAGAATTGCTATTGTGACAACAAAATCAATGCCCACCAATTTCCTGACCAAGTCTTTTATGCCAATAGTACTTGCCTGAAATAAGGAGCTTCTGCACAATGCGCTTGACAAACTGTGCCTCCTGTTGGTGACTCAAAATAAACTTACTCTACAAAAATCATAAGCTCATGTTAGTGAGTCCCTAACAGATCAAACTATGCCCTTCTGTGATTTGCTGAAACAAGAGGAAGAATGATATTGATGAACTAGAACTGTAAGCCCACTCAACACAAGATAATTAAATAATCAAATCCTACTACCAGCTCATGAAACACACCACCTTAAGGCAATGAATCAAAAAGTTCATTGCAAGCAGAGCAGTAACCAGTATAATAAGCGTCTACACAACAGCTAAAGACACATGTGCACACACATTCCTGCTAATCCACTGTACCCTTGTTGCTGAATTGCATTTGTCACAAAAATGAAAGTGCACAGAAATTGCACCCTCTACAGATCAGAAAGACCTGAAGTAGAAATCACCCAGTGCATGAAATTGCATGTACTTGAGGGGGACCAAAAAAAGACCCAAATTGTGGAGGGTTTTACACATTCGCTGATTTACTTTACTGGGACAAACAAGGTGTGGGAGGAAGTGTAACATGTGCAAACAGAGTCAAACAAACACAGTAAAATTTCGTACCATCTCATTACGAGTGCCATCCACAACACGATCTAATGACCTTTGATGTTTGAGAAGCACAGGACGAAGGAGATTGGTGTACAGATAGTGGGCTCCCTGTATCCAGATTCCACAAGAATACACATGCTACCAATTAAGGACAAATCTCTCTCTCTCTCTCTATCTCTACACAAGATTCCAGAGAAAAACACACCACAAACATAATGCTTTGAAGTTAACTGGTGTGTCAGTGCTGAAATCCAAACTGAGTGCAGTCATAAAACCAGGTACTATGCTAGAGCAAAAAAATTAAAAATAACGGGGCTTGGATGATGACATACAAACTGACTGGGAAGCTGAAGCCAGACAAGGAACACAAATTTGAAGTGATAATAGAACGGAAACCTGCAAGTGTAACCATGTCATAAAGGTGAAGCAAATGTAAAGTGATGAATACTGATAGCACAAACTATTCCACTTACCATCAAGAAAAGAGCTACAGGAAATACAGGAGAGGTTTGTATGATGATACCATGAAAACAGTTTGTCAAACACAACTTCGGTAGCAGTGAAGCACCCATATACTGAAGCACCCATGAACCCCCAACATCCATCCCCCCGTCCTGTGGGTCAGCTCCTATAATGCACAAAAACTCAATTTTTGTTGTCATACAAATGCCAGCTTGTTTGTTTATCCCTTTGTTACACTTTCTGTCCATAACCATCTCTGTTTTGTGCCATAACAATTTGGCAATATACAAAACAGCAGCACATACTGGATGTGAGCAAAGCAACACTACAAGCAGTACCTGCCCAGTAGAATAACCATTGTTCTTGCTCTGCAAGATTCTTGTATGCAATTGCCTTGTGCGTTGAATAGATCGGAAATCCAATTCCAAACAATGTGCTGTTGTTTGTTTGTACCACATGCAGCCACCGCCACCACAACATCCATAACGAATGCACAAGCTTTGTTTCAACTTGGAGGGTTTGAAAAACATACAAAATGTTTGGCATTCATGTACTCACACAGTGATGGTGCAAGAGTAGCAGGAGGAGAAAGCAGGTACCACTTTGGAAAGAAAAGAAGAACCCACACAATGATAATGGTGCAAGCATAGAGGAGAGGAGGAGGTCAGGTACCAATTTGGAGAGAGAAGAATGAACCCGATGGACAGTTGTTCCTGAGTGATGCCAATGATGGCAACAGAAGAGAGCACATAAAACCCTAATCTTGCTCTGGACAACAAAAGGCTAGGAGCAAACACACAAGAAGAAGAAGAAAGTGACAGCAATTGCCAGTGCTGATGGAATAAGAAAAATTCCCACAAACTCTTATGGATTGTTCTCAGGTCTTTCCTCATTTGCAATGCCAATCTGTCTTTCCCCATTGCCAGATGTTGCGGCATGAGAGTGGTATGAGTTAAGAAACAGTACAGATCCTGATGATGGAATAAGAAAAAAACCCACAAACTCATACGGATTGTTCTCAGACTTTCCGCATTTGCAATGCCAATCGGTCTGTTCCCATTGCCAGATGTTGCAGCAAGAGAGTGACATGAGGTAAGAAAGAGTGCAGATCTCACAAGTGAAGAGGAGAAAAAGGAAGAGGAAGAGGAGGAAGAAGAAGAGGAATGCAAACATGAATAAATGAATGAAGGAAGCAGAGGGGGTGAGGTGAAGGAGAAGGGTGGGGTTTAGGTCACATACCAGGCAGCACGCACTGCTACTTGGGATGCAGAAGGTGATAGCAGCAGACGCAAACCTACCTGCAAATCCAACCCCACCCGCAAGAGGATTCACCAGACTTCCACAAATCAACCCACATCTTCCACAAAAGAATCCACACAGAGAGAGAGAGAGAGAGAGAGAGAGAGAGAGCGAGGGCAGGGGGTGGTGGGCAAAGCTTACCTCGCTGCCAAGGGCGTAAGTGAGCAACGCCATGGCTGAAGAAGGGGGAGAGAGAGCGGAAGAAGCTCCCGCTGGTCTGACAGACAGCGGTGTCTTCTTTTGCTTTCTGGACTAGAGACTCCGTTACGGGATGAATAACTGCTGTTGTTGCGAAAATCTAGGCGCGAGACACACACCCAGAAATCCGATCCCTTCTGCGCCTCTTCATGATGATGACGATGATCATCACACCGCAGGAATGTCAAAACCTTGAGCAGGAGGAGGAGCCTGGAGGAGGCGAAGCTCTGAACCCTAGAATGCAATGTAGCTTACCGGGTGGTGAAGGAAGGAGTGGTAGTAGCTTGGATTGTGGAAGAGAGGAAGTTGGGAATATGGAAGAAGGGACAAGAACGACACGCAGATCAGAATTGGACTCAAGAAGCTCTGACACATCAGCAGCAGCAGCAACAGCCACTACTGCTGTTGTGAGGAGCATCATGGATGATGGCAAGTTCAACGCTCAAATGGCTGCTGATCTTCTCACCCAGTGGGAGACTCCAAGCACCCCACCCAACTCTCTGGACTATCTTCTGATCGGTGGTGTGGCTTTGCTCTTCTTCTTCCTCTTCTTCAACCCAAAAAACACTTCAGTATCTCCCATTTTCTCTTCTCCCCGGATGGATTGATTGATTGCTTTTTCCTCTTGCTGAACAGGAATGCAAGAAAGCCAGAAATGCAAGCTCTCGATCTCTCCGTCTGTCGTTTTCCTCATGTTGTTGTTGTTTTCTATCTGTCTGTTTGTCTGCATGTAGGCAAGCGAATTGTGCGACCTTACTTCTTTGAGTTTTTGGCACATGTAAGAGGATTCTTCAAGCTAGCTCCACTTCAATCAAGTCTCTCCATCCAGGCTCTTCCCACCGTTTCCTTCTTCTTCTTACTTTGAGATTGTTGCAGAAGCTTTTGATACACCTGAAGAACAAAAGTGTTCTGGTGGATCATGGGTGTTGGTAGTTTCTGAATTTCATGGGAGTGTTTGTTTTGTTATGGCTGCTGCATATACACATACACATATACATACATGCAGGTGAAGAAGAGATGGGATGGGAAGACAATCGTGGATCTTTTTGCAGATGAATTCAGACAAAGACCTCATGAGTACTATGTATGTGCAGGTTTTTGCCTTCATTGGAACAACCTTCTTCTTCTTCTCCTTCAGTTTGTCTTCTTTGCGCTCTTTGAAAAACCCAACCAGTTCTTGTATGGCATCATTGTCCATCAAGGAAGGGGGGGAGGAAAGACTGGGCTGCTGACATTGTAGGGGAATGATGATGACAATGATGTCAGGTGCAAGCAGTTGAGTGCGGGCGCATCCGAGTTGATGGCAAGATTGTGAGTCCGTCATACATTGTACATGATTCTCAAAAACTAAGTCATTTTGTGCACAGGTACACTACTTTCTCTCCTCCCCCCCCCCCCCACCTTGGCTCCTTTCCTCCTTGCAAGATCTCTGATCTGTATCCATTCTGCAACAAAGCTTGAGAAGAAGGTTATGAGTGCAAGGGGTTGCAGGTGGTTGGTCATATAAGAGAGTGAGTGATTTTGTGGTTTTCCATTTGTGGAAGATGTTGACGATGATGATGTTTTCTTCTGGTGTTGGGGCTTTCCCAGCTGGTTCAGGCTTCACCCCCCATGAATGGATGTCAATTTGCTGAGTTCTACTATGCTGTTGGTGTTTGGTCTTTCTCAGAGTCTTTCTGATTCTAGATGTTATTCACTTCTGCTGCTAACCCTGATCAGAGCAATAGAGTATGATTGATGTTGTGTTGTGGTGGGGGACCACAGGCATGAACCGCCTGTGATGGCAGAGTCAGTCACTATACTTGACGAAGGTGTGGATGTCATTACTGTGTGCAAGCCTGCATCCGTTCCTGTAAGACCTTACTTCAGTACCTGGCTTTGTGTGGGCATAAAACAAAACACTATGAGAATTAACGATGTGCAAGTAAAGTGCATACAAGGGGTTTGGAATTGTGAAGCTTTGAAAACAAAGAGGACCATATGGAAGAGAGGGGACTGGAACTAAGCACCCATGATTCGTTTACAAATGCAGGTGCATGCATGTGGACAGTACCGCAAGAACACTGTAGTTGGCATTCTGCAGGCTGAGCATAACAACATTGGGCCACTCTTTCGTATCCTCTGAGAGCTGTAGCTTGAGTGTTGACCTGAAGATCGGCACAGATTCAAACCCCAAATTTTGAAGAACAAGCGGCTTACATTCCTGGAATTGATGAGATCTACATAGAAGGATTTGCTGTTGTCATTGTTGTTGTTGTTGGTTTTTGGTTCTGTCCTTTATCAAAGGGATAAAAAAGAAAAAGTGATTGAATTAAGGGCAAGAATTTGCAGTCCTGATAGTAGGTAGTTCCAAAACTGTTGTACAGAGTCTCCAAGTGTGTTAAAAGAGTTTCCAGCTATTGGGTTAGAGTTGTTCACGTGTGAAAAATAGGAAACAGAAGTCTCCTTGACCCTGGGGCGGAATCTGGTTGGAAGCTGTGCACCGATTGGATAGGCTGGTGTCGGGTCTTCTTATTCTGGCAAGGAATGTGCACACAGCTAACTTTTTCCGCCAAGAGGTACACAATTCCCCTCTTTACAATACAGATGATGTAGTGGGCAAGTTTATAAATTGCTGTTTCCTCACTCCCTCCTTCCTGACTCATAAGTTTGTCCACATCATTGGGAACAAGTCCTTGTTTATCTTCAGGCAGGAGGACGTGTATCTGTGTGATGACTACTGTCTTCATTACTTGATTTCCAAAGTTGCAATTGCATGAATTTTTGTACAGACATGTAGTGTCTGTGTTTATGCATGCAAAGGGGTTGTTTGATTACTCTGCTATCTAAATTTACCAAGACTGCTGCTGGCAGATTGAAGGAGGATGCATTCAGAAGCAGTATGTTGCCAAAGTGAAGGGTGTCTTTCCAGCTGATGAGGTTCATCTCAGTTACTCTCCTGTCTCCCTCTCATCAATGTGTCAGATGTCGTGGTGAAACTACTCATCTTGCATAGGACTACTCTTTTGGCAGTTTGATTGATGGGTTTTTTGGTCCAACTGAAATTTCTCCCTTTGCATTGCATACTTTATCTCTGAGATTGATAGATGCACATAGCCAGCCTGGTACCAATTTGATGCCTTGTGTACAGGTGGAGGTAAATGCAGCAGTCATCTATGATGCCAAAGAAGGCAAAAGTTCTGTGAAGGTAATCATCAGCTTCTTCTTCAAATCCCTTATTCTGATGTCTCAGGTTGTGGTGATCCTGATTTCAGTGATATTGCTATTCAGCAGTCAAATGTTAAAAGTTCAATCCAGTACAGAGCTTGAAAGTCTTGTATCATGTTGGCTCCAAACTACAGTTCCAGACATGAGTGGAAACAAGGCGTTCCAGTCAGAGCCTTGGAGGTTAGAGTGGAGAAAAGTTCAGTCCACACTTGCAATGGGCTCATTATGAGCTCATTGCATTTGTAAAATTACTGATGGGTCGATTTTGGGCAATGAATATTTGGAATCCTCTACCAACTGGATTCCAGTGAACATCCAATCATGCTGCTCAGGTATTTCCTCTGGTTACTATTATGGAAAAGTGGTGGTTAATTTCTAGCATTTTGTTCATTTTGATTTGTTTGGTAGGTTAGAATTCCACACGTGGAAGAGGAAGGAAAGGTTTTGCTGACCTCCAAGGAAGGAGGCACCATAGGAGTTCTGGCAGAAGAATCTGATGCAAAGTACAAAGATGCATGCACCAGGTTCCAAAGACTTAGCACTGATGGGAACTACAGTCTTGTGCGTTGTATGCCTCAAACAGGTCGCACCCATCAGGTATGTTGCTGGTAGAAGGGCCAAGACATCATTTGCATTTTGTTCTGAAAAATAACAGTTATTATGAATGTCAGTTGATGAACTGACAGACACACTTGCTATGCTTGGCTCAAGTCCTTGAATTGAGGTTAGTCAGTAATGGCTAGATATGGAGATATGATGTGCCACTGATAATTGACCGACCAGCTTGCCACCTTTTCAATCCAAGTCTATCTCTCCACATCTCGTGCAATTTATATCAAGACCCAGCATGTTGTATTCTTTGCTAGATTTTGTTTGTCATATGCATTCCAAGGTGTTTCTGAAGGGAGAAAAGTTTTTTGGGGCATGTGGTTTCAGGCATAAATGACATGCAATTTGCATTTGCAGATTCGGGTACATTTGCAACATTTGGGTCACCCGATTGCAAATGATGCACTTTATTTGCAAGCTAATGTTGCAAAACGCTCCAAACTCAATACCAGTGCAGATAGGGCAGCCAAGGATCATCTTTCAGTGTGTGCAGAAAGGTGTTCTGCTAGAGCATCTGAAGGTGAATCAGCTACATCATCATCTACAATATGCAGTATGAAGGATGCAGGATCATTGTATCATGAGGTAATTATTCCAAATCAAGTTGAGCAAAGGGCTATCTCTAAGGGTTGGACTTCTAATCTGCACAGACCATTTAATGGTGAGGGAAGACAATCCTCTGGGGTGGCGGCAGCAGCAGCAGCAGAGATGTCAGAGTTTGGTGAAACTGGAACCAAATTGTCAGCTGACAAGGAGAAAGGCCACAGCAAACTTACAACTGCAAATGAACTAAGTAATGGGAGGGAGGAAGGACGTTGCTCTCTGGATGCTTTGTCACATGGAAGCTTGGATGCCAGCAAGCCAGAGTTTGTGATAGATCCGATGTGTACACATTGCCCAAACTTGGAGCCTTCAGGGTATGGGTTCTGTATCCCCTCAGATTGAGGTTTAAGGTCTGATCATCATCACAATGATAGATTCAATTTGCAGATTTGCCAAGAGTGAGAGCACATGGTTGACCTAGAACATAGGTTCATTGACAGTCATAGATTTCACAGAAATTTCTGCTGGTTTTTCCATACAAACAGACAGGTTATGCACACACCACTGTGTTGATTTGTTGACCATCATATAGTTATAGAGCTTTTTGAAGACTTGGGTTGTGATGGTTCTGTGCGGTTTTTGGGGGTCTCTGAATGGACAAGAAACATGACAGCCTTAGGGGTGTTGCAGGTATGGAGGAGATGAAGATGGACTCTGGTTGCATTGTGTGCGGTATGCAAGCAGCGGGTGGGCGTACGAGTGCCCACTTCCCAAATGGGCCATATGACCTCGACCTCTGAAGAAGGACACAACATGGTTTGGAAGCTGTTGCAACACTGCTACAAGTGCAGGGTACGTCTTTGCTTGTTTGCAAACTTATGACCAAAGTACATCCTTGCACAACAACATTTTTTGCACAGATCATGGAAAACAAACATTGTTCAATTCCAGTGGCATCAGGCAGGGTAAAGTTCTCTTGTATGGTATTTATCACATTCTAAAGGGAATTTCAGAGGCTGGTTTCAGCATTCTAAGAATCTGGAAAGTGCCATTTGGGGTTGGATTTGGACTCAGACTGCATCCATGTTCCATTTATTCTGCACATTTTTGGTTTCTGAACTATGTACAAAGAAGATGACGTTTTTTTGTGGAGGAGAGAGTTAACAGTGTTTGAACCAGATGATGCTGCACCTGAAGCTCGACATCCTCTTCTTCCATACTGCCATAATTTTTTGTTTGTCTTCCAGCGATACTAGTTTCTGAATTTGATCAGTTTCTTACAAGTTTGTGCTTTCATCCTGTGTTGGGTCTGTACCATTGTTGTGTGGTTATTTGAATCTTTAAAGAACCACCGGTTCCAGTCTGTTCCTGTTTATGATAACCACCCAATATTGGTCTGTCTATACAATTTTATACATTTCTTATATTCATGTTCATGTGTTGATGTCTGTGACTTTGTTAGTTTTGATAGTGTTGGGTGCTGAACTAGAAGTCTATAAAACTAGAGCTGTTTCTTGTGCAATTGATCTTGAAGAGAAAGGATTGATTGGTTCTATAAACCTTTCTTATAGGCCAAGAGTGAACTAAGGCCGCCAGCGCAAGAACATGGATGGATGGTGCATGGACAGGACAACGCTTTCCTACCTACTTAGAGGACCTATCCTTTACAGCCTGATGGGTTTAACAGATGAAGTTTGACAAGTTTATGAATATGGTTACCAAGATCAATACAAAGATTAAGCAAGGTTTAAAGTCTGAACATGGAACCATGGAACAAGGGGGTTGATTAAGAAGAACTAATATTGTTCAAAATTAGTGTTGGGGTTTATATCATTTTACCAAATTATAACTGGGTGTTTACAACTTGTGAATTCACACTTGTAGGCCTTCTCTATCATATAAAGCACAAGGGGAGCCTTATCGTAAGCCTAAATATGTGGAGCATGAAGCAATAAGAGAGGGATGGATCTTATGCCTACTATTTAGGAGTGGGAGGGACCTTACCCCTATGTTACACCCTTTGAGGGCCTTACCCACGAAAATTGCATGAGGTGAAGCTTGTCATAAACCTCACAGAGTAGGCATTGTACCCCTTTGTGAGATTATGAAATCAGTATTGAGTACAAGATTTTCCCAAATAGGCAGCCCGTATGTGGCATGTTCCATTATGTAATGGTTTTCCCAGATTTACATAACGGTCATGTGAATTTACATAATGGACCTGTGAATTTTGCAAAATAGTATTATAGATGATGGGTATTCGCAACCTTCCCCAAGTTCGGTCCTGTAAACCCCAAATGACCCCTCCATTGTGCCTTTTGTAAAGGGGACTAAAATGATGAAGAAAAGGCCACATAAAAACTATTAAATCCTCATCAAAGTTGTTCTAGTTGGGTATCTGGCACAGTAGAGGCTAGATGATATAATCTCAATCTACATTTCTACATTTCATCTTTGGCTTGGCCTCCAAACCTTGCAAGTGGTCATGGGTTCAATTCACCTCTAGGCCATCCTGAAGTTAATTAACTACAAAAGTAAACCCAATGATATAGGGTTTCTAAAGAGACTGGTTAACTAAAAGTAATAAATATTTCGGTAATTTGGTTTAAACCTTCTAGTCATAAAATGTGTGAAAAATCAAAAAAAAATTCTATGAATTGATTGGAAAATATTCTATTAAACATAAGATCAAACATAGATGCATTTTGTTGTTAGACTACAAATCAATTGACTACAAGATGTTTACTTTCAAGTGAGGGAAGAGTAACCAACCATGTAGAGGGTTAACCAGTAGATCATTTCATGGAAGGCAATCTTGTGGAATGATAGGGTACCGATTAGTATCAGCACAATAATCATAGATCAAGTGTTTGGAGCGGATGTTGTGAAGCTGGACTTGATCACTGGCATTCAAAGTTTGATAATTTACTCCATCCCACCAAAGTGTAGATTGTAGCAATGAGCAAAGACTGGGTACTAGTAAAGAAGACGATTCATTGCACCACTGACATGCATCCACGAGAAAGTTTGTGTAGGATGCAACAAAAGGGCCACTACTCCAATTCATCTTTGTTTGTCCTCCATCTGTGGCCCAACTATCTCCATCATATAGTGTTGCATATAGTAACATTGGTCCTTTGTTTGGGTATGGGACACCCACCTTGTTCTTATAGACTCTTATAGGCATAGAATCAACATAAAATCTGCACCCAATCACACCATAGATGTTAGGAAGTGGAAGTGAGGGATTGAAGAGAGGAAATGAAGAAGAGTTTCTCATTTTACAAATCCAAAACCCAATATCTTCCTGGCACTACCTATTGCTTATGTGATCACAATTTCTATACATAATCAGCTGACAAAACTAAGCATTTTGATACACTATAGTACCTTTTTAGGTTTGGTGGTATTCAAATTATTTAAAAAAATGTTCAAAGTTAAGGAAATTACAAGGGAGGGAAAAATACAAAAATTGGTGGAAACTCAAGAGCTTCTTGCTTCTGGCTAGTCCACCATTGCAGAGCAAGTAATCCAATAACTGACAACATTTCTCTACCCTATAATTTGGTGAAACATTATGTCTTCCCGATTTCGCAAAAAGAAGCAATAAAAATTGTTGTTAAAGGTCTCATTATGTTTTATAGGTTCAAAGTCTAGAAAACCTGCCAAAGAAGCTGGCTACATTTATTGCTGAAACTTCATAAATTATTTTCTAATTGCCAAAGTGGATTTTGAAAAATAAAACAATTATTTGGCACCTGATTGTCAAACCTCAGGTACAATGGTATACATATATATATATATATATGACTAAGCATCATGATTGAATTTCATACTTCATGTTGTTTCAACTTCCAAGTGTGTTATTCATTAGCCAAGATTGCATTAGAAGGTTGCATCATTGGATTAAACAATCAAGAAGTCCACTTTTATTTATAGGCTCAAGATTTGTCTTCGAGACAATAGCTAGGGTCATTGACACTTTTATGTCATATCAAAACTCTTGCAACACTGGTATTTAAGAATTCATTCAAATGGAAGTGGAAGTTCATGTTCGATTGAGTTCAGCCCAGTTACAACTCTCCAATCGAAAGCAAGAAACATGTCAATAAAAGGTTGTCGTGATTACACCAATGCTGCATGTAACTCTGATCGCAACAGTCTAAAAGAAAGAGATCCTCAGTATGCATAAGCACCCCCCTTGTGTTCCAAGATTATTCAAAGATTCTTTTTCTTGCTGCATGATAAAAGTTTTCAAGGCTTATTGACATGTGTGCGTGCTGTCACAAGTTAGAGGAATTTCTTTGCTCCCCAATTGGACTAAAGAGTCTGTAGGGATAAGGGTGATGAGAAGACCTACATGATTTGTTGTCGATTCCAAATGATGGAATAACTGTGGAAATTGAGAGTGGGATCAAACCAAAGATTGAACCGTTGTTCCCGGCCGCCACTCCCATTGGCAAACACATTGGTTTGAAGGATAATAGGTTGCCCTAAGGAGCTCCCTAAGAACTCAAAGTCAAGTTCCTCATGTGGCTCATATACTGATGACAACTGCATTCACAACCCCACATCACACATATGTGGTCAACTTCAAAAGTTAAAACTCCATCCCACAAACATGGAAAATGCTACAACTGATCTCCAAACATATCTTAAGACCCATAGCTTCTGAAACTTCTTTGTACTTTAATTCACAACTTAGCATATTTACTTTGACTTTTTTTCCTGTTACCCCCACTCATGCATTCATGCCAAAAAAGCATGGAAAATACAAAACTTTACAAAGGAATGTTGTAATCTACCATTTCTTCTACTATGGCATGGGTTCCCCCAACAAGTTAATGGACTATGAGAGACCTGTGAAATGAAACTGATATTTCTTCATCAAATCAGGAGCACTGAGACTCAATGAGGGACCATGGTAACAATGCAAATCAAGACAATAGTAGCTAAGATGAAGCTTTCACGAAGGTTAGATCAGTACCTACATAGAAGGAAGTTATAGAGCCAGAAGAGTCACCCCTCGCTAGCCTGATGTCCACACTTATGTAACCATACAAGTATGACTTAGTTGTTACAAAGCCAGATCCTGCAAATGCAAATTACATGTTGTCAGCATCTCATATATGATTCAGGAACTCTGAATGCGAGGAATAGTTAAAAATCTACCTTTATCACATCAGAAGCTTCACCCAAATTTTACAACCAAATTGCAATACCTTTTGTCACATGGAATTTGATTGGTATCCCATCTTTTGACAACACAATGTACTAACCTGTTTAATTTAAGTCTCTTCTACATTAGAACTTCCATCAGGACGTTACCTCCTAAAGAAAATGTTGCCAAATGCCTTACTTTCATGTCATAGTGAAATCAGGCAAATTCAAGAAAGGACCTCTTGAGCACTATCATGGACAGAAATTAAGTTGAACTGAAGGATGGTGTAGAGCTTTACCAGATTTATTGTCAAGCTTGAGCTGAACACGGGTTCCATTGTCCAATAAGGTCACATGGTCGTTGGCCCATCCCACAGTGAAATAATCCATGAAGTCTTGTTTTCCAGTGGGAAGAACTGCAGACACACTGCCCATGACTGCAAAGATATTCAAAAGAGCCAATGCTATGGGAAACTCCAAGTGGAGAACACATATGTAGTGATTCAAGTATGCACATGATTTGAGTCCTTGCAGCTTGGTCATCTTTAGACTGATCACAACTTTTGCAAGTTGCATTGCAGAAGCTATTGTCCCACCATTACAAATAGGTTTGGGAACAAAAAATTACAACAAAAATTCTGAAGAAAGGTTTGAACATGAAGCTTGTTATTATTACTCCTTTGATGTGTTTGCCCCTACTAAGCAAAGAAGAAATTGTCAGCTTCCCATGAGCAGAAGGAAAATAGAGTTCAGAAATGAAAGAGCCAAGAAGGAAAGCACACTCCCAACTAACTAACTGATTCCAATTTATATCCAGTACTCACCATTCCACAACCACCCTAGCTCTCAAAGGTGGCAGCTCCAGATTAAGTGAACAAGCCAAGAAAGGATCAAATCACTTCTGCAGGCCCCACAATTTGGTTATGGGTGCAATCCACCTCTACCAAGCCTAGTATCAGAATTGGTTATAGATAGGTGGTTATCTTTAGAGCCTTTTTCATTTTTTTCCCTTGGAAAAAATCTAGTTTTTTGGGAGGAAAAAGCCATTATGAAACTTGCATACCATGCTGGATACTGGCCAATCAGGGACTTTTCTGAAGTATGTTATACATGTCTTAGTCTATGTATACCCATTCATCAATGCATTTGCAAATTAGCTTGGAATATCATCAGTACTTTCATTAAGCAACAAAGGTCAGTGGGTCAAATCCTACAAGAATTCCCACAACAACCTCCATAGACCCAAGTACAAGACTGAAAGAGAATTGAGAAGCAGAGATAATATCTTTTGCATACAGGGAAGTTGGAACCCTCAGACCTCCAACTCACTTTTCTTGGTCATTTGCCTCGGCTGCTGCCTCAGCTCTCTTCCCGCAAACTGCACTTGTATATCATGAAGCATGTACTGGACTCTCATTCCATATTGAGCGGTTAGAGATGGGCACAAATCGACTTTAGGGTCTAAGTATGCTTGCTGCTAGTGATGAAATTTTGAAGCATATATGCATACAAAAAAGCAGCATATTCATAACAATAAAAGCAGATCCTAATTGAACACTAGTCAGAGCTCCTCAATATGGTCAATGCCATTTTGAATTTATATTTCTTGAGATGCCAAGCACTCATGCAACTCAGAATGTTTTCCAATTCTGAAGCAACCTTGGAGTAGTACAACACTTGAGAGCTGATATCTGTATACTCTCTGTGGACATTTTCTTGATCCACTTCTCATAATTGAGACAAATCACAAACAACTTAACAGGAGCTGCAGCTTCACTTTTACATAAAAGCTGAAGCAGGAAATGCTTTCCTCTGAAGGTGGGGAAAATCCCAGTACAATACAGCATCAATGAAGTAGATAGATTTCTAGCTTTGCTCAAAATGGCAGGAAGCTTTTGGAAATTTCCTACATTTCTCTCAGCAGGTTGGAAGTTGGAATGCTATTCAGGAATACTGACCATACAAATTGAACTGACTTTTGTAATTTGTATGGCTCCAGAGGTTCTCTCTATTGAGGTGTCATGGTGATGCAGATGAGCAGCCCTGACAAGAACATTGCAAGCAAAGTTGAGGGAGATGGATTACCAGCTGTTGAACCAAATGGGAGATTAACTTGTGGCAATGTAGGTGGAGGTGGGGGAGATTTTGGAGTGATGGTTGAAGGAGCAGGAGATTTTGTAGACCTGGGAGGAGGAGGAGGAGGAGATTTGATAGAGCCAGAAGGGGAAGGAGAGGAGACAGAATCAGCAGCTGGAGAGGATGCAGGAATAGGAGTGGGGATAGAGGATGGAACAGGGGCAGGTAGTGATGTTGAAGGAGTTGAAGAAGTTGAAGGAATTGGAGGGGTTGAAGGAGTTGAAGGAGTTGGAGGGGCTGACACTCCTGTTGATCCTGTTAAAAGCACTTGGCCTGCAACCAATACACCCCAATTCCAACTCCCAACATTAAGATGCCCAATCTAGGATTCTACAAATGTGATAATTGTCTCAACTATAGATTGAACTTTGTTTATTCTGTATGCTAGAGCAGCAAAGATGTAACCAATTATCTGCATAGAAAAGACATTGCAAGTATTGAGTGACACAAACATAGCACAATAGACTAGAGTTGTGAAGATGCCATGGTTCAGGGTTGCATGAAGAGCAACTTACAATCAGAAGCAGTCCACCCCAACAGCATATCTTGCCGGTTGAATGTGATGGAGTAGTTTGTCATAAAATTCTCTGTGACATGTTAACTAATGGCATCAGATTTCAATTCCCAAATTTCCTTACTTGGGTATTGTTTCAACATATGTCTCATTGTCTTAGGAGGGCTAGACAAGAAAAACTTCATCCATGAACACACCTAAAATAGTCTAGACATGCATATAAATTTCTTGTTTAGTTGCAGCAATCAACAACACCGAACAATGCATCCATCATCATTACTATCACACATACCAGAGGACTGGCAAGTACATATCTAATGGTGAGTGAATGCAAAAGACAAAAGATTTTGGTATTAAGGAAGGGTTGGTCAAAAACATACGGCCTATGATTGATTGTGTGGAGCCACTATCCATGATTCCCACACAAAATCCCAGCTGAGTAGTCATCTGAACACAAACCAAGACAGAAGTTAAAGACATGATTCAAAACTCAAAATAACCCATGACATAGGGATCATAATATAAAGCACATGCTAAGTCTCATTGAACACATGAAGACTTGACATTGCAGAGTTATGAACTACATGTGAACTCCCAGCAGTTCCACATAAAGAGAAATAATTACAAAAGCTTTGAGCTATGAGTTAGAAGGACTCACTGTAGAATCATAGACTCCCAACAATCCATAACTGATTTCAAAGATATCTCCATTTGGAAAGGCCAAGCTCATTATCGGCACCTCAATGGCAGAAGAGCTGCATTTGCAAACACCCCAAACAACTAGCTGAATGAAGTCAATCATGCCCAAGATTGCTTCTGTCCTTTGATAAGCCTGTCACATGTACTACTAGGGTGATCATATATGGATAGTACATGTACCTTGTCTGGAAACATAGATCCCAACCTGTTCCTGTGAGCTCAGGAAGGCTGGTTTGTGACTTGTACTGCCACACAATAAATGCCCAATTGCCATCACAGTTCAGTACAATCTTTCAAGTGGTGCTTACTAGAGATCCTTACATCCCATGCCATACTTTGGGTGGGATATACTACTGACAACAGCATAGTCCAGAACTAAAATAGCTCAATCAGTAGTAGAAGAGAAGATCTAGACACCCAGGTTTTTATCCAGCTGTTAGTTCAGGCAATTCTTAATGCTGCACTATCAGGATTTAAGCATTTGAACTTGGAAATCATAATTCTGCATACACTTCCAAAGTTTGCAACATTGAGAGACAACCAGTTGTCCCCAAGTTGTCCCTTGATAAGAACATTTTTAGGACTCCATGTCATTAAGTTATGCACCCAGCATGCTGTGAAGCAATCTTGTTGCCTACACAAGATCCTACTGGCAACCTACCCATGTTTTTCAACTTGTGCAATCCTATTAAGCATGGGAGATGTGTTTGAGATAAAAGTAAGCATGCACATCACATCAGAGAGGACTCACAGCTTGCAGCACTGAGCTGTATGTTGATGAGGCCAAATATGTATAGGATGTTCCTGTGTCAAAGAGAACATCTGATCCCATTGGAATCTTTGATTTCCCCACCAGAAATGATGCCACTGTCACAAAATATGTTTGACTGTTCCCCCCAAGACCACAAATGAAGCTCTCAAGACATGGCCTTTGCATCTATCATGCATATCTATCATTGATTTGTTCAAAAAGCTTGATAGATCCTACGTAGTCACAGTATATTCAAAACTGTTCCACACATATGAAAGGACTGTGGTTCTCTCAGGAAAATAGATGCCCCAGGAGTCATGAGAACTGGTGAAACCTCATGTGAGCCACAAGTTTCCAAGATGTACATTCATGTACTCTGGGATGCATATTAGCAAACAAACATCCAAGAAACAGAACCTCAAAAAACAGGCTACAATTGCAATAGTTGCTTACTGTGGGAAGACTTACTATGTACCAGGAGCAGCTTGGGAGATGGGCGTGGTCTGTTGAGTGGATGGGCCCAGGTCACCAAACACAATACGGCCTGAGCCTTGACTGTCACTGCTAGTGCAAAAGGAGAAGGAATCTGCCACATCTAAGGTTTTAGAACTTGCCAGTGCACTTGGCACAGAGATTGGCAACAAACCCAACCCTAGCAACCCATCTGGAGCCGCGCCTTGCAAGAATGCCCCTGTTTGAACACTCGCACATCTGCACCAAATCATCTACCACCCAATGTAAACAAACACTCTCTGCTTCCTCAAGCCGATAGCACCTCCACATCAGTCAATCAATCATAAGTTTCATCTTGTTCAGGAACAAATCTGTTGAAAACCATGTGAGCTCCAGAAAGATTGTGCAACATTGCAGCTCTATGTTGTTCAGTCTGGGACACATTATGCTGGAGAGGAAACCCTGGAGGCCAAAGGAACAATGCACTTGTTAAGAATTCTCTGCAACCCACAGAGTTGGTGCATGGTCAAACACATTCACTCTGTTTCCTCTCAAGTATAGCCTTTACCCAAAAGTAACGGCAGTGCTGATAACAGGACTTCCACTCTCGGAGACGAACCACATCTGATCGCTGAAGAGAAAGCCACTGGTGGACGTGTTAGCAGACACGTAATTGATCTGATACCCGCACTGATCAGTCTTTGCGGTGCATTGTCCATCGCTGACTGCACTGTCGCACAGAGCATCGCTGCACGACACAGGCTTGGAAGTTGACGATGAGGTTGGTGAATACTCCACCAGATGACTCTGTACAACAACAACAACAACCACGCACTCAGGGAAGTTGATATCATGCGCAGATCTATACACTAGTACATACCAGAGGAGATTCCTCAAGGATTTGATATTCAAGAGATTCCTTAAGGGAATTCCAGTTACGGCGTTCTTGATTGCGTTTTTTGAGAACTTGTTATATATTCGAAAGAGAAAGCAGCTGCACAAGATTTTTTTTCCGTTCATGCGCCGCGGAGAAGAAGAAAAAGAAAAATCTTAAAGCAGTCTGAGAGGTCGGAAGAGGATGAGATAAATTACGGTCACGGGGATGGAACTCGGTGCAGATAGAGGAGCACATTGTTGGCACTCGCATGGAATCCACAGCAAGTCGCTCCCTGTATCCAACGCTACCAGAAATTGCGTTTTCGGAGTGCCTAGATCTATGAACGCGTAATGCAACCTGCCACTTGCTCACGCACTGCCCGTCATCGCAAGTTCAAAATCCGGAAACAAAAAAACGAAGAAACAAATGGTGCATTGCCATCTTCGTGGTTACGGACTCCTCAGATTCCGATCCTGATGTCATCTTAGAATTTCCGTGAAATCTCGTACAGGTGTTTAGATTGCACGCATACATCAAGGCAGGAAAGAGGAGGAAGAAGAGGAAGGCCGGATCCAGGCAGGGCATTCACCACATTGCATACAATAAAAAGTTCCATGATGTCTGAACGTGTTTCCTGATATCCTCGTACTAGAAGAAACTGGGCGCAAAGAACTCAGATTCAAGATTGCAGCATTACTGTAAAATGCATGTTTTCAATTTCTCGGAAACAAAACTTAGCGTCTAACAAACAAATCTGCTAATAAGAAGGGGGGAGGAGACGGGGGGCAAAAACGAGAAGAAAAAAAATGGCTTCTCACCCTCCGAATAGCTGCAGAGTGAGGTTCCCTGGCGCGAAAAAATACTGGGAAGTCGAACTGGCACCAACGAGAAGGCGCGAACCATGACGAATAATGTCATGATGTCTCAACATCTCATAATACTCCATGCTTCCGTGCGCAGGCCAGTTCGCGACATCCTCCTCCTCCTCCTCTCTATTATTCCTGGCCCTCAAAACTTCCCTTGCCTTATCGGAAAACTTGTGCATAATCTCCAAACTCAATGCAGGCCGACTAGTATCTGCATTGGCGCAACCGATCATAAAGGATACTACAATAGAAAAGACAACTAAAAGCAGCCACATGTTCGAGAGTCCACCAACAATCCTATTTTCCATCCTCGAAATCATGCCGAATCCAGCCCCCCCGCCTCTTCTTCTTCTTCTTCTCCTTCTTCTTCTTCTTGGTACTAAGCTAGAAGCAAAAAAATCCCACAAGCTACCACACTACTGCCGCCCAGCCCCCTTGAGAAACTAGCTGCTTCTCCCGAGTCTCAGTCCAGACAAGAAAATAATAATAAAAGTGTATGAGAAAAACGAGGAGGACGCGACAGAAGAGGTGGCCGCATGGTCTCCTCAAATCACGAAGAAAATTCCCTTGCGAATGCACCTCGCAGTGCGCCGCTCACGCGAGACTGCGAGCTGAAAGGAAGACGTCGCGAAGGAACGAACGACGTCGCCATGCGCGCATGTCGTCGTCCGTCGGGCCCCAGCTGCGCTCCGCCGATTTTTGCAGTAGATTTTTTTAATTAGTGTTTTTTTGGGACAAAATTTTCCCATATTTTTTGTAAGAAAATTTGGGGTTTTTGGGGGGGATCAATATGCATTTCTAGTCTAAATTTGACAATGTTTTTAAATTTTTGGAAAAAAAAAAAAAACACTTGCCCAACTTTATCATATCACTAATTTTTTTCCAATAAAAACCCCTGATTTTCATAAGGCGGGGAGAAGAAAAATAAATCGAAAAAAGATAAATATATTCTAAATAAATACCTACCACCAGTTAAACAAAGACTGATTTATATTTTTGGGGGGCTCTTTTTTATTAATACTGGCTATACCTGGCTATACTAGTAGGGTTGGTAAAGAAATTTCATATCCCAGAATAAAAAAATTGTTTTTTTTTTTTTGGACCCCGCAAAATAAGGCAAAAGTCAGTCTCACCTGCAGTGAGTCAAGCAATTATTGCGGAATGACTTTCGGCAGCCAAGCAAGTTACTAAACTGGGGAACGTGGTGGAGTAGGTAAAGCGTCCCCTCGGCTAAAAATAGTCGTTACCAGGTTGGAGCAGCCAGCGAGCGGTCCGGCTAAATATAGTGGTAGTAAATGTGAATGTACCAACCACACAATCCCCAAAATTAGCTTTACGCACTATGCTGTATTACTGGACTCCTAAGTTAGTTTTTATTTCACCACCTTGGTCCTTAGGTTAACCCTGGTCCGGTTTGTTTTATAGAGTGCAATTTTCTAGTAAAGCCCCCAATGCGTCGGGTTTTACCCTACATGTAAATTTTTATTCGTTTGAGGTAAAAAAAATTCTGGAATAATTTTATTTTTATTTTTTCTCCAAGGGAAACACAAAAGGAATTATAAGAATGAATGTTTTTCATTGCTGGAAAATGGATGTGATAAAAGTGCCATCCAATCATTCATCCTCTTTGTTATCTTGTTATAAACTGTGTAAATCTTTTTATTACAAAACCGTAAAAATCTCTTTTGCTATTTACTATTAGGCAACTATATAATCTTGTGTGTAGTCGTAGACATTTTTACTCGGGGTTTAAATACGTATATTTTTGCAGTACGTATTTTTTTAAATTATTTTCTTTTTTTCCCCGGTTTCCCAGAGTTAGTACGGCAAGTACTGTACGGATGTCCGGCTGCACCGAAAGTTCGCAGGAAGCTAGCTGGCCCTAGCTTCTAGGCACCTACTTGTGTAGCTGCATGTAGTAAGTAGGTAGTACCTACTAGGTACCCAGTTTCCCAATGAAGAAGAGAACTGGAGAAATAAAATATATAAATTTAATTGGAAAAACAAAAATCACACTTTTTTTTTCTTGAGGTGAGAAATTACAATCTTTGGTTTTTATTTTTTGGGGCCTGTTCCCAATGTGTTCCCATCAAGTTCTCAATGTGTTCCCTACTATGTTCCCAATAGCACCTCAAGATGCCTCAATTTTATTTTCCTTTTGGGTTTGGGGGTGGGGTGAGAGATGGGGGAGAAGGATTTTATTTTTTTTTCATTTTCTTTTGTTCCCAATGTGTTCTCATCAAGTTCCAAATGGGTTCCCATCACATTCCCAATTTGTTTCCCCCATGTTCTTGCTTATGTTCCTTAACACGTTCCCAATAGCACTTGCTTTCTTATCCCATATGCTTTGGCAAATATTGTCCTCCTACATTACATGTTATAATAAGAAAAAACACTTGTTAGCAAAATATTGTGTGTGTATTTGTATAATAAATCACTATGAGATTAACTATCCCATCAAAGACATCTCAAATGTAATACATACTTGACAAACTTTAGGCTGAATATTAGTTCTAGATTATATTACATTTGATAAATTTTTGGGAAGTGGAAATCAAATATATTGTAAGTTATATAATGTAACTTGTGCCATTGACCCAAGTGTGAATTGGTTGCCTAATTCATTTTTCCTTTTAATTTATTTTTTTGGGCAATTTAATTGAATTCTCATTGACAAAAAAACTCAATATTCAATATTTCTTACACCTTAAATCTATTTTTTTTCAAATATCCTTCATTGAATCCTACTCAATGAGGGGTTTCCAAAAATATCAAGAGCATGCTCAAATTTTTCTATGATTTTTAGTTTTGATTTAAATGAATTTTTAGTGGAAATTTTATTCAATATTCAGTAACTTCTCCAGTCGTAGGTTGAAAAATCATGAAATCAAACTCATTGCATTTGAACTCATCAAGGGCTTTCCAATCGTATGAAAAGTGTGATAGGAGGCATCATATAAATCTCAATGTGACAAACAAGCAACCTTCCTTCATAGATAGATTTAGGGTAGCAAAGTCTAAAACTCCAACTAATGTGTTTATTCATCCAATGCAATTTTTTTTTGAGCTTATTGAATAATACAAACAAGTTTGACAAATGTTAAAATTTCCTTCTAAATTTGAGTTTCCTTGGGTCAAATTTAATATGTTAATCTCAAAATCCAAACTTCTTGTCTAACATGCTACGCATGTTGAAAAAATTGTACAATACTAAAATCAAGATCATTTCAAGAATGTTATGCCAAGATTAAAATATTGATTAGATTGTTAGAATAATGTTAAACAATGTTTTAATGTGTTAAAAGGCAATATTTGGGTAGTGTCAAACATAACATTGAATGTTTAAAACTAGCGAAAGCATCTTAGTTTGCATATCTATTTACTAACTAATTCAACTTCATATAATTAACATTTATAATCCACATTGAGAGTTAATGAGAACCTTCATTAAATTATACTCATCAAGGGCTTTCCAACAATACCAAGAGAACACCCAAACTCCTTTATATTTTATTTTTATTTAAATAAAATTTCAATTATCCAATTGTTCAATATTCAATAACTTTTCCACCATGGATCAAAACATTATGAAAATAACTTGGTGCACCCCTATTCACTTACAGTTTTCGAATGGTATCAAGACCATGGCAAGACATGTCATGGTTTGGGAGATCTCAAGGTGACAAACAAACAAAACACACAAACTACCTTCCTTCATACATAGATGATACAATATTATGTTTCTTGAGTGTAAAATTGGATGGAGGGGCAATGTTATTGCTAGAGACAATGTAATTGCTAGAAACTGTGTTTAGACAAAATGTTTTCTCCTCTCCTTGAAAATTCATTTGATGTCTTGCATTTATGTCCTATTGATTATTGGTTTGGTTGAAATTGTTTGAAGATTTATTGTTGTGTTGATTCTTAAACTAAATGTTCAAACTTAAATGGTTTTCAAATTTTCATTATTTTCTTTAACATTTGGGTTTAAATATTCATTTTTCACAATGATGAAGCTAATGAAGATGTTAGCCCTTGAGAAGTATTTGGTTTATACTCTAGTTAAAACTAGTGTGGTCCACCCTATTGGCCAAAGTGTGAATAAAATCTTGACAATAGAATTGAGTTGTGAAAAAAAAATTAAAAAATCTAGTGACAAAAAAAATTTGAAATTCAACATTGCCTACCCTTAGGTTTTTAAAAAATGAAATCAACTCCAAAAAATCTCATTCATCAAAGGCATTTCAACAAGACCAAGAGCTCACCCCAATTTCCTAAAAAGATGTAATTTTAATTTGTTGAATTTTCTTTGAAAATTTTGTTCAATAGGGCAAAAGCACACCAAGGTGTCACAATTTCAACAAATTAGAGTCCCTTTTCAAAGTCTTTTTTAAATGTAGTTGAAATTGGCTTAAAATATGAATATTTAGATGATATTGTTAGTAACATTTTTTTCCCATTTCTAATTTCAACTCATGATGTTATAAGACATATAAAACATATCACAATTTTTTTTTTAAATGTTTAAAAGCGCTTTTAAAATAATTACAATTTTTGGGAATTTAAAAAGTCCATAACATAATAAATTAAAATCACATTCCATTCATTCAATGGATCTTTAATTTCTTAAACATGATTCATCCAATACCCCAAAGTTTCAAACACATAAGATTAACACATTATAAGATAAAAATCCATATCCATGAGTTTTGTAAATGTGACAAAAAGTGTGGGCAAAATTCAAAAGTCCATTACTTATTGGCTATCCACAATTTTGATTTGATTGTTTCATTCTTGAAAGGTTGATTATGATAGCTTTAGATAAGTGAATCCCTTTTTCTATTATTTCAATAAATTTTATTTTAATTGTTTTCTTGTATCTAAGGAATATAAGAAAAATTGCCATTGTGACATCCATATAAGGTCACCATAATATACAAACACCCAATAGTCAATACCATAATACTTTGGCCAATTTGACACTAATTATATTATTTATGTTTTTTTTGAATTTTTAAAATATTATTACATGATTGTGTCAAAAGTTCTAGAAATCCTAACCATCACATGTCAAAAGTGTTCAGTAAATAGGGCAATTTTGTATGATCCCTAGGATAGAAGACAACAAATCTTTGAAAGGGAGGGAATTATTTTATAAAACATTGATTACCTTGGTTGTTATGAAGTTACAATCCATGTTTTCAAAGATTTACTATGTGAACCCCAAGCTCCACCTTTGGTATTCACAGAGTAAATCCTAACAACAAGCACTTACATTATACAACAACCATTTTTTGTAGAAATGTTAAAAAGTGAAAATATGGATAATTATTTTTAAAATGGTGAATTGAATTTTTAAAAATTAATTAAATATTTGACAATCGACCATCAAATTGGCCTAGGTACTACAGTAATTATTGCACCTACAATGTATTTGTATTCATTGAAGGCTTTGTAATGGTACATAGGAAACATTGTGGTTTAGGAGATCTCAATGTGAAATACAAACAAATTATCTTCCTTCATAGATAGTTGTTGATGATCCAAACTTGCTTCATGTCCCCTATTGCATCTACCATCATTAATGGTGTAGTCATGCAAGGTAATATTTTTAAAGCACAAGGCAAACTTTGTGTCAACCTTCACACATGTTAAACATTTATGTAACCCACCCACCACCTAGGCTATAATTATTTTTTGGTTTAACTATTGGGTCCTTGCAAGTAAATCACAACAAGACATTTGTACATAAAGCATTTGCAAGTTATGATGGACACAATGGGAATCAAAATTTGAAGCACATGAATTTGAAACATTAAAAGTAATGTAATTTAAATTCATTTACTTAATTTTCCTTTAAATAAGAGTTAGTTGACTTGCACATTAATAATAAAGTCATGACAATCATGAATATCCAATTGCTTCATATTTGCATCTTTGAATAAATGTACATCAATCACATTATAAAACTTGCTTAAAACATGATATTTGATAGCAATATATATCATTTAAAAAATAATCTCAAAATTATTCTTCATTTTCGTAGATAAATGAAACTAATCTTTAGGGCATTTACATCTTCAATGGAAAAGCATTTTATAACATATAAACTTCATAATCATCACTATTATTATAACATAATATACCACCAAAGATTCAAATATAATTTGATAGAAGATTGCTCTATGTACATATCTAATTTATTAATTCACTTGTTTGTTTGTCCGTGACATGGCGTTTCGACCCGTTAATAGACTCTGCAAGGCCGATTTTGCTACAAAAACATTTTTTTATGTTTTAACACTATGGCAGAACCGGTTGTAGCTGACAGAGACAAGGTCCCCCCCAAATTTCTACAACGCCCCCACATCTAGCGAGGTGGTTGCTTTTTGGTACGAGTTTGTCAGTTTGTGACAGGGGGCTGGGCGAAGTGTCACAACCGGTTTGGCTCGCCCATCGTGCCCTGTGATTTAGGGTTTTCATCTGTGATGGGGGTTTTGAAGGGTTTTCGTCTGTCTGTGACGAGGGTTTTAGAGGGTTTTGGATTTCGACCCATAACTGACAGAAACGAGGTCCCAAAATGAGCCGCACCTAGCCTGAAATGTTCCAACGCCAAGTGCGGGTCCATTTGTCTGTGACGAGGCTGGGTGAGGTGCCATGGCCGGTTTGGCCCACCCATCGTGCCCTGTGCACCCCCGTCTAGCCCAATGAGCGCACATACAAGACAAAGAGGGGGGGGAAGGCGCAAGCCCTTCTTAAATTGCAAAACTCCACTATTTCAAGGAATTGCCCATTTTGCCCTATTTATAACACAATAGGTATCCATCCTATTATGAAGGAGTATTGGCCCATAATAAAAATATGAAGTAGGCACTGAGGAAGGCTCGGTATGTAATCAGTGTAGCCATTTTTTTCCTTTTTTGGATTTTGGGGAGAAGGGGAAAAGGAGAATTTTTTTTTTTTTTTCTATTGGGGGTGAGGGTCCTGTTATCCATCCATGGAATGGAGAAACAATCATGTGCCAATTTATCTCATAGTAAGGAGGGAGTTGACAAGAAGGACCAAAGGTCACGGGTACCCATTAGTATACATTTATGCACAAATTTTCAATCAAATTGATTATTGAAATATGTATTTCTTAGTCCTTTTGCAACAATTTTCATCATGTGATAGGCTTTTGCAAATTAGATATGTATTCCAAATAATAATTGCATCATTCTTATATGCATAAATTTCATAACATAATGATAGATTAAGATGTGAACCATTATTTATTTCATATTTTCATCATATAATTATTTAATGATTCACCTCACCTTTAATTGATCATAGTGAAAATTGTGCAACTATGATTCATTTGTGTGTCCACCATAGCTTGCAAACATTGCATAAATGCATTTTCAACTACATTATTCATGTAAGAATTAATATGATCTAATGAACTTTCAGGATAGGTTTAAGAAATCTTAGTCATTGAAATCAGAGTTACTATTATCTAATTAACTCTGATGATGGATGTAAGAACTCTTAGTCACAAGCACAATAACTAAGACAAATCAAGAGCATAGAAGACCAAAGCATAACAAGAAACATAGACACAATGCAAGGAGTATATGAGTCATACTGGAAATTGATCACTAAAATGTAGATAAGAATTTCATTACATGGTATTTCAAAAAGAAAAGAATATGAAAAAGGAATTTGGAACTCACATGACACCTGCCCTCAATATTCAACAACCTGCTGAGTCTGCAAGATTTGTGTGTTCCAATGAACACCTGACATACATTCATCATTGCAGACAATAAACATAATCTTGTATAGTATGGAGTGATAATGCCATTGCTCTCCATGTCTAGAACACTGCAGGGTGGAGACCGACCAAAGTTTGAAATTTTGAAATGCAGACCATTGGGAAGTCTGAAGGTTCTGCAATGTTCCTGTAGAATGGGTAAAGCATTCCCACTTTGGCAGAAAAAGCCCATACAGGATGCTTCTTGCATAGCACATTAGTTGCCCCTGCAGGTCTACTAAACTTGATGTCAAGATGCTGAAGCTTCACACTTGTGATATCTCAATGGTGTAGATGAAGCCCTAGCGGGAGCTGATAAGTGCAGCTGCATGCAACCTCAGCAGGCTCCGTGACGCCAGAATTGCCTCTGGATTCAAAGCATGACTTGCACGCACATAAAGTGCACGGGCAGCATCTACTGCTGCTGCCCTCAATTCTGGGGAGCTTGTGGGTCCCATGAGGCAATGGCCAAGCACCTTGAAAATAGGTCGTAGAATATCTTGGTCCAGAGTTACCCTGGGAGCATCCAGTTGGTCGCCTGGGTAATGAAATTCTCCAACTTCATGGTAATTAGCAGCTGTTGGTGAGTCAGGAGTGGACACCACAACTCCTGCTGATCCAAACATCACATCAAAACAATCCACCACATGAGTATAAATCCTAGCTAGGGAACTGTACTTTGTGGCTTCTGCTGTCAACTTTCTTCTCTTTCTTGGAGCTTTTCAGATTGGAATTTTCTGGAACATCAAGATATTGTCAATTTCTCCATACCAGGATCATTGTCAGCTTCTTTTTCAAGTGAAGGTGAAGGTCAGGTGACATTCAAATTGTGTTTCTGGTACTCTAGTCAGTAAATAGGATGTATCCATTTATGGCATATGTGGCAGATTCTACAAATTTAGAATTCCAACCACTCAGCACACTTCCAGCTATGGCCCTTTCAAAGCTTCCCAAATGAGAAACTAGATCCTAAGCAAAAGAATCAGTGTACTCCTTGTGGCAACAAGAGCTTCCATAGAGCTTCCATACATGCTTTTAAAACTTGTTTCCTCTTGTTTCTTTTCCTAATTCCTGGAAGGAAAAGAGGTTTTCTCCACATTTAAAACAAGAACAGCCTTTGCAATAAGACAGATTAACCACCTTATGAGCTATACAGGTTTCTTGAGCCACAACCTTCCAAAACCAATTAAATGCGACATTGGCAGCTTGAGTTTTGTCAAGCAACCTCTGGTTCAACCACAAAAAAAATTTAAGCTTGTCCATGCATTCTCTGATAAAAGAATTGTTGACCCATAAAACATCAGTTGTTCAGATTAATCAGCAGGTAAGAAAGAGATCAGATGTGGAAAAAAAGAAAAAGGACATACCTGAAAATTGTTTCTCCAATGACTTCCCACGACTTCGTGAACTTGCAGCAGGAGAATGCTGTACAGACTGCTCATCTACAGCTAGTGGCTTCCCTGCAGCCAGTGTTATCCCCTGCTTTGGAGCCACATGGTCACCCTCTGGCTGACTGGTGCTTATTGACTGGGAAGGCAGGATTGTGAGCTTGGATATGGCATCCACATCATTCACCCAAGAGCATCCCTGGACTGCCCAGCTGTCCCCAAAATTCCCATCAGCAGCAGCTGGGAGGATCAAGGAAAGGAAACAGTGGGACTGGTCAATGTCAAAAGTGCAAAAGAAATAAGTTGCACAAAACACATTAGAGATGTCTATTCAATCTCTTGCAATCCAGTGGATAATCAAGAGGAACATACACTTTGGCATAGTGACAGAGGTCAAGCTTTGCTTTCAAAGGCATCACCACAATCCTCCTCCAAAATAGCTCCAGTGCAACTCCTACAATTGATGCCCGTTTTGTACTCTTTATGGCAACTTGGGGCTCCAAGGCTGATGACACTTCTCCCACTTGCTGCTGTACAGGCATAAACAAGAAAATTTTATAGCATACCATGTGATCTCCAATTCTGCATTTCAGAATGCAAAGCACATACAATAAGGCACTCAGATTGAAGTTCAAAATACTTGGGGCAAATATCAGGGTCCACGAATATACCAGCTGGGCAGAAGAGCGGGAAGTTTTGTGGGGAGTATGGTAGGGACTAGGTTGTGAAAGACTCGGAATGTTGATAAGAAGTGGCGCTCCATTTCGAGCTCTGAGCTCTGTTGCATATAATGCTAGCAAAACTGCCTCAAATCCTGCCCAATCACAGTTTCTTTACTAAATAGAATCACATCAGAGGGGACACAGAAGTTGAAAGGCACTTGACCACGGAATGCATCACATTTCATCAACAGGTTTGGCTGTAGATTGGGAAGCACTGTAACTCCAATAGAAGCAGAGGAGTAGGGAAGATAAAACTAGCAAACAGACACTTACATAGAAATACCTGCAAGGGGCTCGTCAGGACAGCTCACAGCATGGGGCAAGTAGAGACCACACAGAGTAGGTATGAATCGCAAAACAACTGTTTGTAATTCCATGTCCTCTGTTTGGTATGTGTCAAATAACCATTGACACATCTCATCATTGCCCTGTATTCCATTTTCGAAGCAATGCAATGTTGGTCACAGTTGACTATAGTTGCTCCAGTTGGTTACTATGCTTTGTTATCCTCCATCAAAGTTTCATAGAGAAGGACAGGAGTAGCAGGCAGGGGCAGAATAGAAGTGTCATGGTCAGTGAAGGTTCATCTGCTGGTATTATGACTTATTTGCTACAAGGGTTGACTGTATGATAGCACTAACAATACCATTACAGATTCTACCTTTGCATGAAAGTTTACTAATGATTCGTTTCAATGAAGGTGAGGGCTGATGGCATTGGCTCTAAACCTCCATAAACATATCACAACATCACACTTATTGAGATATCCATCAATTTTCATACTCACCACAGAGTAGAAATATTAGAGTATCAAATTCCATCCACTCAAGCAGCCCAGTATTTCAAGAGAGTGAGGAGGACAAGGATGGCAGCATTGTGGAAAAATCATGCAGGACTACAAGAACAAACATCCAGTCTCTTAATTATGTTAGGTCTTGGAGGAAGGTCTCCCCCTAGCCCCATTCACTTCATGTAGTGATCCTGAGTTCCATCTAGGATTTCAATAGGGGTAGGGAAACTGCTCACTTACCCTTCCAGAAGTGGACTCAGCCAATCTGTAACAAATGAGATCAGCAACATGCTCATCATCTAACAGATCTTTGGCAGGATTCTGGGATTCCTGTACTCAAACACCCCAAAAACCCCACAATTGAACATCAAAGATGTTCACTCGGAAGTAGAATAACACAGAGACTGATCAGAATCACAGATACCTCAAAAGGGTTCATCAAAATGCCACCAGATCCTCCTAGGGCATCTTACCCTAATTACTGATCCTAAACCTTCGTGATCTCGAAACCAACGTGATGATCCAAAAAAGGCTTCATCACAATACCACACCAGATGGTCCTCCAAGGACCGTATCACCTCAAGACTGTTTCCACATCTTCTTCCCGCCCCTCTAAGCCCTAAACCCTAAACACCAACAAAAGGCTCTCCATTCTTTCAAACCGTACCTTCATGACACAGTGAATTCTGTGTGCAAAGAAGAAAGAAAGAAAGAAAAAACCCTATTTTTTCTTTTAAAAATAAAAATCAGGATCTATCAAGTCGCCAGAAAAACACTCCCAGAAACTGAGCTGTAGTAAAAATGCTGAGCTCACTACCTGCGAGAGGGTCAAGATGTCGAAGTGATCCAATATCTTGGCGAGAGTGCGGATACTTTCAAGAGCTTTCCCCATGTTGCCATTGCCAATCTGCATCTTCTGCTGCTGCAACACAGGCATTCAACTTCAATTCCTCCTGCTGCTGCTGATGTACTACTTACAACCTTTCCAAAATCGAATGCCAAATGCCCCACGAGAGCATCCGGGAGGCAAGCAGGAAAGAAGAGCCTCTTCTTCTTCCCCTTCTTCCGCTTCTGCCGCGGCGTAATGCTCGAACTGCACTGCAACAGGAGTTCTGATTATGTATTGCGCCATTGATACTTCATGGATGACAAAAGGCCTAAAACTGCATCCATAATTCAGATGTTCTCCAAAGAGAATTGGATGAACATAATGTTAAGGGTCGATGTCATCCGTTCAGTCAGCAACTCTTTTAGGTAATGTAGTTTGCCACTGTAAAGAATATCGCCCACTGGCCTGTAAAACGAACTGTACTTTGGATGAAGTAACTTACAGTCTTTAAATAGTGTGCAAATGAGTTGGAAGTTTGGATAGATATTATGTACACTGCAATAGAATATACTTCATGGATGACAAAAGCCCAGAAACTATCATACATGATTCAGTTTCAACCAATGCAAGTGTTCTCTGAATAGAATTGGATGAACATAATGTTAAGGGTCGAAGTCATCCATTCAGTCAACAACTCTTTTAGTTAAATATGGTTTGCCTTTGTACAACCAAAATGGCATGCACATTGTATTTTGGATGAAGTAACTTGTAGCCTTCCAATAGCATTTAGAATGGGTTGAACATTTGGAGTTTCAACCAATTATGTACACCACAATCAATACCTCATGGATGACGAAAGGCTTGAAACAACATCCATGATTCATTTAGTTTCAATCAACCGAAGTGAAGTTTTTTCAGAGAAAATTGGATGAATGTAATGCTAAGGATTATTGTCATCCATTCAATCATAAATCTTCAACCCATTGGTTTATGTAGTTTTTCCTTTGTTTAAGACCCAAGCATAAAATGATCTTGAGGTTTGATGCTAGGTGTTCACAGCATGGGTCTCCATTACTCAAAAAACTCAAACAAGGGAAAATGGATGGGAAAAAAATGAAAAATAATTTGCCTATTTGGGGAACTTCATAGGTAATTTTTACATCTTACCAAGAATGTATCACAACAATGTTACACTATTGAAAATGTATCAAACATTCGTGTATTGCTACATGATTAGATTTAATTGTCATCTAAGTAGTTACAGCAAAATCCCCACAAAAATCGAATAAAAGATTGATGGTCATTCATTGCAGGGGAGATAAAAAGGGAAGGCCAAAACAAGAACAACCCATAGGAACCAAAAAAAAGGGAGAAGTTTAGTCCCTCTAATGGTAGGAAGTTACTTCGCCCACAACCCCTCTAATGTCTCCTACATGCAAATCATGAAGTAATGGGAGGTCTAAAACAAACATCACCTGTTAATGAATTCTTCCTCTCTATGGCAAAGGTTAAAGCACATTGAAAAGCAAATATTAACATGTTGCTTGAAAAATTAAATGCAAAAAAACAAGGATAAATGACCTCCTAATCGTCTATCGTGGAAAAGACGAACACATTCCCTAACAAAACGATCCATATCATGCTTAGGTGCGTCATGCATCTCCATGGCCATCAGAGTAAAGTGGTGCCCTTCATGAAACCCTCTATACTTGCGAATCTTAGCATTGATGTTAAGTTTCGCAATTGCACTTACTAATCGACTAATGACAATCGAAACCACCATTCCCGCATTGGGTCAATAACCACCACATCGACAACGAAGACCTGGTCCTCTTGGGTCATATAAAGATTGGCTCATAATGAAATTCCTGACATAAGGGCGTACCACGATTCTCTTCATACAACATGCCCATTCTCTCATGTGAAGGCATACATGATGTTTTGAATGTGTCATGTGTGGTTATTCATTGACCTTCAAATGAATAACAAGTTAAATGCATGCCAAATGTGTCAACCCGTGTTCACATTCACATGTGAAAAAATTAAATGCTAAAAGTTGAATCAAACTGAGACGAAAGTGCAACACTGAAGTGACAATAAAATTTGCAATGCAAAATGAATAGATAGATGGCCTAACAACTAACCATAGCCTTGCCCCCTTGTTCGAACAAGAATGAATGTGGGCTTTAAATGCTAAGAAAATGGAATCATCCTCCAAGATAGACTTAAAAGATGTGTCATGGTGGATATCCATCAAAGACGTTTGTAAACTAAAGGCGCTCATAATCATCGAACTTTCAAAATAAAGGTGTATTTCCCTAGCTGCAAGAGGAAAGTCATCTTGTGCTACACATAAACATGATTGAAGCAAATGTAGGCCCCCCTCAACCTAATCAACATACTCTTCCAAAACAAGTCTATTGAAAATATGAAATTGATAACACAAAAATGGAACCACTAACGCCCAACTCCTTAAAAAAGCAGATGGGGCACAATCCTCCATAGAAATAAGGCCTACACCACCAAAGGATATTGGTAGTCAAGCATGACACCTTGTTAAGGGGCCCTAAAAAGACTCCCACAATCCTAGACCCATAATGTCCCCACATACCTACATAACTTTCTTGCGGAAACTCGCCAAAAGCATTTATATAAATAATATGAATATTATTTCAAAAAATAAATAAATAATTTTCTATACAACTCTAAATGTAATAACATCTCAACTATACATAAATATAACATCTACATTAAATTAATAGAATGTTCATTGTTCCCCTTTTGTCACCCATTGTCATAATGACATTTAATAATTGACATCATGATTGCCAACATCAACCAACATCAATGTGATTATTAGATTCAATCAACATAACAATTTTACTAAATAAATTTCATCCGTCATCATCCAATATCATCCAATTTATGCATTTCATTTACATGGATGATTCATTCATCCCCATTCATTTTCATCCATGATACATTAAATTCACCCACCACTACTCATTTTTCATTCATAATATGGAATTAATAAATTGTTCATCAAAGTTTTTTAGACAACGGGCCATGATGTGGAACCTTCCTTGAATTTTTTTTAACTTGGGTTTACAATAGGTATAAATTAAAATAGTTATCCTCATTACTTTTAGTCTATTCAACATTAATTTGAGGTATGATTTTATGTTTTAACCTTGTTCCTTTTGTTTCATGTTTCCAAGCATTTCATGTTTGGAATAAATTTTTATTTCAATATTTTTCTTATGTATTTCATTGTGATTAAACATATAGGTTTATGCATGTTATTGTTATGTGTCACTAGTTTAAAAGTGGGGTGCAATTCACTAGCTTAAATGATTATAGAACCTTAAAGGTGAAATAGGTTCACCCCATTTAATTATTTAATTTGCATTAAAGATATGTCATTATAAGGCCACCATGGAATCATCATGCTTCATTATTAATTGACATAATTCATTGTTAATTGAAGTAATTCATTATAGCAAAAAAAATTAATATTATTATTTTAAATACCTTAGATTATTGTACCTCAACCTATTTTCCCTTTAGTTATTATAGGTTATTCTACGTAGGTTATTTAAAAATATTTAACTTATGTTATTTTCAACTATTTTTAATTATTTCATTGCAAATTATTCTTGGTTATTTTGTCGCAACCCTAACTTGGCCAAGTGTGGGGGTGAAGCCCAACACTTGGAAAAGTTGGGGATTTGGAGTCCTTTGGGACTCTCGAATGTTTAGAGCTCGACAGCAAGGGGCAAAACACCTCGCATTTGGGGTGTTCTTGGTGTCATTGGAAAGGTCTTGAAACGTAGATATCGAAAATGCCCTCGCATTGACAATTCGGACATCTGCAGCCCGTTATGGGCAAAAGAAGGGCCGGGAGTCAAACCGACAATTTGACTCCCGACCACTAAAAGTCGGGAATCGACCTCTTTCCGATATCCGATTTGGGAGTGCAACATGGCGTTGGAAAGATCTCGACGAGGGCTACAACTTTGGTTTAGACCTTGTCGCGATCGGACTCTGCAGTCGGGAGTTATGGCGGTTCAAAGTTTCGAGAGTCCCGCCGGGACAATTTCGGGACTCCATTTTGGGAGTCCCGGGAATTTGTGCCATTTGGATGTAGTCTCCATGGCGAGCTGCAGAGAATACTATAGGGAGTAAGGTGGTGGCTTACTCCCGAATCCAGGCCGTGGTGAGTCTTGTGTGTCCAAGTGCCCGTGGCAAGTCCCAACACCCAAGGGTGTCCCGAATGCTAAACTAACCTCCCGTGATTGGTTTTCGGATGCAGATTCAAGCTTGATCTTCTAGTCCCTCTTCATAGTTTAATCCCGCGGCTCCCAACTTGACCTTCTACCCCTTTCTAGAGTTGGAAGCCGGGAACGTGCCCTCGGTCCTAACTTTCCACAACTTCACATTTGGTGAACCCTCAAGTGGGTTCACCCCGGGACCAAGGAGCGCGTCATATTTCAACTTAACTTTTAGCTATTTTAAGTTATTCAACCCTCTGATGCAATAGTGTAGGATAACCAAAAATACCATAAGGTAAAATAACCATAAATATCTTAAGGTGGAATAACATAAAACAATTGAGAATAGCTTAAGGTATAATAGTTTAAAATGACTTAAGGTGGAATAACATAAAATAACCAAAAAAAAGAAATTTGTATGATAATTTAAAATATTTTTAAATAGCCAAAATTAGTTTTAAATGAAATAGCCTAAAATATCCAAAATAATCTAAGGTCGAATAACCTAAAATATAAATTAAGGTGGAAGAACAAACAATAACCTCAATGTAAAATAACACTGGGTGGAATGAACTAAAATAATTTTAAATAAGTTCATTTTGTAAATTCATTAGATTTTGAATGATCTAAAATAAATTTACCATGGAAAAAATGGTTTTATTCTACAAAGTTCATTTTATAAAAGTGAATACAAAATTTGAAACACATATTGGTGTAGTGTGTTTTGATTTTTGTACATTATGGAATATTTTGGACATGGTAATTTTTTGTGCCCATGATAATTTGAACATGTCCATTACTAAACCTACATATATCATTATTATTTAAAAACCATGTTGCATCAAAAGATGAATGTGTTAAGTCATATTGCTTATGAATGCCCAAATAAGAATGGTTGTCATATGACATGTGCCCTTTCTTTCACTGATGCACATCCATACAAATTGAGAATTGAGAACATCTTATTTCAATATGGATTTAAAAATTGAATATCAATTCATCATGTGTTGAAAATCATCCTAATTTATCTTTTGATCTAACACCTTGTATTTTGTTACCAATCATGATCAAATGTAACAAACTTACAATAATGAAAACCCATGCATTATTTGATTATGGTGTACATGCATGTTTTCATTTATAAAGAGTTGGTGTGACAACAAAATGCAAAGTTGGTGAATAAGTACACATTATTGCTGATGTTTTTTAGGGGTGAAATTTAACAACCTAGCAAAAAAAGAAATCAAATAATGAAGAAATTGATTTTTTTGTGATTTTAAGGGTTTTTCACCATTTTTTGAAATAACTAAATTAATTGCAACTAAACCCAGGCACTTCTTAGGTCACCACATGTAGTAGCATTTTTATAAAAATGTTATAACTCATTAGGATAGTTCCCATTAAATGTTAATTAATGGATGGGATCATCACTAGTGGACCTACTTGAGAAATTTTGAAAAGAAAACCTTGACCAATATGTATTGAAATGATTGAAGGCCAAAGTATTTTCACCAAGAGAAAAAATGTTCACAAAAACTTCAATACCATGTAACTCCATGTCCAAAATAATTGGCTTGATATTGTTTTATGTATAAATTGTAATTTTCAATAAATAAACATTAGTTATGGTAATTGCATCAATATGACGAGTGGAGGGTAAGAACTTTAGTTAGTGAATGCGATTTGTCATTCTCATTGTAGCTTACATAAGAATTAAAGACTAGACAAGAAATTAACTATTACATACATTAAACATTAAAAGAAAAAAATAGGAAGATCCTTGAAATTTTTTTTAAAAAAATTTCTAGAAGTTTTTAAAAATATCTTGTAGGAATATTTTAAAGAATTTTTAGAAAGATACAAAATACGTATAGAAGTGTTTGGAAGCATTAAATGAATTTCCTAAAATATTTAATTGGTGCAACCTTCTAGAAAATAATTAATATAAGGTCTTAAAAGACATGGTTAAAGGAATTTTAATTAAAAATGATTCATAAAAGATTTAAAAGATGTAATTTGCAAAAACTAGATCAAAAGATGTGGTCAATGGAAGTTTTTAGAAAACATGATCGATGAAAGCTTCTAGAAAACAAGATTGATGGAAAATTTAAAAAGATGTGGTTAATGGAGGTTTATAGAAGGCTTCATAGGTTGGATTTTTTAAAAGATGAATGTCTAGAAAATTCCACTACACAATATAAGTATAAGTTTTGAGGGCATCGCCTTCCGATATCACCAACCCAAGTTGTGGCTTTTGAACTCATGGTTCATTTCATGCTTAACTTGCATCATGCTTTATTAAAGTAATAAAATTATTTCACTTTTCAGTGTTGAATTCCTTATTTGTCAATTCTTTTAGTCTTTTCCAAGTTCTATCATTATTTAGTGCTTGGTAGTAGCTACCTTCTTAGATAACATTGAATTTTCAAATTATTTATTTTGAAATTCAAAGTTTTTTTTATTCTTTTGGAAAACAAAATTGTCTTGTGGGAAATAATCCCAATGTAAAAAAATTCTTACATTTTTAATGTATTTCATATCTGCAAACTTCACCTGTTGTGAATTTGGGACAATCAAATCTATAATATACATTATGGCCACTTGGTTTGTCAAAATATTTAACACCTTTGGTTTTGAAAAATATTTTAAGGTAATTCCCATCTTGCCACTTTTGGTCCATTATAATTTGGAACTACCCAAGATGAGATGTAAAACATTTGCAAATTTCATTGTTCATTTTTTTAAATGTGAAGATCTATGAACTTTTTTTCTTTTTTTTTTGGGGTATAAAAAGAAATTGGTGTGAGGAAAAACATCCATTTTCTTTCTAAATTGAGTTGTATAATAGTTCAAATATGATGATTTGCAAGGGGTGAAAAATTGATGATGACAAACATATTATGATTTTTCTTCATGTGTGTGAGCATTTAGATTTTGGGCTGAAAAATGGAGTTAAAACAAAATTTGTGTGTTTAAGGCCACATGTTATTTTGTGCATCTATGATAATCATTGTTGTTCATATGGTATAAGGGCCTCATTGATGACGTTTGGCTTTATCAAATCAACTGTTAACAAATAGGAGATGTACTCAAGTGCAAACATAAATCTTTATTGAAAGGAAACTACAACATAATGCTTACAACACAAAACACAACATCAAGAACTCTCCAAGGTTCTTGTCACATGAAATACACAAACTTGTGTAATGAAGAAAAGAGAACCAAACCATCAACACCAAGGTATTTAACTAAAAGACCAAACCACAAATAACCAAACTAAAATAAGTAACTAAAGTAGTTCAACCTTATGAAAGTAACCTAGTTAGTTTCCTACTCCAGTAATTAATGAAACCTAACTAGTTGAGCTTGAATTCTTAACACTCCCCCTCAAGCTCAAATCCACTTCTAGTACACCAAGCATTTTTTAAAACTTCCTTAGCTTGTCTGTACCTAAAGCCTTTGTGAAAATGTCAGCAACTTGATTTTCGGTATTGACATGAATAAGGTCAATTTCTTTTGCTAGAACTTTTTCTCTAATAAAGTGGTAGCGCACCTCAATGTGCTTTGTCCTAGTGTGATAGACCGGGTTGTTAGCAAATAGTATGCTACTAATGTTATATCAATAGATGACAATAAGAACATCTAATGATTGTCCCAAATTTGAAAGTAGTTTTTGTAACCAAATTATTTCAATGCAACACTTGCTGCACCTCTGTATTCTGCTTCCGTGCTTGATAATGCAATTGTTGGTTGTTTCTTACTGCTCCAACTAACAGCACCACTTCCAAAAGAAAACATGAAACCACTGGTTGATCTTCTATCTGAAACATTGCCAACCCAATCAACATCTATGTATCCATGTAATTGTAACTAGCTTTTGGCTTCATAAAAAATTATACACTGCAAGATATGTTTTATGTACCTCAGTATGCACCTCACTGCATCCAAATGTGGCTTTCGTGGTGTTTGCATGAATTGACTCACCACTCCAATTGCATAACTCAAATTTGGCCTTGTGATGATCATGTAAATCAAACTCCCCACTATGCGTTTGTACATAGTGGTATCCTCCACGAGGTTTCCTTCATATGCACTTAACTTCACATTTTGCTCCAATGGAATTGAAATGGGTTTACAACCCGTCATCCCATATTCGGACAATTTGTTCAAGGCATATTGCCTTTGTAGTAACCATATCCCTTTAGGGGACTTGATTACCTCAATGCCGAGGAAATAACGCAACTCTCCCAAGTCTTTCATCTCAAGCTTTTGCTTCAAAAGCTTTTTCAAATCAAAGATGTCTGCATCACTATTTCCTGTGATAATCAAGTCATCAACATAGATGACTATGACTACAATCCCATGATTTGTCTTTTTCACATATAGTGAAAAATTTGCATTGGATGTTTGAAATCCACTTGTGACAAGATACTGACCTATCTTGTCTGACTAAGCTTTAGGTGCTTGCTTCAAGCCATACAAAGCTTTCTTCAACCTACAAACCAAATTAGGATGTGTTTGGTCCACATAACCTGGTGGTTGTTCCATGTACACTTCTTCTTGTAAATCTCCATGAAGAAAAACATTTTTTACATCCATTTGATGTAAAGACCATCCTTTTGTTGCTGCCATAACAATGATTACTCTTATAATTGTCATTTTGGCAACTGGACTATCGGTCTCCTCATAGTCTATGCCATACGTTTGGGCATAACCTTTGGCAACCAATCTTGCTTTGTATCTGTTCACAGATCCATCTGCATTGTGTTTGACTTTGTACACCCACTTGCACCCAATTGCTTTCTTATCTTTTGGTAAAGCTACCAATTCAAAGTAGCATTCGCATCCAAAGCCGCCATCTCTTCATCCATGGCATTATCCCATTTAGGGTTCCCAACCGCTTGTTCAAAACAAGTGGGTTCAACCTCTTGTATAACTTTCACTATGTATGCGTAATGATGAGCTACAAAGCCATCATATGTGAGTCTTTGTACAGGGTGCTTGACTCGTGTGGATCTTCGTACTCCACTGTTGTTGTCAAATGCTTTCAAAGCTTTCTTGACCATCCGAACTCCAGGAGTAGTAATTGAGGTGATTCTTGATTCTTCACCCTCACTCTTCTCTGACTCACTTGGTTCACCATCTACATGAGAATTTTTTGATGGTGTTTAAGAACTACCATGTACAATGTTTGAAGATCTTAATCTTCCTTTCCATGGAGTGGTACTGGACCCACCAATTGAAGACTCTTGTGGTCCATTAATTAATTGTAATTCTTGTTCCACATTTGATGAAACATCACCATTTCTAACTTTTTCATCTTCTACTACCTTCGGTGGTGAGTACCAACTAGCCATTTCATTAAACACAACATCTCTACTCACTTGCAACTTCCGAATGGAAGGATTGAAACATCGATATCCCTTTTGTTCTGAATAATATCCAATGAAGATACACTTCTCAACTTTTGGGTCTAGTTTTGATCCCTTCTCATCAGGAACATGCACGTATGCAATGTAACCAAGCACTTTGAGGTGTGAAACATCGGGTTTCTTGCATGTGAATTTTTCTTCAAGTGTCATGCCGTGAACTACCGCTATGGGTGTTCGATTCATGATGTAGACTGTAGTTACTACTACTTCAGCCCAAAAAGTAATTTGGCAAATTCCTCTCATTCAACACGGCACGTGCTATTTCTGCAATGTGCCTGTTTTTCCTTTCAACAACTCCATTCTGCTGCGGGGAATAACTACATGAATATTTCCTATGAATCGCATGCTCCTTCAAGTAATCACTGAATTCATTTGAAAAATATTCTCCCCCTCCATCGGACCTTCGGCATTTGATGTTCACACCCTTTTCCTTCTCCACCATTGCTTTGAAATTCAAAAAATGTTGAAACACTTCACCTTTGTGTTTCATGAAGTAGACCCACACCTTCCTTGTGTGGTCATCAATGAAACTCACGTAGTACTTGCATCCTCCAATGGATTCTGTTTTCGTGGTCCACACATATGAATGGATCATTTCCAAAGGTTTGGAACTTACATGAGTTGTTTGAGTTGGAAATGGATGCCTAGCTTGCTTCCCCAATTGGCATGCTTCACAAACCTCCGACATCACCTCTTCTGCTCCAAATTTGGGAAGACCTCCAACAAGTTTTTGTTTCTCCATGAGCTTAAGACGTTGGAGATTAACATGGTCAACCCGCTCGTGCCAAATTCCAATGTCTCTAGCTCTTTTTCCATGTGTGAATAACATGGAATTCACCTCAGGCATGTTCACATCCAAAGTAAACATTTGTCCATTCCTTTCCCCTTTTGCAATCAATTTGCCTTGGTTCTTCATGTCTTCCACAAAACATCCATTTGGGTTGAATGTCACCTATAAACCTTGTTCCACTATCTGGCCTACGGAGACCAATTTTTTTGTTATGGTTGGAACATGAAGTACATCTTTCAAGTACTTTGTTTGCCCATCTTGCATGGACAATGGCACCTTGCCAATTTGTGTGATGGGATGCGTAGTGTCATCACCAGTTTCCACAAACCCTGGTGTCTTCAAATCCTTTGCTTCTCTAAACCATTCTCCATGGCTAGTCATGTGGTTTGAAGCTCCAGAATTCCACATACCAGACATTGTTGTCTGATATCCTATCATTGAATTTGCCATGTGCTACATCACAAACAGTTGCTCATCACCTTGATTGCTAGTTGATGCATAATTCCCTTGTTGCAACTTTCCATTTCGTGCATCATGCTCCCTTTGATAACAATTCTTTGCCATGTGCCCAGGTTTCCCACAATAGTAGCAATTTGAATCGTTATTTGGTTGTTGACCTCGATGACTTCCACCATGACCTCCACGACTTCCTCGACTTCCTCTTCCTCCAAAGTTTCCTCGTCCACCTCCATGAGCTTGACCTTCATGTTGATGATGTCCACCATGCGAGCTTCTGGGTCGACCTCGAAATGAAGTTTTACCACCTCTTCCTCTACCTCTATTGGTATTTGAGTAGAAGGCACTTTCTTGTGATCTTCCATTGGATGAAGTACCAACAATTCTCATATCTTCACTTATAAGTAGTGTTATTAAGTCTTGGAAGTTGGGAAATGTTTCTCGAACTGCAATTGAAGTACGAAACTGGCTATAGTATTTTCCAAGTCCATTTAAGGTCACGGCCACTAAATCTTCATCCTCTATAGGGGCTCTTATAGATGCAAGAGCATCTGCAAAGTTTTTCACCTTTGTAGAGTAGTCATTGATGTTCATTTTATTTTTTTGTAGATTATGCAACTCTTGTTTGAGCTGCATTTTGCGGGCTTGTGTATTAGTGTTGTATATCTTCACCAATGTATCCCAAGCTTGCTTGGGTGATTTTGCATCTTGAATATGCACAATCATGGAATCAGACACATTCAACGAAAGCCAATACAAGACTTTCCTTGCTTTTTCATGCCAAGTTTTGTTGGCTTGAATTTGTTGTTGTGTGGGGTTTTCTGGGAGAGGAGGTTCTTTCTCATCACTAGTCATGAATTCCCAGTAGCCTTTCCCCATCAAGAAATTCATAATCCTAAATTTCCACACTTGGAAATTGTTCTTGTTTAGTTTCTCAATTGCAATTTGAAAAAGATTGTCTGCCATCTCTCAAGGCACCACTATCTTCTTGGGGTTTCACAATGATTTTAATTCCTTCCTTGGATTTCTAGGATTTGGGTTAGGGTTTTCCTTCCTTAGGTTTCTAGGATTAGAGTTAGAGTTAGGGCTGAACAAAATGGACCTTGCGTATATATGTATGTCTTGAGTATTATACGAAATTTTATACTATACATAGGTTTTATGTATAGGTACGTATCTTGTATAATATTTTGTATGGTATTAAGTATATGATTACATACCACACTTTTGTATGAAGGTCTTGATAAGGTATTTGCGCTTCCCAATTTTCAAACTCCTTCCTTCAAGTTCTCCCAAGTTGTATTTGCTCCACTTCAAAAATTTGCTTTGATGTCTTCTCAAAACAACTTTTGTTTTAGCAACTTTGCAAAGCTCCACTGCCCACATATGACCTTGGATCGATCTAAAATTTTGGTGAAACATGGACAACTATGTTTACTACCTTCTCTCAAAATTTCAGCTCATTTAACTTCATAAAGTGAGAGATCTTGCTACTTTTTTGAAGTCACCTCAAATTGGGACCTAAACACAAAATGACTTACAAATCGCTCTCAGCAACTTCAAAATCCTTGAGATTTTGGGAGACACATAAGATATATGTATTCTATATCTGCTCAAAATTTCAGCTCTATTGATGATGACCACAAGGAGATATTACTTTAAAAAAAAACTAACTTCAAAATTGAAACTGAAACTTCAGATGCTTGTATCTCTCTCAATGCAAATCCAAATGACATGAAATTTCTCTCACACATATATTCCAATATGATCTATAAGATCCCAAAGCTATAGATCCAAAAATGCTTAAACAAAGGAGATATGACCAAAAAACCAGATCTGGCATAAAGTTTTCAAAAGCTCATAACTCTCACAAAACATATCCTTTTCTTTTGAAACTTTGAGAATAGAAGCATCCTATAGTCTTCTATAACCTCTCCAAGTTTCACTCCAAGATCTTTCCACAATAGATCTAGATCTAGATTTAAAGATCTGACTCCACAACTTTGATATGTTGATTTCCTCTCACTTTTTTTCTTTTCTTTTCTTTCTCTTCACATTTTTTCCTTTCTTTGTTTCTCTTTTGCACTTGACAAACTCCTATGATATTAGTAGAGACTCTCAAGCTCTAGTTCTAGAGACTTTCTAGCTCTAGATTTTTTTCAATTTTCTCACCAAACAACCCAAGCTCTGATACCATGTTAACAAATAGAAGATGTACTCAAGTGCAAACATAAATCTTTATTGAAAGGAAACTACAACATAATGCTCACAACACAAAACACAACATCAAGATCTCTCCAAGGTTCTTGTCACATGAAATACACAAACTTGTGTAATGGAGAAAATAGAACCAAACCATCAACACCAAGGTATTTAACTAAAAGACCAAACCACAAATAACCAAACTAAAATAAGTAACGAAAGTAGTTCAACCTTGTGAAAGTAACCTAATTAGTTTCATACTCCAGTAATTAATGAAACCTAACTAGTTGAGCTTGAATTCTCAACAAGTTGTACATATGAGGTAAGGTCTTTTAAAAAATGAAATGGTGATTATGTTTGGAAAAAATAATCTTAGAAAAAAAGTGCATGTGATGATATATTATGTTGTTAGGTTGTTCATTCTTATGTTTATAAACATTTGTCATTTGTGTAGTAAATGGAACCAAACATGTAAGAAAAATGTCAACACAACAAAGGTGAAATAAAATGGATATACACTATGAAGTTTAATCTCATTATTTCAATTATGCGATGCATTTTGTTTTGAAACCCACCATTTTGTGCAAGTGTAAGTTGTAATTCAATATGTTACAAGGTTTTAAGTTTTATTGCATTCTAATGATAGGTTTGTGCATGTTTCATTTGTGTATCTTACTTGCTAATTTGAAGGTAATGGCATTGCAATTATAGGAGAGTTCTACTTAGGTTACATCCAAATGTTTTTTGCATAATGTACAACTATTTCTAAGTTATCAAAGTTTGATTTCACATGTGAAATCATATTAATAAAGTAGTTTTCAAAAGCATGTCCAAGGTGCACAAAGGATATTACATTTGAAACCATTTTAATGGGTAAAGGCACTTTAGGGAGGCACCAAAAATGGCACATGACATTAGTAGAAATAAGCAAAAATGTAACCACTCCATCTATGATTTCATGCCATTAATTATTGCTTGCAATGAATTGTGATAACTTTTGCAACTATAAGTCAGTCAGATTACCAATTTTTTGGGTCATTTATGTGACTTTGTTCCAACTATTGGTTTATTCATCCTTTCAATGGGATTATTTTTACCAACATCCTAGAAGGCCTTTTATGGTTCATTAGTTGCAATTGTGACCAAAATTAGTTGGTCACAATTGTGGGTATACAAAGCTGTATTGATTGTTTATAATTTATTAAGGGATACATGAATGTACATGTGTACAATGGAGTTATGTATAATGGGTGTATTGAAATATTATGTAATTCATATTTCGAGCATATTACATTATATCAATCATATATAAAATTACACATGTATACTACGACTTCATTAAATTTGTATTAAATATATTCATGTAGGAAGATATAATGTCCATATTACATGTGTATCCAAGGTTTATATTATTAAGGTTAAATAATTTTGATATATGATTTTTATAAACATACATTAAGGGTATGTAAAGTTGTAATGCAATTACATACTTTAATATGCACTACATTAATATATAATAATAATAATAATAATAATAATAATGCATATAATTATTTAATTACCAACAATGATTAGTTAATTCATTGACTAGTTGATGATTGACATTTATTTTAAAATATTTTATTTATTCTATATCTATCAATGAATTGTAAAGAATAACCAATAATTATTATTTTTTGATTATAGATTATTTAATAATAATAATAATTGATAATTAAATACCATATTATTTAATAAATAATAATTAGTTTAAAATTATTAACTAGTTTATTATTTATCATTTTTGAACTATTAATTAATAACTTAGAACGATTTAAAAGTTTAATATTAGTTTTATTTAATATTTATTAATTAATTGAAAATTAATCATTTAAAAATAAATAAATAATAAGGAGTTATTATTTTAAACATCTAGTTTTTTCATGAACTGTTAATTAACAACTTACAATTGATTATTTGATCTTTGAATAATTTATTAATTATTAATTAGGTCATAAAAATGTAATAATCATATATATAATAATAATATTTACAATTATTGATGAACCCTATTGTTATTAACATAAATTATTATAGTGGAATAATAAATAGTAGGTAGGTTGATAAATGCATAGGTGGGTAGTTAATTAATTAGTTAGGTAGTTATTAATTAGTTAGATAATCAATTATTTACTTACTTTACTTACTCATCTATTTAATTATTTTTATCTATTTATTTGTAATATAAAATTTGATCCCATATTCTTTTTTTACATTTCCATCTTGAACATTATATAAATAATTATTTAATGTGTTACAATAAATAATTATTGTGACTTCATTTTGAATCAACGAGGCATTTGGGATGAGCCAATCAAAAAGGCTTAATCCAAAGGGAAAGTCCAAATAAAATGAAAATGTCTATGTATTTTTACCCCTCACTTACATACCGTAAGTAGGGAGGTATTTAATTTACGTAGGTATGTAGATGTTACCTACCTATTTAGGTAGGTATCTAGTTTAGGTAGGACTTACCTACCTACCTAAGTAGTTATGTATTTAGCCTAGATGAGTAGGTTGAACATACATACAAACCTACCTAGGCCTACCAACCTACTTGCTAAGTTTCACCTATGATAATATGCCATGTGGCAAGTTTTTAGAAAAAAATGAACCATGTGGCACAATTTAAAACCAACCAAACATATGACTCAAACATCCTAGATTATTCCAAAATTATAATGGGTTAAATAACCAAATGTTGCCACGTGTTGATATTAGGTTCCAACAAGTGATGTGATTTTGGATCCCACCAAAATAGTTGTACCCTAGTTGGACATGCCCATACATGTGGTTTATAATGGATGAAATTGTATACATACTTTGTACCTCCATCCAAACATGATGATGTCATCAAATTTGCAACTAATTTGCACCTTCGACTAGATTTAAATGATTGAAGGACTTTTAATTGCATAATGTCGCCTATGATTTAAAGAATAGTTGGAAACATCAATCATAAATTTGAGTTTTTCTTCTAGTGTGAATTTTTTTACATAATACATTTTTGTAGTGTATTTTGAAATCATTGCATAAATGTTATTTTTAAGAATGTCTATGTTGAAAATCAAATTATCATCTTTTTCAAAAGGTAATTTAAGTTGTGCACTTCCTAAATATCTTAAGATATAAGGTTTTTGAACAAATTTATATGAATTCCTCAAAATATTATATCAAAAAACGCTTCATAAATTTCTTTTAAAAAGTCATTATACTTCCATGCCATCTTGAAAATGGTTTGGAAACCCTTGAGTTGTCATATGCGAGTAATGTATGTTGCTTGAACTAATGAAATTAGTTGCATTATGCAGCTGTAAAATAATGATATTTATGTTCAAAGTATGGACATATAACTATCTTTTGCATTGCATGATTATTTATATGTTATTGAGTTCATTTCACAATATCACAATTTTAAAAAGCAAACAAAGTGGAATGAAGAAAATGTCATTTGTTCCATTTCAACAAAATAGAAGAAGACTTTTCACAAATTGGAAATGTAATGCATTTTGTGATGTAGATGACAATATTTGATTGTTGGTTTGTTATCTTTACAATGACCCTTTGTCAAAGAAAAGTTTTGCAATAAATAGATTGGGTGTTATAAATGTAATCAAATTCCCAAGATATGTTCAAGGAAAATATTTGAAAACAAGCTATTTTTTGAAAGGGAATAAGATTACAAATTTCAAAAATCTCAATATTTTATGTCGCATTCAAATTCAAATTTACTTCCACTTGTGATCATGTCACTATTGTGAAAAAAAAAAGTAACTTGAATGTTGAAAATGTAAGAATGACATGTTTAATCAAGTTCCAAAAACCTTGATCAAATTCAATTTCAACGAGTGACAATCAATTGTACCTCTTCAAAGTGCTAATGAAATTCCCTTTTATTTTGTTTGAAAAAACATTTCTTGATGCAGATCAACACATGTCATTCGTACAAAATTTGTTTCAATATTAATGGTATCTCGGTATTACTAAAACCATTTATATGGAGGAAAATAATTACCATGTAGCTATAGGCATCAATTTTGTGACCATACATCATCCACAACATTTTACATGTTCATATATGGTTTAACAACAAAAAGGGTGCCATGTCAATGTGACTAATTTTAGTCACAACTATAATAAAATTAATTTTCATCACATTCATAGTTTGTCAAGAATGAAATTTGAATCCTCACTTCCATGGCCATATGCCAAGTCTTTAACCATCCAACCACCACTTCAAGTGATAACAAATTAATTACATAAATATAAACATAACACGTTTATGAAAATTGAACAATACTAAAATGTTATAAAATACCTATTTAAATTCACAATGAATATCAAATTCATATGTAAATAGGTAATAGGTGATGTTTATAAATTAGTATGTAAGAATGTAGTAGGTGGTAGATAGGTATGTAGGTATCCATGTAAGTAGGTAGGTAGGTAAAAAATGTGTGTGTGATAATTAGTAGGTATTACCTACTTATTTACCTACCCACATAAGACCCCAAAAAAAAATGGCATAATGTATATGATGTTTTAATGGACATAAGTAGTTAGGTAAACATATGACATTTAATTATTAAATAAATACATCATATACATTATGTCACATAAGATTTTTAAAAGTAACACGTTTTAGTCACAATGCCACATAAAACATCAAAAGTAACATGTTTTAATCACAACAAACATACATGATAACATGTCATCATTATGTCATGTTATAGTGATTGAATTTAATCATGATGCTACTAGCACTACAATTTTCACATAGGTTTTCCACGCTTCATGTGTCATCCATAATGATTGTTTTAATTAAAGTGAAAATTGAATTTAGTCATAATGGACATTACTACTTCTGTAATCAGTCAAATGAACATGTTTAGTCATGTCAATCAAGAAAATTTGATTGTGTAATCAAATTGAAGTGATGAAAAGGACATGATTTTGTTCTAATGACGTGAAGGCTATACATTAAACAAACATTATCACATTCCATAAATCTAGCCACTAAAACCACCAAATTGTTTGCCACATATCAACTTGTGTGGTGCAACACAAACCCCTTCAATGGGTGGAACTTTTGTTTAAATTTATTTGTTGATGATTATTCACAATACAATAATGCATTCTTCTTATCTAGAAATCAAATATGTCTTTGAAATTTTTAAAATGCAAAAGTAAATTGAAACCACACTGCCAATAAAATAAAAATATTTTGTTTTGGTAATGGTGGTGAATTCATATGTAATTTAAAGTTTAATCAATTTTGTATTAATGATGTAATATAGTTCCAATCGATGGTGCCCCACAATTTAAGAAATGGTTTAGTCAAATGCAAAAATTGAACATTTGAGGATTCAATTCAACTATCATATTTATGTTAAAGAAAAGTTGTAGCCATTACATGCCATTTACAAATTCAATCTTTTACAAACTCTTTGCACACAATCACCCCATTTGATCTTTTGTTTAACCACAAGCCTCAAATTAGTGATCCTTTTTTGTTGGGGATGTCCTACGCCCTTGTACTAATTGAATTTTTTGAATTTTTTTTGAAAGGTCATTAATTGTATTGTTGTGGGTAATGGAAATCCGCAAAGGGTTAAAAGGTAACCTTTGCAATTCTAGTAAAAAAAAATCTTTTAAAATTAAAACATTATTTTCAATGATGTTTCCACATATTTTAAAGGGGAAGTTTCCATGAACAACAATTGGACTCTACAAAACTTGGAATGGATCATGATGAAGATGCAAAACCTCAAAATATTTGACCTACCACAATTCATTTCATCGTTTCAAATCTCAAATAAGTGGTGGAGTTACATCAAGTCCTTTGAAGTCAAGAAACTCAAGTGTTTTAAAACCACAACCTATTTCACCAAAGGTAAAAAAACGTCCAATTTAAACCCATATTGAGAAAGTTATTTGAATAAAAGGACATTAACCCAACATATCAATTTTACATAACCAAAATTGAAATTGAAAAAAAATGGTGTATAACAATACAAAAATGTTAATAAATTGCTAGTTTGAGGTTGATGCAATTGATATTATGAAGTTTGCACCATGTCATGCTAATGCAAATTATGATTTTTATGGATCACTTTCATTATTGACGAGCATGGTGCTCTCAAGAATATATATAGCTTGGTAAACATGCAAAAAGTGAAGTTGTTATGTACATATAATCTGTCGTTTAGTGAATTTTAGGGAACTTTTAGAGTTGATATTTTTTATTAAATGATTTTTTGGGAACCTTTGGGTAAGGTTTTGGATTTTTTTGATATTTCATAACCTTTGGTTTAAGGTTAATGCTCCTTTCCCCAAACATAAGGATTTCTTGCGTATTAAGCTATAAGTATTTTGGGAAGGGGTTGATATGGATAATGGTTAAGTTTTAGGTTATCAATTAGATTGTCAAAACAAATAAATTTAGTTCTCACAACAAAATTTTTGATTACTATTTTATACTTCAATAATGCAAGTGCACACATTCATGTTTGTGCATAGCTTGAAAGCCCTAACTACTATCTCTTGCTTCAACAATGCAAGTGCACACATTCATTTCTATGCATCACCAAGTTATGATAAAACTACGGAGAGAGAAAGTCTTGCCTACTATTTCTAGCACCACCAAGTTGTGCTAAAACTACCGAGAGGGGAAGCTTGGACTATTATTTCTTGCTTCAACAATGCAAGTGTTCATTTTTGTGCATCGCCAAGATGTGATAGAACTATCAAGAGGGGAAGTCCCCATTAACTTACACTTCCTATATGTTAAGGTTCTTGTCAAAACAATAATTTTCATATTAGTATTGTGAATCTAAACCTCCAAAATTGTTGAATGAAAACTCTAGCTTAAGCCAAGAGTCTACATCAAATGGAAAATCAGAGACAATGACCACTAAACCCTAACAACCAAAACATTGTTGAAAAACTCAATTTGTTATTCACAATTCTAGACAAAAAAAGAAGAAGTGAAAACACTCATTCTAGGGTTTGTGGTTCAAACTTCAAACCACAATCCTGTAAATAGGTGGATCCTAGGTTAGGGTTTAGATCCAATTATTGAGTCATGGGTCAAGTCAGGGTTAAGTTCTCTTTATTACCCTTACCCAGAACCGCCCAACACTCATTTATACATCTATTCTCTTGCCATTACAAGTCCTTTCATGGACCCAAACATTGTACTTGCTCTAAAAAGACTTGGTTTTGGTTTAAGGCCTTTATGATGCAAATTTCAGCAATTTTGTTTTTCCTTTGATACAAAGGCAAAACTATTGTAAGCCCTAAAAGTTTAGTTTCATTTGACAAGGTGAAAGGCAATTTCCATCTTTCAATTTGGAGTGTGGCATTGGGTTAGAGTGGTGTAAGTATATTAGCATTTGTAAATTAAATTAAAATAATCACAATTTTTGCTTTTTTTTTTTTTTTGGGTTTTTCTTTGGGGTACATATTAGTTGCCCAGGTCTCAACATCCAAAGACCCAAGTTCCAAACATTGAATATGGTTCAAAAGGAGCGTGTCACATTGTGGCCTTGCCATTTACATTAAAAAGTATTTAAAGGAAAAGCAAGAATTAATGGAAAAAACTCAAATATATTTCACCATGCAAAAATATAATCTTAAAAAAAAAATTATTATTACCACTAGGGGCCAAAATCCCTTAAGCTACCATACTCTATACTGAAACTAAACACAACAATATCCTTTGCCTTGGTTTAGGGTTCAATGCAAGGCCAAAGAAAAGGTTTCCCTTCTGTATTATTGCTTAATATGATAGCTATAGGGAGAGAAGAATTAGGAACCCAAAGTAATAAAGGAGGAAGCCTTGCATTGAAGGAATATATCTGTTGGAGTTTTAATGAGTTACTCCTTTTATTTTGTCTTAAAGTTTGAACTCTTAACACATAAATGCAATTTCCTTCACTCTCAACGGGTCTTTTGAATCTTTGGTTTTGTAGTAATAAAAGCTCTGGAGTGTCAGGCTTTGCAAAAAACAGTTATTGGGTGTAACACTTGTGAGTAAATGGGCTTTGGCAAAAGGATATCATAATTGGGTTTGTGTCAGTAAATGGCTAAAGCAAAAGGGGATACAGGAATTGGGTTTTGTGAGAGTAATAAATGGGCCTTGGAAAATTCAAGTCATGGGTTTTTGTGAGTGATGGTTTTTCATTTTCAAGTGAAGGGCAACATAATTGGGATTTGTCAGTAGAGTTTCTTTGCAGGAGATGATAATTGGGTTTTGTGAGTAAAGGAAGCTTTGCAAAAAAGTATACCATAATTGGGGTTGTGAGTAAATATGGCTCTGAAAATGTATATCTTAATTGGGTTTTGTGAATAAGGGCATTTACAAAACATGTATCATAAATGAAGTTTATTGAGTAATTGGGTTTTGCAGAAGTATGTCATAAATTGGGTTAATGGGTTTGCTAAAGGAAATCATAATTGGAGTTTGTGAGTAATCATTAGCTGTTCAAGTACTTCAGCTTGGTTTTTTCTGGCATAATAAGAGTAGGAAGGTTGTTTGGAAGGTTGGTGCAGTCCTTGTGTGGTGCAGAGTCTTCAGCCTAGTATCTAAGCAGCTAAGCTACTTTCTGTGTGTAAGTATGTTTGGATGCTGCAGGTGGATTTGTGCCCCACCTTTGGGGGCTATGCTGAATTGTTCCAGAAAGTTGAGTGAGGACTTGGGGTACACACATCCCCAGGACTAGAGGAAGAATCTGATATGTTTTTATGAGTCAGGACTCAGGAGGCTCAGTTTCGTCTACCTACTACCAGCTGGTCTTCAGTACTGACTTCTGAGTTTTACAGGGGCCTTTGTGAGCTTTCCCTTTGCAGTTATCCACTCAATTCTATGTTTCTTCTATCCTCTCTTGGGACAATTTGGTGGTGTTGTCTCTTGGACTTCTGTTGTTATGCGAAGGTCAGATGCATAGACTCCAGAGCCCAGATACCTTCAGGTGTTTGGGATCTTCTTGTTCTAAGTTATATAATACTATCTCTCTCTTTTATGGGAGGAGATTAGTTATCCATATTGCGTTGTATGGAAATTTGATCTCAATTTGATGTAACTATAGTTATATGATGGCAAATCCGCAACATGAATTTTGTGGTTTCATACATATTATTGTGAAGTGTTTGAGGTGTTTACCATAGTTGTAATATGTGCCACGATCACACATCCAAGTGTCAAGCATGGGTGACCACCAAAAGAAATACCCTATCCTGTTCTAGCAGAAGAATCAACATTACCCTTTCTCTGTCAATTAGAATGTGTGTCTATCTTTCTTCTAGGGAAACAAGGGGATCAAGTACTCAGCATTCGTCAGCGGTATCAAGTGGTTTTGGCAAAAGTTTTACACATTGGGTCTTTAAGTGATGATTGGATCGTCGACTGAATGCCCACCAGCAGTTTAAATAAACCGTAAGTACATTGTTTTTTCAACAAAGGGAAGAAGTTCATAATCTTTGTCTGCTTTTATCAATTGTACTTGTTTGGGTGCTTTGTGAGAGAGCAATGATCCACTCTCTTCTGTTCCCCTCACTCCCAACAAAAGAGCCCACATAATTTCCACCCTTGCAAACAATGAACAAGTTTCTTTTCTTTCATTCATTTTCAAAGCAAAACCAATAGATTGGCGGGAGATGAGAATTGTTAGTGTTTTGAATGAGCTTTATGTAAATGAATGTCACACACCATGCATAAGTTCTACAACGAGGTGGAGAAAATGGATTCCTTGAAAACACAAATATGATTGACACACATGATTGATCATCTTCCATATGTACCCAAGTTGGAATCGTAATGAAGATTTGGACAATACATGGGGTGAGCTTTTTAAAAACCTGAAAAAAATACATTAGGATTCAACGAGGGTGAAACTAAAAGAAATCCCCTCAAATTTGGTGGTAGACTAAGTTTCATCCTGTCTTTCCTTTTGCCTGAGCGCCTCCACTGCTACTACGTCCGTGTACACCTATTGTAATTAGTCTCTCTGTGCACTGAATGCTGGGTTTCAGCATTTCATACTGAGATTTAATAAAATTTCACGGCTTTGCACGGATACCACTGAAAGTGGGGGAGAGAGGAGGCGAAAGGAGGCCCAAAGACAGGGTGAATACAGGGTAACTTTTGGGATAACTCGAATTAAGTCACTTTGTAAAGAAGCTTCTCCAATGTTGATTGTTGAAAATGGGTCCCACAAATTGATTGCAACATTTTGCTTGAAGCATGGGATGGAAGCTGCCAGGGAGGGGACCCAGAAGGGCATCTACCACCTAATCCATCATCTAGTATCTATTTACTTGTTCTTTCTCCAGGACATGGAACTTGTACTTACATGAAAACTGATTGATTCCAGTCCCTGGATGGCCTCTCTCTCTCTCTCTCTCTCTCTCATATGCTCATCAAAATGGTGAGCATTTACACCACCAACTTATCAAGCTCGCAATCTACTCTGATTTCACTGTTCCCACTCATCCGTGAAGTTGCATGAGCTCTGGACATGAGCTTCTTCGTGTGCTGGAATTATGTTCTTTCTTGCAACAAAAACTATGAACAAAAAACGGGTTTTTTTTCAAAATCAAAACAGTCAGGTGCAACAAGAGAATTTCCTAGCTAATTTAGCCACCCAATTATTCTCGCACACTATTTTGTGCTCCAATGAATCATATAGTTCATTTTGGCATGTGATGTTTTGCCCCTGAAACTTGTGCACTTGAAATGTTGGGCACCTATTAATAATCACCCAAAGAGATGTTTTCTTTTCAAGGGGAAACCCTCGGAAGAAAGCAAGGCCTCTCATAACTTATGTACTAGGTAGCCAACCATGGTTACCATAAATCTCCTATTGAGGTTTGAGAGTGACAACATTATCTCCTATCGTTGGATGAATCTTGTCAAATGCTCCTCTCAATAGATGAAAAACTTGTGTCCAAATGTCTTGTTCAGATGATGTACATAAGTACACACATGGAAGAAAGAAGGGTGAGAGAAGTTATTCTTGGTGAACAACAAGTGAGCAAACCAATCAAGACCTTGAGATCCTCCGGACTATAAGGTTATGGCAAGGAGGTGAGGGTTGACTCTTGTACCGTAGTTAACCATAGTGGTTAACTATAGACTAACCATTTCACATGCATCTACCTATGTAATACCCACAAAGTGTGCCTTTACTTAAATAAAATGTTAATCACTTACATTCTTTACCCACTTACTCATGTTACTTATTACTTAACCCACTTACATGGAGAGTTACCTAGGTAGGAGAAGGGGGGGGGGGGGATCTAGAGGGTTTAGACTTCAAATTTGTTACCTAGGTGGAACGAGGGGTGTGTCACACTATGATGGCCTTGCCATTTCACATTAAAAAAGGTATCTTAAGCCCAAAAAGAAGGATTATAGAAACTCAAATATTTTCATCATGCAAAAAATGTAATCTTCAAAAAATCATCTCAAAGAAACCAAAATCCTTCAAGACATTATAACTCTATATAATAAACTAAATCTCAAGTTTTCAACACAAGCCCAAAATTATCGTTTTTTTCAAAAATCCTCATATAAAAATAGACCTATTATTATTATTATTATTACCTAGTAGGGGCCTATAACAATCCCTTAAGCTACTATACTCTATAATGAATCTAAACACTAACAATATCCTTGCCTACCAAGGAGCTCCTCCGCTTGATGGCTGAAATTGATTGCAACCAAATGATCCCTATGCCCCCCACCACCATGGGAATTCGGTGAAACCTAAATGTGTCAGCTCAGGTTAGGTTGGGGGATATATGCTTGGGGAGTTCCCCAACTAACAAAGCTGGTGTTGGGACGAGGTTGTTATGATGAAGAAGTTGTAGTAGGTAAACTCTTTTGGCTAAATCATCATATAGGTAATTTATCATGTTCATATTTTTTTGGGGCTAAATCATCATATAAATAATTGACACTTCCATAGACAAATTTGGCTAAATCATTGGTTATAGATGATTGTTACTTCAATTACAACATAAAATTAAAAAAAGAAAAAAAAGAAGAGCCGACTACCCTTCAATGCACTTTGTATTGAGAGAATTCAGCGCATACTGGGTTGATGGGATTGAATCGCGATTCCCCTCATCATGCTTGTGCTTTTCAGCTCAAAACTACAGTTGTGCAATGCAGCCATGAAAACCATAAGTATGGGACAACCACAATATAGCCTTTTGTACATGAGTTAGGCTAATGGGTTTTGGAGTTAATGGGTTTGTACTTCACATGACAACAATGGAAAATTAGAGTGCTTCTTTGTACATGAGTTAGGCTAATGGGTTTTGGAGTTAATGGGTTTGTACTTCACATGACAACAATGGAAAATTAGAGTGCTTCTTTGTACATGAGTAAGGCTAATGGGTTTGTACTTCACACAAGAACAATGGAAAATTAGAGTGCTTTGTACATGAGTTAGGCTAATGGGTTTGTACTTCACATGACAACAATGGAAAATTAGAGCGCTTTCTACATGAGTTAGGCTAATGGATGGGTTTGGAGTTAATGGGTTTTGTACTTCACATGACGACAATGGAAAATTAGAGTGTGTGAATTGGCTTGGGAATAGAGGAATTGAAGTAAAGGTGTGATTTGGAACTATGCATGCAACAACTCCTAAACAGGCAATTCACCAGCCACAATGAACCAGCAGTCACCAGGTACACCATAGTGGATGGATGGATGGATGGATGGATAGATGTTGTTTGGCCAGGAATAAAGCACTATCTCATACACATATAGCCACTTTCATTCCTTACCTACTTAACCATGATGCTTAACCTTACCTAGGTAGTATGAGGGTAAGTACAAGGGTTTAAGGATAGGTTATCAAGATGAAAACTTGGATGCTTATGTGTGGATGACATAAGGAGTTCACAATAATGGATGGTGCATTGGTGCCCCCAACATGTTATATGTGCACATAGTTTTTTATTGGAGACAAATACAATATTTATAAAAAAATGAATAAATAGATTATTTTCCCCACTTATTTACATCTACTAATCAATCTCATTCATCAATTACAAATCATTAATATTATGTCACAAAATGTTATCCTTCTAAAAATATCATTTTTTTGATGAACAAATCATTCAATTATTTAATTTTTTCCCTCTAAGATCTAGTCAAGTTTAAATAATTCATTTAAATAATGTCTAATTAATTAAATTTTTCATAAAATTCAAAAGCTTATGTCCTTAGTCGAATATTTTCAAGATAAGATCCATAAGTTTGAATTTATTTATTTTCATTAATTTGTTCATCTTTCTACTTTAAAATCACATTATTATTTATTTATTATTTTACGCTTAATCAATGTAGGTTACTTGTACAAAGGTGTAGCGAACATATTAACATACATTTGACAACAACTTGAAAATAAATTATATTATTTTTAAAAAAAAGTTCAAATGTTCAAAAGTTGTTAATAATAATAAATTTTTGGATAGAAAATATTCAATTTGTTGAAATGAAAAAAATAAAAAAATAAAAAATTTGATAGAGGTGTTGTAGTTGCTAAGGTACTACTAAGGTATACAAATTGGGGTAACCATAATACTACAAACACGGAACCACAATATTTGGCCCATAAGGGTCTTCTTCTTCTTCTTCTTCTTGTGCGGCGCAAGCTTTTCCTTGTAACAGCAACAAAAGACTGAACAAAACAACAAATCCCACCACCACAGTTTGCATCGCATTTTGCATTTGCATTTGTATTGCAGGAGCTGCTGCTGCAGCAGATGGGGAAAGAACAGCTTTCTTCTTCCTCCAACAATCCCGCCTTATTTGCTGCAGCATTTGTGTCAGTGAGTCTTGTCAGTCATGTCAGACAAGCTGCTGCTGCTGCTGCTGTTCCGTTGTAAAAGCAATCGAGCGAGTGGCTTTCCTTCCATGCTCTTCTCCGCCAAGAAAATAGCAGCAGTATCCTCTTGCGAAAAAATCAGGTGCATTGTCGTTGTCTTGTGCCCATACAAACACACCGCACGCTTGTTTGCTGCCAAACGTTTCACCAACGAGTCGGAACTGACGAAGAGATGGACACATATAGAAGAGAGATACGCACACATGCACAGGGAGAGAGATAGACACACACACACGCACACATACACACACACACACACACACACACACTCACACACACACATACACGAGAGAGAGATTGTGAAACCAACCAGCTTACAATCCTGTTGTTTGTGAAATCGTTACTCTTATCTCGTGTTCTTTGGTAAGTGTAGTTGAAATCTAGAGTCATTCTCTGTTCCAAATCTCACGAGATGCTAAGGTATATGGTTTCGTGCAAGTGATTTTGCGAGGTCTGACATTCTGTTTTGAATGGTTGATTGTTTTGTTTTGTTTTCCCTTCTTGTTTTTCTCTTTCTCTTTCTCTCTCTCTCTCTCCCGGAGAACAATAGCGATAGCTGTCGTGCATGCAAATGTAGTTAACGTCGTAGTCTTTTTCTCGCATTTTTATGTTGTTTTTGCAGTTGTGCAGCAGTGATGATCTTGAAGGCCGTGGGTCATGGCGCATTGTAAGTGTGTGTGTGTGTGTTTTTTTTTCGTTTAGCTTTTGTTGTTGTTCTCGCATTTGATGTGGATGTTGCATTTGTGTAGCAGTGATCGACCGTCTGAAATGCGATTATACATCAAAGCGCATTCGTGTTGTGTTGTGTGTGTGTGTGTGTGTGTGTTTTGTTGTTGTTTTGGGTTTAGGTGTTAACTCGTGGAGGACGCAATTTTTCTTTTGTTGCAGCTCTTCTTCAAGAGCTTATTATGACTGCAATAATATTGATCGTTGTTGGACTTGGATTGTGCAGCTGAATCGGGCGCTGGCCACAATCTCTTTTCTTTGTGAGGAGAAGTGGGCTTGTTGAAGCAGCGACTGACTCTTGAAGAAACGCTGGAGGTGCAAAGGTAGTAGCCAGAGGTCTCTATCCTCGTTCTTTTATGGTTTGTTCCGAGCTCTGTTTTCTTGGTCGATGCATGCTATTAGCATGCTGTTTGTGAGCAGGGGTTCGGCTTTGCAGTGGTGGCTCATGCTCTGGTTTTCGCACTACTGGCAATGTCTTCTCGTTTCGATACAATGCTGCTGCTACTACTGGATTGTGGCGAAGCACCGGCTAACTTCTTTGCCTCACCATCGATATCATGTTCTCTTCGACTCTTGAGTGTTCTTGCGCTTGCGAAAATCACGTTTCGAGCGCTTTGTTTCCTCCTCTTTCTCTTAACCTTTCTTTTCAGTAGATCCCTTGTGGGTACTGGGTGTTTGTGTAGTCATAAACTGCTCCAAAGTGTGCGTGAAAGGTTCGAAAATTGTTGCAGGCGGTGGTGATAATCAGATGATGCTGAAGCAAACAAGGGCCGAATGGAATCACCACCACTTTTGGTGAAAACTGCATGGGTGCTGTTCAAGAACTCACGCCTAATGAGCTTTCGTTGACGTTTGTGTCTGTGTCTGGCTTCAGATGAATCACCCAGGATCGTGCATCAACAGCAACAGAGTTTCTTTCCAGCTACCTTCTCTTACGGACGCTCTCCAGAGCTGTATCAATTCGAGAGCAAGCTCTCTTCACTGAGAAATTGGGAGTGAGATGTGATACAAGCTGCTGCTCTGAGGACTCGACCGACCCACACTCGGGGACTACAGCTGCAGGTTGCAACCAGAAATCCAGGTGGTTTGCTAGCCAGCTTGTAGCAATTGCTGGCATAACGGTGCAGCAATCCTTCGTGGCGGAAAAAGATGGGGAATCCTTCCCCAGGTTCCAAACTCAAGAAGACTACAACCCCCTCAAAGACGACGACAAGTCATCGGCACCCACCTTCTTCTTCTGCAACCCTTCCCGGAAGTCTTGATCGTCTTGGGAAACAAGATGTGGCTTCTCCTGAAAAGGGTAGCAATGGAGCTGGAAAATCTGTAGCTAGCTCCACTGCAAGCCCTGGTGGAGGAGGAGGATCTGGGGAGAAGGGTATACAGTCACCTGCTGTGAAAGATATTCGAGTAATAAGAAGGAGATCCAGATCTTCATTGGGAGGTACAGACGATTTTGTGCAGCTTGGCATTGACTTCAATCAAGGCAATCCGCCTGCTGATGAGAAGAAGATCACTGGACCACCTGTTGAAGAGAAGAAACACCCTTTTCTTCTCGCACGAGGTATGCTGCTGCCGTCCAGAAATGTTACTCACTGTTGTTGTCTGTTGAGAAATCTATGAATGTTGTCTGGCAACCTCGAGGTAACCCCAGTAGCTTTGAACAAAGACATCAACTGGTGCTTGCTATTTCATCCTATAAATTGAGACATTTTGTAGAATGGCCAACACATTTCATAGCAGGTTTTGGAAGACCAAATACTGGACTGATCTCATCATAGTCTTTTACAAAGAAGTGTCAGAGTACACAAGTGCCTTGCAATCTATTCCTTCAAGTGACAAGAGTGGTGAAATGTTGACCTCAATGTGCATTACCATGGATGGGTTCAGGAGGGCTTGGCAGAAATGGTGTGCGATCTGGTAGTCCTTCTCAGCCATTGCAATCTCCTGGGGCAAAACAATGCACAACTTCTACACCACCTGGTAAAGAGAAGACTGCACTAGCACGAGCTGGATCTGGATCCACTTCAGTTCTTTCACCAAGAAAACTCGACATGACCAGCAGAAAAGTAGAGAAGGAACACTCTTTAACAGAGACCCCAACAGCGAAACGAGTGCAGGGGGATTCTGTTGTGATTGGACGATCCAAGCAGAACCGGAGTGTGAAGCTTCAAGGAACAGGGAAGTTGGTTCCTACTGAGAATAGTTGCCCTCTACTTGCATCCACTGATGTTCTTCATCCATCAAAACCTGGTCAGTTTCTTATGTTCACCCTGTTATTGCTGTATAGGTTTCTGCATTGTGTCGTGTGTGTTTGTAAGCTGTAGAAGAAGATTATCAAATTTTGGAAAGAACTGTGGTTTTTTAGATTATGAAGGTTGTGGCACGGGAGGGGAATGTCTCTGTGTGGCTGAGAGAATGACAAAGATTTTGCTGTTTGATTCTCAGGTTCATGAAGCAGGTTCTTTGTTTCACATAGCTCACTTGGTGTTCCAGATGTTGTCCTGTATCTGGTTGAAATATTTTTGATGGCAGTTGTACTCCTCTTGAATTTGCCCCAGACTTACCTGTGACTTGAACTTGAATCCTCACACTTAGCAAGTGTTTTGCTTGCTACACAGGCTTTGAAAGGAGATTGATATCAGAAGGATTGGCAAGTGAAGTCTTGACCAGGCCAGAGATTCCAGACTCTGTAGAGTTGCCAGCTTACAGCAATAGTAAGGAAGTTGATCATGTTCAAAATGACCACCAGCAATTTCCTACTTCTGATACAGAAGAGAAGAGAAGTTCCGTAGTTTGTACCAAGTTGCCACCAAGCCTCAACTATGCACAACTGGGACAGCTATCCTCAGTGTCAGTTATCAACTCAGAGACAAGTTCTAGACAAGATGAGGAGAACCCAACTTGCTCATCCCTAGAGGAAATGAGCAATGTCGAGGATAACCACAAAGCCCTCCACAGTTCAGATCCAGGAGTATGCACTTCAGCATCCACGATCTCCATATTATCACTTTCTGCACAAATGGTTCCTGGGCAGCAAGAGGGGCAGGTGGTTACACCAGACGTTGAGGTGAGAATCCAAGGTATGGGTTGCTTGCCTTTGGGGAAAGTTGTGGATGTGGAGAACCTCCAAGAAGAAGAGCTGGACTGTGCAGATACTGATGATGAAATCAAGTTAGCTCTCCAAGCTTTACAGTCACTTTCTTCAGACCTGGCTTGTGAGCAGCAAGGTTGGAATGAAGGTGATATTGAGGAGCCCATTGTCAGTGCACTGAACAACTTCTCAATCTACCAGGCCCCCAATAATATCAGGGATGTGCAAGACAAGAATGCTGATGTGCAGATTCCAGAATCAAGGCAAAGTGCATCCATTCATGCAATCTCTTCAGAGGCAGCCTCTGAAGAAATCTTGGAGGAGTTCAGAGCAAACCCAGAGAAAGGAATCCCAACTGGGTTCCTGTCTGATAATGTCTTTTGTTCTTCTGACTTATTTCATACTTCCGTAAATCTGGTGAATTTCACTGAGGTGGATACCAACAGTGATGCATTGCCTGCTCATGAGCAAGAAGCTGTGGAGTTACTTTCACACACATCACTTGAGAGGAAGTCAGTTACACTTGATTGTGGAGTAGGCAAAGACCTTGCGAAGGCAGATTCTCTGCTTATGGTGCTGTCACCAGATTCAGCGTGTCAGTCAGCTCAGAGCAGTGGAAGTATGCATGCTTCTAACCAGGAGTTGACTGCAGCCACAATGATGAAGGAGGCCCTGGTCTATCCAAGTAAATCTCATCCTGATGGTCTTGGTGGAATGGAGGAAGACTTGCATGCTGTGGGGACCCATTCTGAAAGTGCAGCATGTTCTCCTGATGCTTCACAAGTCATTATGCCTTCTGAACATGACCAGGAATTGCATGAGAACAAGATGTCCACTTGCCAATCAGGATTGCAAACAGACTCTCTTGGTAGTAAGCATGACATCCCTTCAGAAGAGATAATAGTTCCACCTAATGTTACCAAGGAGGTTGACATTCAATCACAAACATCTGCTATGGCACAACAGTCTGAACTGGATGTAGAGGAGCCCACATCTGTTGGTGATGCCAATCAGGAACAGGGTGCGAGCTCAAAGATGACTTCTATGGTGTCTGCTATATCACCGTCTTTGGACACATCTCATGCAATTTACCATGTATCTCCCATGCCATGCCCTAAGCAAGAGCCCGAAGCTACATCAGGGAACATCAGGCCAGCTTCTTTCACCCTTGGAAAGCTGGTTACCTCAAACTTGGGGCTTGAGGGCTCTGTTTCTAAGCAGGAATCTAGTGATATCTTCCTGGAGCCAGACTCAGGCTTCCATTATCATTCTTTAGGACCCAAGTCATCACAAGAGTTAGAGCCAGCCACGTCCTCTTTCAACGAGGAGATATCAAGTTCCCTTGATGATGAAGGAGCAGCTATGAACAGCAAGGAGCTACCCTCCTCTACTACAGATGCTGGTGATGGGGAGGATGCCTTTGAACTTGAAAAATATCCTGAGACAGAAGAGAGTGCCACAAACGTGCTTGTCTTACCAAACATCCCCCATCTGAACCCAGTCCAATTGGATCAGGAGAGTTCTGTTGCACTCAATTCTTTCCACAAGTCACCTGCTGCAGATCACTCAGTTGAACTGAGATCTGACAAGGTAGTTGCCACTTTCATTTCCAGTAAAGGCAACAAGGATCTTGTAGAGGCTGCAGTCTCCAAAGTTGAAACTTGCAAGGACCCTGCTGACGGTATGATGGATCTGAGTGGAAGTTTGGAACCACTGGATTGCCAAATGTCTGCCGACTGCATTTCTCCAAATTTCCAAGAGGTACCAGAAGAAGGGGTGACCAGCATTCCCAAGAGTATTGCATACACAGAGGAGGAAGCTACAAACAGTTTTCATGAAGGGAACACAGCATCTCTGCTTGATGAACTCTTGGATTGCGCAAAATTTGAAAATAGCAGCACTTCACCAAAAATTGATCATATTTCGAAGGAAGGGTGGACTGAAAATGGTGCATGTGGAGAGGAAGTTATACACAATCTGGATAATGTCAGTGCAGCATGTTTGCATCAGGAAGCATCAGATTGCCAAAACACTGAGAACTGCACTTCACAACAATTGCAATCATCTCAAGGGGTGATGAATTCTCCTGAGGGTGTTGCATATGCAGAGGAGAGTGCAGACATTGTAGATGAAGAGAGCATAGCATGTGTTCTTCAGGAACCACTGGATTGCCCAAAAGCTCAAAATTGTCCTTCACCCGAAATTCATGGAGTATCACAAGAAGGGGTGGCCGATACCTGCAAGAATAGTGCATGTGCAGATGACACTACAGACAATGTGGATGCAGGGAGTACAGTATTTTGTCTTCAGGAACCACTGGTTTTCCAAAATCCTGAAGATAACACTGCACCAAATATCCAAGAAGTAGCAGAAGAAGGTGTGACCAATGTTCCTGAAAATTATGCTTATGCAGAGGATGCTACAGACAGTGTTGAAGAATGGAGCACAGCTTGTGTGCTTCAGGAACCATTGGATTTCCCAGAATCTGAGAACGGCAGTTCATCAAAATTCCAAGTATCAGATGAAGCGGTTACCGATGTTCCTGAAAGTGGTGAACTTGAAGAGGAGGCTACAGATATTGGTTGCCCAAGTTGCCCACTTCAGGAACCACTGAATAGTCTTAAATCTGAATATCTCACTTCACAGGACATCCAGGTAGTAGAAGGGATTAACAACATTTCAGAAAAGGGTGCATTAGTAGAGGATGCTTCAAATAAGTTTGATGAAGGGAGCAAGGCATATCTTCTTCAGGAAACACTGGATTGCCCAAACTCTGACAAAAGCACTTCACCAGAATTCCAAGCAGTCACAGAAGATAAGGTGACCAATGTTACTGAGAATGCTGGATGTGTAGAGGTGGCTGCAGGCATTGTGGAGCAAGGGAGCACAAGAAGTCTACTTCAGGAACCATTGGATGGTTCAACATCTGGAAACAATTCTTCACCAGAAATCCACGGATTCTCAGAACAAGGGGTGACCAATGCTCCTGAGAATGATGCAGGTGTAGAGGGGCATCCAGACTTAGGGGATGATGGGAGCACAGCATACCTGCTTCAGGAACTAGTGAATTGCCCAAAATCTAAAAACATCACTTCACCAAAAATCCACCAAGTATCAGAAGAAGAGGTGACTGCCCCCCCTGAGAATGATTCACTTGCAGACAATTTTACAGGCGGTGTGGATGGAGGAAGCAGGACATGTTTGCTTGAGGAAACAGGTTTTAATTCCTTACAGGTGGGGTTTGGTGCACCATTGATACTTGTGAAGGCTATACAGGAAGAGACTGAGTCAGCAGCACAGAAGGACCTGATTCCAGCTGATGGAGGGCCTGTTGAGAAACTGCCATATACCCCAGGAATTGGAAGGGACATGACTCCGATGACAGAGAATGCACATCATTTGAATGTTGTTACACAGGATGACGCTAAAGGGGTCAGCATCCATCAAGGACTAGGTGTTGATGAGAAGGTGAGAAACTGTTTCTGTTCTTAAACATCCTTGAAACATATCTGAATCCTGTTTAGTGAGGAGCATAGGCATGAGAGGCAGTATCCTTGAGGAGAAAATTGATACTCGCATCTGTCTGTTGGCATAGACATGTGAAAGATTGGTGTCCAAGAGCGGTGGAATGTGATGAATATTTAATATTCTTTTCTCTGGACTGTTGATTGGGCAGTTTCAATTTGTAAGAGAATCTTTAGTGAATTGGATTTTGAGCTGGATTTGTTTGGTATGTGGCAGGTGAGTTCAACCACAGTGCAGGATCTTCCTGCATATGAAGCTTCAATAGACACTGATAAGAAGATTGAAAATCTGGAGGCTGTTGTTGGTCATGGTGTCGCACCCTCACCAATGAAGCATCAAGAGACAGGAGCAACAAGAATGGCAAGATCTGATGCCATTCTTGTGGGGGAAGCAGGAAAAAGTGCTCGAAACACAGATGGTGTGCTTGGGAGTGCAGTTGAAGGCATGAACGAACAACTGAAAGAGAAACTGGATAATGTTGAGGGTCTTGGAGTGAAGTGTTTAACAGAGGAAGATCCAGGCATCTTGGAGGAGGAGAAGAGCCCCAAGTTTGGTCTATTTCTGAATACTCTTGCCAGTTCTGAAGGTATGTTTGTTTTCATGTTAGTTCTCTGTTTTCTTGATAGGTGTTCTTCAGATAAGTCCTATGCTCACAAAACTTGAATGAGGGTGGAGCAGGTATAATTGTTGTGGGTCTCTATGCAGAGGACTTCAGCAGACAACCTTGAATCTTGATCTCACTAGATTAAAATGAACTCTAAGCTTGAGTACTGTTCTGATTTGTAGTCGGACCTGCAATAGTGTGCAAGTGCAGTACTCAGAAAGTCTAAATTTCTGGGACATTTTATGTGTGAAAAGCTTGTCATGGGTCCTATCACTTTGCAGTCCATTCCATTGTCTCTTCAATTTTGAGTTCCTTTATCTCTTAGAGTCCTGATATTTTGCAGTCTATTCCATTTTCTCTTTGCATGTCCATATGTCTCAGAGTCCTAACATTTTACAGTCCATTCCATTGTCTCTTTGCAGGTCCTTTATCTCTCAGAGATGATGTCTTTGATACATCTGATGTAGGTGAGGAAGTAGTTGCATACAGCATGGTGTCAGAAGGAAACTTGGATATGTCAGAAGATGATAGAGTTGTTATGCATATGCTGCCTGAGATCAGCACTGAAGCTGCTGCAATGGGTGTTTCCTCATATTCTGACAACGTCATGAGGGGAGAACATCAGGCAGATCCTGGTTACCTTGGGCTTGGCAGCTGTGGAAGAACTGAAGTAGTGCAAAGACCAAGAGAAAACATTCTCCATAAGCAGGAAGAGGACAAAGCTGACAAAATTGCTACTGATATACTTCCTATTCTGGAGACTACAACTGCTCCAACACTTCTGGATAAAACTGTGTTTCCTAGTGAAGAGACAGAGGTTGAAGCTGTTGAAGAGGAGGTCAATCCTCTTGCAAGGGAGGTTTACATAGAGGCCTGCCCAGTGGACATACTTGGCGATGAGGAGAATTTGAATTGTCTTGATGAACTTCCTACAGCTGAAACAAGTGATATGTTAGTGAGAACAGCAGATATCCCTGAGGGGCTCATCCCAGCAGCTGATCTGGAGGTACTAGACGATGACAGATTTGAAACTGAGGTTAATGACCGACTGCTGAGGTCTCCTCCTGAACAAACTTATTTTTCTGTAGTGGAATCTAATGATTCAGCTGTGTTCATGGAGAATCTAGACAACCCACATGAATTCCCAGTAATCAATCTGGAGAAGGAAGAAGATGAGAGTTCTGCACAGGAAGCTACAGATGGGTCTGCTTGGCATGCTCCAGTTACACAGGAAAATTCTGTGGCACCCACAAAGCTGGTTGCACATGATTGTGTAGTGAGAGATGTCAACCCAGGAAATGAGGTAGAGGAGTCAGAGCATGACCAAGATTCAGTATCTCAAGGTGGAAGCTGTATTTCCACTGAACTGTTTGAGACACCAGCCAAATCAGGAGGGTTTGAAGGAGCTCATGATATGGATGAGCAAGGAACCCGAGTAGCCACCGATTTAGCTATGCAGCTAAACTCCCAGTTGCAGACAAAATGTGTGCTATCTGAAGAAGACAGTTCTTCTAGTCAGGCAGAGGAGACGTTGTCACATGAAAATGCAGGGGGAATGGCAGATACAGTTTCTTGGCATACTCTATTGGGTGCCTCACCTGTTTATGCAATTGGAGGTAATGAGGATGAAATAAAAAGTGCTGAGACAGATCCAAGTTTGGATGGGAATAACAGCAGTGTCAATCTAGGTTCTGCCCAAGGTACACTATCTGCAATGCCCTCTTTTTGTTTCTTTCCAAAGTTATCAGGGGAAAGGAAGAGAAATGTGATGGAATTTATGAAGTCTCATTTCTCTGAGGGTATGGGAACAGCAAGTCCTTGGAGATTGGGAGGTATGAGAGATGTGGTACACTATTTGAAGATGCAGAGTTGTTTCTGCAAATGTTTAGATAATCTCTTACACCTTCGTGTGTAGGTCAGACAGTGAAATGTTGAAGGCAATAAAGGTGGGTATGTTTTGTGTCGTCTTTCTAGAACTATTGTTGGTACAAATTAGACTTCTGAAGTTTGATCTGGGTGTGCAGAAACTGTTGCGGAGAGTGTTGATTTCAGCAAATCAAACGATCCAAGCCAGGACAACATCAGCCATGATGGTGTACAGGTTCAGAAATCTGATCCAATTGCAGAACTCAGTGTTTTAGATGGCAGAGAACCATGCAACCAGGACAACCATGAGGATGCCAATGAATCTGAAAGAGCTGATACGAGTAATAATGCACTTCCTTTGTTAGATTCCAGGAAACCAAAGGAGTACAGCTTTGAGGTGTTCCAGGCTTCACCCAAGAATATTATCAGTGATGAAGTGCAAGGTACAGCTCTAACTGAAATGTACAGAGATTCTAGCAAAGAGGTCATGCAGGTGGAAACAGCTGATCAAGACCATGCTTGGAAAGACTTGGTGTTGCCAGAAAAATGTTGGTCAATGATGACAACTGGGCAGTCAGCACTGAAAGAAGCATCAGTGCATGAAACTACAAAGTGTCAAGAACCAGCCCCTTCCTTGCTTCCTGTACTTGAGCAGCACCCACTCTCAAGTTCCCATCAAGACCATTTGCTCGTGGAGGAAACAGAGGTATACTCAAGTGGAGGCAGAGAGACCCCAGCTTGCTTGGAGGAGGTCGCTACAAATGGAGTTCAATCAGGTGCAGCAACCTCTCTTGATGACCAGATTCTACCTGCTTCAGGCCCTGTGGAGAATACCCTATCAGATGTTATGGCCTGCTCGAATATGGTTGAGAATGGCAGCACTATTGAAGGGAAGACTGGAAAAGGAAAGGCACGCACCCCATTGAGGAGCTTACTCGCAGAAGATGCTTCCAAGGTACCCCTCCCAACAGGGCTAGGAGGTTCCCCGTTGAAACGGCTCTTCTCCCGTCTTATGGGTACCATGAAGTCTGGGGACAAAGATATCAAACAGGTAAGGAAGAAAAAACCATCAGCTTGGAATATCTGCCTTGGTGACTCTGCTGTTCAAATAGGTCACAAGAATCACTATGGCTGAATCACTTTTGAAGTGGGCCCTCATACATAGTAGGCATATATACGCATATATTCTTTGTCCTTTACAGAAGAGAATCATCCTCGGAGTTTTGCTCCCAGACCCAATTTCCATTAGATGCAAAACCTGTATAACATGGCAGTCCAAATTGTTATCTTTTTGTCTCCATGAAAGCTTTACAGCAAGGGAGCACAGTATACGAAGAAGTTTGAACTGAGTTTGACAATTTGTACAGCCTTAGAGCCAACCATATATATGGTTGGCTCAATTAGCCGGCTGCTAAGATATCTCCCTGTAAATTGAGGAGTGTATTTGTTGGGGTGGTAAGAACCCACAACACATTGGTGAAGGCTGAGGCGACCTGTTGTGAGTTGCATTGTGGGGTGCTTATCCTAATCACTTCAGCTTCCACTGATGAGATGTACTGCCAAATGGTGCATTCATTGAATCTCTAGATTTGACAGGTATGCCAGTCCTCTGTGATCTTGTAAACCAAAGGAACTAGAAGAAGATGCTGCAGATTTTGATACAATTAGCAGAGTCTATTTATGTTCGATAAGTGCCATATAATTGTATGTATTCTGAATTATATGACTGCTCTAGTGACCCAATGATCCAAGGGGGGACACTTGTAGAGCAAATGATTGTTTGTGACAGGTAGCTTTTTCAGTAAAGAAGTTAGAGCAACCGGGTTATTTTCAAGGACAATGAGGTTCATGGAATTATGCTCATAATATAAGCAAGAAGGGGGCATACAAACTCATGCAATGCCATCTAGTAATGCCCTAGTTGCTGTTGATTTGTTAAGCAGAGTATAGACTTAGTGGTGCATTAGATGGATTTGTGCTAATGCCTATTGCTAAATGAAATGTTGGAAGTGTTTTTTTGTGCATCAATCATCTGTCGGGACATAGACTGATGTTGGTTTTGACAGTCTATCTATTTTCCAACTTGGAGTGTAATATGTGTACATGGTTTGTTTTGTTAAATGATGATGCTCTGGTTCAAATGTACCTTGGACTGAAACCACCGCTCTGGGCAAAAGCCATGTTTCTGGAGGCTCAATGTTATGTTTCTCTATTTGTTTCACAAGCTGTTTTAAGTTGTGTTGCTTTCATGCCAAAATCTTTCATACTAACTGCCCATTAGTAGGAGCAATCTTGTGGAGTTTCATAAATATTACAAAGAGGCTGATTGCAAGATGAAGTAGAATGTTTGGGCTCCAAAAAACACACATGATTTTTTTGCGAGTTTTGTTGAAGGTTGGGTTGTTCCAACATTGCAACTTGCTTGGGAGACTACAAACGTGTAGGAGTCTTTTTAAAAAGATTTGTGGCAAATTGTCCATCATTTGTGGCAAAATGACGAAAATTTGCCTCAAAAATAAATAAATCACTGGTTCCATTCTAGTGTCACTAAAGTGAGAATCATAAGTTCTTTTGGAGGCTCGTTTCTCTCAATAATATTAATTACAACTTCCCTTGCACATAGGTAGTTTTTAGACTCTATGAAGGAGGGAAAAAAAGAAAAAGAAAATAGAGAGAAAAAAACCCTTCAATAATGGTTTTAACTATGATTCATATTCTTTTGGAAATGGCGAGAACTTTCACCTATTTTGCACATTCGCCACAAGTCTTTTTGAAAAATATTGAAGCAGAAGGCGAGTGTGTGTGTTTTTTTGGGTCGATTTTGTGATGGTGCCAAAGTGGCAATTAGCAGGAAAATGTTTAGCCAAATTTAGGTATATATACCAGATATGAAAGCAATTTTTGGTAAAAAAAAAATCATTTCATATTTTAACTACCTGCTACGAACCAGAATTGTTTTTTTCAATTCTGTGAAATAAATTGTTTTTTTCCTCTTTTGCCAAAGAAAAGTCAAATTTCCACTTTAGAACACATTTCTCCAAAAAATTCCAAATATTTATTTTTCTAAAAAGGACGAATTTTGTCTCCCAAAAAATCACTGGCTAGAGCCTAGAACCCGTCGTAGAAATCTGGCTATTTGAAACAAAATAATTCTGGAAATATGGTGAAAGTAGGGTCATGTTCTTTACAAAAAAACCTTTGAATGCGTCAAAATATTATTTTCCAGGTCAAAAAAAATGCGAAAAAAATTAAAACTTGCCCCCCGAAAAAATTACTTCCGCCCCCCGAAAATAAAATACAAGCCACACACAATTCAGTGTTTTTATTCGTGTGTTTTGTGACCAAAAAAAGGTTGTTTTTTAATAAAGAAATTGTAATTTGTATTGTTTCTATTTTTTGGTAAAAAATCGCCAAATTTTCGGTATCACAAAATGGGGGAAAAAACCGGGAAACAATAAAATAAAATAAAAATAAAATAAAATAATAACGTCGTAGGACTAGCCCTGTTTGGTATATTATGTCATAAAAAAAACGAAATTTTTTGCACTCATTTCGCACTTAGTTTGCTTTGGGCATTTGAGCATCGCAGCCATTTGTGTCTCTCTCTGGGTGTTTTTGTGTCTGTACCTTTGCTCTTGTTGCCGCTGAGCGGTGCGAAAGCTTCTACCCTAAAAACCCAATCGCCCGGCGTCTTCCCGGCAAAGCTTCTCGGCATTGAACATGTAAGAAACGGATTCATCTGCCATTGCTCTCTTGCTTTCCTTTTCTGGTTTCCCCCCTTGATTAATGGTTCTGTTTTTCGTCTTTAAGACGGTAATGAAGAAGGCGAGTCTTCTTTTCTTGCTGCCTTGAGAGAGAGAGAGAGAGAGAGAGAGAGAGAGAGAGAGAGAGAGATGGAATCGTGGACAGGGGTAAAAGCAGAAGAAGGAATAAACTTGTTCTTTTGTTTGTGTGTGTATATGTCGCTGTGGATTGGCTTTTTGTTCCCGTACTAGTGTAGAATTTGAATGCGGAACGGATCTGTTTTCTGAGTGGGATTCATAATGAAGTTGCCTCTGCAGCTTGACGCGATTTGTCAGTGTTGTTTCTTTTTCCTCCCCTTTCCTCCTGGATCGCTTTGTGTATGTTTCTTTGCTCAGCTGCTACAGTTGAGGATAGAAGCTGAACATAGGAACTTAGACAAACGGGAAGAGGAATAATCTTGAGCAAGTTAAGATCAAGAGCCATGATAGTTTAGGGTTTGTCTTCTGCCTTTGTCACTTTCTCTCTTATCATCTCTCTTGGGCCATTCTAGCTTCCTTTTTGTTGCAATCCTTCAATCAGAAGGAAGATAGTTCCTTGACGACCTAGCAAAGGACATCTGATATTGCCTTGCTGGATTGGAATTCCTGAGGTAGGAAGGTTGCTGAGCCGAGTAGCTGGATCAGATCAGATCAGATCCAGGTGTTGTGTGGGTTTAGATCTGGGGGTCTAAGGGGCTGTGTTTGTTCTCTTCTGCTTTTTCAGAAGAAAATCTCTTGTATGGAAAAAGAAACTTTCTTGTGATGAAAAGACTACACTTTCATTTTTGGTCTTTGGTTTCATGAATGTGGCCAACCAGTTGCAGTGCATAATAGTGGTTTGAGCTTGCAGAAAGTGGAAGATAAGAGCAAGCTGTTTCTCCTTTGAGCAAATGTATCATGGGCTGTGGCTTTTCAGGTTTCTGAAATAGCTGCAGTTATTGACATAACAATTCAAGGTTGTTGGTGTGAAAGTGAAAGGGCAGTCCAAAAGTTTTGAGTAGGAATGTGTTTTGCTGATGCACTGCATCCCATGTTCTTGAGAATGTTGGCCCATTGAGCTATATGCTGCTGAGTGCTTTTTGTGTGCACTACGGACTTCAGGGCTGACGAGGCTGAAGAACAAGCTCAGGATACTCCAGAGGAGAATGCTGCTGAAGAGAGTGGAGATGGAGATGCAGGGGCTGAAGAACCTGCTGCTGAGGAAGCTCCTGAAGAAGAGGCAACAGAAGAGGAAGAAGAGGAAGAGCCAGTTGACCCAAAACCTGAGGTGGAGGAATCATGCAAGCCAAGATGTGTGAAGCACTTGCTTGCATATCAGGTGTGGCATAGAAGCTGAAAGTTCTTCTGGTGTACTTATATTGAATGTGGGGCCACTCGTTGGTTTTATGTGTGGGTTCTTCCCTCTGAAAAGTGCTATTGACAAGTGTGTTGATGTGTGTTATGTGTGACCTGACATCCTTATGGGGTTTGGATATTGGTGTACCAGGCTTGTGAGAAGCGTGTGGAGGAGGAAGAGGAAGGAGATCAAAAGCACTGCACCGGACAATACTTTGACTACTGGGGTTGCGTTGATAAGTGTGTAAGTTCCTTTTTCTTGTCTAATATACTTATATTCTCTATGTGTGGGTTTGGAGGAGGGATCCAAAAGAAAGTTGTTACAATATCTGCTGACCAGGTGTCCCAAAATCTCTTCACCCTCAAGACTACTGTCTCCTTTCTGAAGGTGGACATGTTCTGATGATAACATAGTTTTCCATTCTGCCCCCAAGATCTTGGAAGTACATAGTTTCCCATGTTTGGATGTGCCATGCCTGCAAAATGTACACAACCAAATAGTAAGATTGTATGCTATTGGGTCTGCATAAGTTAAAAGTAGAGTAAAGATTTGGGTACCAAGTAGATTGATTTGAGCCATCATAACAGCAATTCATGTTTCTAATGCTTGTGGAGTTAGTCCATCCTCTTTGCATTTTATGGGTTGCAATAAGAACCTAACTTTGGAATTTGTTGTTGCTTGCAGACTGCACACAAACTGTTTCGGAAGTTGAAATGAGATCTTTCTAGGTGTTGTAGCAGTGGTATGCAGACTACAAAATTGTGAGCAAAAGATTGGGTTATGCATGCTCTGGTTCATTGTCAATTTGTTTGTATCTCATATATTTTGAGTTATTTGTCAACTCTTTTGTTCTCTTGCCCAACTTGCGTGGCTCACAACCTTGGACAAACTTCTGGATATTAGCATCCTCTATTCTCCCCTCCCCCCGCCCCAAAACAACAAATCTCTATTCAAGCTTCTTCAGGTTCTCTGGTCAACTAACCTAAGATCTTTCACATTCATTTAAAGTTTGTTGGGAACTCGATTTTGCCTTGATCAAAGATAACCAACCACATTAACCCTACACTCAAACTTCCACAAATAGTTTTTTTGCCTTCAATCCTCAATTATGTCGAGATCAATTTGCTACACTTGCAAAATGTCATGTTCAGGTTGTGGACTTGCAACTATCAAAGCTGATTACCAATAGGAAGTTCTATTAGAACATAAATAGTAAGTAAAATATTTCCAACATGAAAGAGCTCCATTTCTTAGTAATGCTAAGGAAGCATATGAGATAGAGAAGATCAATAATGCAACTGGGTTTATTGCATAAGTGACAATTTCATTATTAACATGTATAAGGTGCATAAATTATCAGCTCTTCAGACTATCTTCACTACTTCAATTCATGGTTCCTGCATGTCTATAATGTACACTCCTGTACGCCCCTCTTTTCAAGCGTGCTCTGAGAGAAACCTGAGAAACCATTATTAGCTTCTCTCTGTAACTCTTAAAGGGTTCCTTATTAGCTTCTCTTTGTAACTCTCTCTCAAAGGGTGCATGGGCACTCAATCGTGATATGAGTCCGGATGTTTTAAAGTAAAGCAAGATGCACATATCTTGACTAGGGAGTGAGCATTAGCCTAGTTGTATGAAGCCAAGTGCTGCCATGGTGCTACAATGCACATTCTTATGACCAAATGTCGCCTTGCTACTGGAATGGCATGCAAGTTACCACTAATACTCCAAATATCCAACTCTCAATTTTTTACAACTCCTAAAACCATGTGCTATAGATTGACAAGGTTGCAACTTTTTATGAGTCAAAGACTCTGCAAAAACCTGCTGGCAATCAATCTGTGGTTGGCAGCATAAATTTTTTTGGGGTTTGTGCTTTGTTAGCCAGCAAGCACTCTAGCAAGTACATCTTTCTTACCCTGGACATAGATGGTATACACCAAGCGCACAGCATCCACCCATGCATCCATTGCATTCCATGTTTCTGCTATCTGTGCACATCCATGCACCACCACACAACCCTTCACAAACTAAACATCTGTTGCTTCATCAATATTGACAAATTAGTGTGGATCTGCAGTTCTGCTTATTTATCATCATGCAGCTTTTTTCTTCCCTCCCACCACCCACATGTCCTTTTTAGATCCAGAACAGGAACTGGTGTAGAAGACAGGAGAGAAAATACCAACTATGAATTCTGGACCATTGTGGGGGAAGACACAAGGATCACAAGGATCCCAGAATGAGTCTTTTTTTTCAAAGTTATCAAGGGGAATGTTGAGTAGCTGCAGATGGTCTTCTATCACTCATGTGACTCAAAGAATAAACAATCAGCAGAGGAATAGACAAGACAGACTCCACAACTTGGGTAAGGAAGAAGTGGACCAGGTAGTGTGGACCAGAAACGGTATCTATGCAAAAGCCACTTCCAGGAGGAAGGCTCAGATCGGCAGATGGAGCCATGTGCACAATATCCTCCATCCCTATTCTAAGCAAGGATGGCCTTGCTGGTAAGCTAGAGCTGCTACTATCTGCAAATGTGACACGCCTTGAATAGCTATGTGCCAAAGACTTCCGGTCAACTTTTTCCATCTACAAAAACACAGCACAAGTCATTTGGAGAAAACAGTCATCACAATATCTAGCACACTCTATCTGTACTCCTATCTAGCACACAAAGATGACACACAGTAATTCTCAGATTTACTGGAAACATTCTGCATCTACTTGCTATTGGCATTCCTTTGGATATGTGAAGGATACAGCTAGTATCACTTTAAAGAGCAGTGCTAGTTCAAGAAAAGGACCAAACCTATGCCACTCAAACTAAAACAATCCACCTGATCAACAAAAGACACTGAGATAGAAAAAAGCTATGACACCAATGCTACTGTCAATCATACCTCATAAAGTGCTTTGTGGTCAAGCACAAACCATAACCGCATCCAATCACAATGAGGAGCAAGTGGGTTCCCAGGAGGGGCAATCTTCAACCAGCCTGCTTTCATGTATGGCAAAGGCAACTGCATATATACAAAAGTGATAACCAGGACCTCAATGTCCAAATATGTTGATCTGAGAGTCAACAATACTAGTCAGGAAACATCAAGTGGAAGTAAGAAAGTTACCATCGAGCGCACAAGACGTAAGGCACCTTGGTACACCTGCATTCCCACACAAGCACACCATCTCCTCTGAGAGAGTCCAGGATCCTTTCCACCACATATCAATGTATTATGCTTCACTTTCAGTGGTCTAACACGTTATCCCCTTCACAACCAAGGTTACAAGCTAACAAAAGTTGGTATCTTGCATATCATGTGTATTCATTTGCAAAAAGCACATGCAACTACATCAATTGTGTATTTAATATCCCAATTCATCAGATGGCCTTGTGTACCCACAGAAGAACACAGTGTTGGTGGATCTGAAGTACAGTTATCAGGAATCATATGAAGAATCTCTTGGACTCTTATGTGTTATGAAACCAGGGGGAAATGGGAAGGAAACTTTTACAGGGTACTCAGGTTTGAGGGCATGTGCAGCTGCTATGTAGACAGCAGACAAGCTGTACAGATCTGCTGGCGGCAGCTCCTTTGTGTTCATCTTCTGCCCACTTCTTGAAATATCCTCTGCCAACCCATACTGTGACATGACAAATATCAGAAGTCTGCATATCATGCAGTTTGCACAAGTCTAGCTGTTCCCATGTTATCCTTGGTCAAATTTTCTATATCCTGTGACTTTCAAATTCAGCCAGGGCAGATACAGCACTAGCAGACACAGCACTACCATGAAGTGTTTGGGAAGATAGTCTTGATTCGCTCACCAAAACAGTGCCCAAGTTGTATACAGCCCGGTGAAAATCAAATTGTAGTTGAAATGCTGCCCTGAACTGTGATTTGCTTTCAGCAAAGCCCATCCACCCACACAAAGAACTGAGCTGTCTTCTGAAGGATCTCATCCTTGATAACTCACTCTAGCACTCTCTCTTGACTCTTCTCAGTCATCAGACCTGAAAAGCAATCAACTGCTAGGTTTTCACATTGCAGGCACCAATGGGTACCATCTTCATCATAATCAAAGGAACAAGCAGAGACAAATGACATGTATGCAACTAAATCCATGAAGAATGAAACATTGAAAGCAGCAAGACTCATGCTGTACTCAGTCAGACACCTACCAAAGCACATGAGAAACATTTTCTAGGATGCCATGATGATAGTTCTACTATAATTATAGCATGGCACTTGTTGAGCTACCTTTCTTATGGCCTTCTTGACAACAGCATGTTTCTCCTTGAGTGGAACAATGGCACCAAGCTCCTAAAATAGGAAGAGGAGCAGGTGAGCCAATAGATATGTCACAAACTGGTCTGTACTTTTACTACCATGTTGTACAGGGTTCCATCCCATTCTCTCTAAGAATGTCATAGTTTTAACTCAGGAATGATGCAATGCCGCATAGCCAAGAAGTCTATATATCACTTCATGTACCGTGCTGAATCTCCAAACTAAACAATTGAGACAGTTGAGAAGATCTACCTGAAGAGCAAGGCCCCAATTGTTCAAAGCCTGGCCAACAAGAGAACAAATGATAAGAAACACATATATCCTGGTCACAGCAACCCCTCTGTCACTTCAACCCAGCATTGGCATCTCTCTATCAACCTAAAAGAAACTCTGGCTACTCTGAGTTTATGGCAGTGAAATTTGGAGACAATTTATAACTGCAGAATGTGGGAGAGAGTACACAGAATATAATGCTCCAGTAGCAACTCCTACATAAGGATTGTAATTGAAGAACCTGAGGATTGTTCCAATTGAGTTGAACAGATTGATCATATCTGACACATGCCTGCATAGACAATATCCTTAGGTCAAGGATCAGACAAGAAAAGGTAGAACATGAGCATATGGGTTTTCATGCTGTGAATGCTCACCAGCCCTGTCTCCATGCCCACTATACACATCTATGAGACTGCAGAGAAAACTCTTAACACTTCTAAACCTCCTAAAACCCTACTTTCTTTTGCTAATACAAGGAACAGACCTCATCTGGTAGGAATTCAAGGATCAGGGTGCAAGGTGGACAAGCTGATGAGTTCAGAAGTTGAAGATCCTGCCCATATTTAACCATAGTTTACTACCTCATATGGAGGACACTGCATGCATAGAGAGGTCTATAAAAACTCTGTGATGGGAGTGAATATGCCTAGGGACAATAGAGTACACCTGCTTCCAAAGCTCTTCAGCCTCTTTTGTTCGGCCCCTGATCTTGGCTCGATCAGATATTGCTATTGCCCAGTTATAATAAGCCTGCAAAAGGCACAAGTCTCTTAAGAAAGCTACACCCATGTTGTTGTATGTCCCCTAGTCCACTCTTAAACCAGGTGATTGCAGAAAGAAAATCCACAAAGACATGTGTAAGGTAGTGAAACAGATATTGTGTCAGTGCCAGTGAAATCACACCAAACACAACAATAGCAAGTGTGTCTAACCAACCTTGTGAGTGTCACTCACAAAGCAACAGACCAACACCTTTGTCATGAATGCCGTTACTCCCCACAAAATTTCATCAGATCCCAAAAATAGGGTTAGATAGGTAGAATCTGCTAAAACTGAGGGCAAAACATTATACAATAATTTGCATCCTGAGGTCCTGTTGCATTTTCAGAAGCAAGGAGAAGACTCAGTTATGATTTCAGCTCGCACTCCAGAGTTACAGCTTGAAACATCCACATTGCAATGTTTTGTCAACACTACACAACAAGCAGCTTTTGCTCTGAGATACCTCGCAACTAGAACTTGACATACAGAAGGAGATGAATCTGCTCAAGTTCCCAACTACCCACTCTGAGGACAGGCTGTGATGAAAAGAGGCATGCAATTGGAACAGGTTATATCAGGATTACCTTATGTAAGGTGGGGCAGAGTCGGGTAGCACCCTCATACTTCTTGCAAGCTTCATCAAGCAATGCATCCTTGCTGATGGAATCCATCTCTGATCCTGTAGTGTCTGCACTTTCCTGTAAGAACCAATGACAACCAACAATTGAATGCTGCACTTCAGAATCTTATCTAAGGCTACAAACAGGGAACAGAGACTCTCAGACAACACATCTCAAAAAGCAAGAGGCTCACTCTTATTAGGTCAAAGAACACATCAAAGAAGTACCCAAATAACTAATGTTCAATGGTGCACAAATCGCATGGGAAGGCAAATCAACTGCTTGTTGAGACTGTTGTATATTGTAGCCTCCAAAAGTTTGTTCACAAAAATGACCCAATGCAAAACTGAACTTTGAAGCACAAAACTGTTTGAACAACCAATGTGTAAGACATCTTTACCTGAAGAACCAAGGCCCAGTTATAGAGGGCATCATGATCTTCTGGATTTCTCTCCACATTAGCTGCATATCTGCAGGGAGACACAACATATTCAACTGCCAGACACGCTATAGATTTCCTGTACATGAATCTGCCACCTGACATCTGGTCCTATTAAGCTCTCCTTCCAGTTGGTCTCCAAACACAAATACATCACCAACAGCAAAATGAATGTGTCTAAAAAAACATCACCATGGAGAATCCATCAAGTCCATAGGTTATCCGTTGAGTCCACGGAGAACCCATCAAGTCTATAGAGAATCCATCGAGTCCATAGAGAATCTGGCGAGTCCATGGAGAATCCATCAAGTCCATACCTCTTAGCTGCAAATGCAAGGATGTGCTGTCGAGAGTGTCCTTCCTCATCACTAACAGCAAGGTTGTAAAGGATGTCCCCAACTATATTTGAGCCACTGGTGGATGGGTACTGAGTGGCAGGTTCTTGCCTGTCACATAACATCAAGGTGTAAAGCAATCAGCAATTGTGCTTCAAATGTCAAACTCTCTGAAATGATTTCATTTACTTCACAACACCATCAATGGTTTTAGAATCACAAAGTGTTTACAAAAAAACATCAGCACAACTACACTCTCTCTATCTGCAATGGCTGATCATCCAATGTGACATTGTACAAAGACAAAAACTCCTACTTCACCATGCTTCCAAATCTCACCCACCTCCATTCAGACAAACAAAAGCAGTGGGGCAAGCAATTACAGTCAGTCTCATTCACAAGCACTCATCCTTTGATGTGTGGTGATATTGTGTTTGTTGTTCTTCTTCTTATTATTGCTGCTGCAGACCTATGACTCTAGGGATGGCCAGAATCACAAAAGATTTCCTCTTGGGCAAGACTGAATTTATTTCAAGTAAACTATCAATTCTGCGGAAATGTAAACCAAATCTCGAAGGCACAATCTTTGTCTCATGAACAAGGGAACCCAGATGTTGAAAGAGATGAGATGAGCATTCTTCAGAGATAATACAGAAGCTTTCACCCATCTAAGACTAAGCAGCTGCTTACAATCATGAAAATTGAGAAGAGAGAAACTGTACAAAACAGGCACTTACACATCAGGAATGGGACTGGGTGATGTTGCAATTCTATGGAATGACATATCACCACCACCATTGCCATCACCATTGGGTTGCTGCTGCTTCTCTGAAGTAATTGACAACCCTTGCAGCACAATCTCCTCAGGCACCTTGCAAGCATTCTGATCCATGCTAGCTTGTGCACCGATGTCTTCACCAATGTCATCACCACCATTGTAGTTTGCTTCAGGGGCTTCTGGCATGTCCTCATTGTTCTTGGTCAGAGCTTCTTCACTGCTAGTTTCTCTCAAGGTTTCAATCTCTTCTTCCCTTGAATTTATGATGCTGCTGTCTTGATCTCCTCCTTTTCCCGCTACAGTCTTGATCTCCTCGTCCTCCTTCTCGCCAACATTTTTGTCTTTTCTTCTTCTTCTTCTTCCCTCCTCTCCCTCATTTTGGTCAAGGATTGCTTCCTGTTGTTCCTGACGATGAGATGATTCATCAGACTCTTCTTCTTCTACTTCTTCTCCCTTCTTCTCCCTCAAATCATCAGAGTCTCTCCCTTCTCCTCCTCCATTCTCAAGGATCATCACATCTTCTTCTTGCCGATGATTAGAAGAAGGCTTCAACTTCTCTACATCCATCTCTTCCTCCCGGTCCCTTCTCTATCTCTCTTCCACTTGCTTTATTTCTTCTATCTCTCTTCTGCGTCTCGGGTCAATTTGTAGGACGAACGACGTGCAGAACAACAACCTGCTCTACACGGAGTAGGGTTACAGACCCGAGCGCGACAAGGAAGAGAAGGCTCTTTGCGAAGACGAAGAAGAAGAAGAAGAAGAGCATTACCGACCTGCGCATCCGACGATAAATGCTATGATCTTGACTGTGGATCTGCTTTGATTGATGCACGTCTGCGGCCCTTGTACAAAGACAGTTGTGTCGCTGCAAGTTTCCGGAGCTTGTCGTCGTGGTTGGAGAGGATGCGGTTTTGCGGTTTCATGTTGCAGCAGAATTGCTGCTGGGAGACACAGTAGTGCGGGAGTTCTTCAATTCTGAGGTCAGATTCTGTAGGATTGAGTTTGTTTGTAAGCTGCTGCTTACCATCTTTATTTGTTTCTTTTGCTTTGTGATCCGTGTTCGTATGTATGTGTGTTTTTCCCCCTTTTTTCATTGTCGAAGGTTATCTCAAGCTTTGCAAATATGTTACAACAGTTGCAAAACTTCATGGTATGGCATGGCATGGTATGCACAGAGCAGAGAGCAAATATAGTTTGCAGGAAGATGCCGCTGCTGCTGAAGACAATGCTTGCTTTCAGTCACTTGCCCAGAAAGATTGTCAACATCTTTGTGTGCAAGTGATTGAAAGGAAGCGGCATTGATGGAAAAAGAAACATTGATGAGAATGTAGAAGAAGGTGTATGGTTCTGCAGCTTGTCAGTAGGTCTGCAACGGCCTAACAAGCTTCACATGCTGCTGCAGACAATCTCTTCATGCAGATGATGATTCAATTGCATACTAGGGTTCTTCCATCACAGGTTGGAGATCTTGTCACAAGTGTTGTGTTCTCCAGCAATCAAAGCAAATTGGGCATCAACACTGGGCCTCAGAAACTTGGGTACAGTTTTTGTTGAGGATCATTTTACTACATCAACTCAAGGTGGAGGAAAAGCCTATTGGAAATTTCCAGTGGTAGAAGGCGGCAGCAGGGAAGGATTCTAGAGTCTGCCTTCCTTGGGTCAGCCTCATGGCATGCATAATGATGAGGTTGTGAGGACTGAGATTCAGACACTGATACTATTGAGTTTGAGACAGTTTTGTATAAAGGTTTACCTGGAAACACACCCATAAGGTTCTCATATTCACATTTTTGTACTACATTTTCAGCATCCTCCTTCGCCTTTCACAGGATACTCAGGTCTGTGATCATTGCAGGTGGTGGATGTGTATTCTTGCCAGTTGAGAACTCAATGAGAATGTCAAAATCCAATTCATGCAGTGGGAAATTATTTTGGGCTTATTGCAACGATTGAGTACGGAGATTTCTCGATTCTTGTGAGAGTAATTATCTCCAGGATTGAGGTAACTGTATTGTCATTTTATGCACTTGACTTCACAAGTATCATAGCTAGGTGCCCATCACTGCAGTCATGTGGAATGGAGCTATTGGATTGAAACTTTTGATGTATTACAGTTTCTTTTCTATATTGGCTACAGAGAATTTGATTGTCCTTATAAGGTTTGCAAGAATTCTTATCAATATATCATCTTTTCAAGCAACCTGCAGACAATCTCTTACAATTGCTTTCAGGACTTTGTAAACAGATTGCTGGCTTTCTCTGTGCTTTGCCGCTGTGACATTGGATCTCAATTTTACAATTGTTCATGCAAGATGGCATCACTCTCTTGTAACAGATTAGTGCCTATTGTGACTACTGGTGGTATATATATATATATAAATGTTCTTGTGGGTTCCTTGTGAATTGGCACTGTATTTTCAAATGTTCAGGGACAGGTCTATTGGCACTTGTTTATATAGAGTAGGTTTAAGGTTTAGGGTTTAGGGTTTATATCTAAGAGTTGCAGATGGACACTTGTGGAAATTATGTTTGTGACATAGGAAACAATGCTTCAGAAATGAGTATGGTTTTGAGTTCAGAAATTTGGTATGTTTCACTTTTTTGGGGTTTTGACACAAACTGTTTGATGGTCCCAAAGGAAGGAAAAATCCAAGCCCTTTTTCTTTTGAGACTTTATTTTTTATCACAACCTCATGGCAAGTTTGAATCAAGTAGCAAACAAGGGGAATTGTGTAGGCAAAAGAAGGGATTGAGTGAGAATCCCCTTCCACTAGTAGTAACCTACATTTTGCTATTGTTAGTTCTTCATCGATGTAAGTGTTGTCTTAAGAGCAAATCAACTCACACCTGATATGTCAGCTTTTACCAATGTTTACTATATCTAGAATAGTGTGCAAGTTTTTTTTTAATCATGATTTCTGTCAATATGTTGAGTGTTTCATAGAGGGGTCACTCAGGCATGTGATCCATGATGCAAGTCTGTAGCTCAGGGGTTCTATGTTTCTGTTCCTCCATTTTGTTTCGTGCATCATGTTGTAGGAACTTTTGTTGTGCTCATTTCCTTCTTGACTAGTGGTAGTGGGATTGTTTCAAGAATGAGAGTAATGCTGCAGATTTCAGCAATTGTGGTTCGATTTCTAAGCATTTTGCACACTCTTGTAGATTCATCTATTATCTTTGAAAGGTAACCTTTAGATGAAGCTCTAGGGAGTTCGGGACACTTTTAGACTGCCATCTCTCATTTGCTGTTTTTTTTCAATCTTGTTGGATTGATTTTGCTAGAAATTTTGCATCATCAATATGGGAAGGTGGATGATTACTTGTGAACCAACAACAGAGAGGTAGAATTGAGCCAAGAAAACAGCATACTTTAATTATTTTGGTGATCATCTAAAATCTTGTTCTTCCTCGCCATTGGGTAAGAGTTGGTTAGGAATTTAGAGGTTGCGAATTTGTCCAGCTGACTTGTGTGTATGCTCTAACAATTAGTTCACCTCATAAATTTGATGTGGTTATGAGTACAATGGATGTGGTTGTTGATTGTTCCTTTAGGTTTTCATGTGCCAACAAGAGTACATTGGAGATGTTTTCAACCTTTGGGCCATGTGAAGATTGTCGCTAGCAACTATTGCTCCATAGGTTGTGCATTTCAAAGAAAGCCGCCTATGAAAGGAAGCTAGTGACTATTGCTCCATAAGTTGTTGCACATCAGAGAAAGCCGCGCATGAGATGAAACATCATGTCAATTGAAAGGGGTTGAGGCATTCTGCACCCTCTAGTAGTTGATGACATTTGAGTAAAGCAGCCATGTAACAAGCAGCAACTGGTTTAGAACTCTATAGTGGATCACAGTCACTAGGCTGAGTTTTGGAAGATGTGTTTGTATTGGTGCTTTAGTTAGTGTCTTTGGGTTTCGATTTGAGGATAATCTTTTGTCAAGACAAGAAATTGAAACCGAAGACCCTTGTTTGTTTGTTCTTGATGGGGTAGCTTTTCATGTGTTCTTTTGTGAAGTTTTTTGGAGGAGAAGATTGAGCCCAGTTGAGAGGTGCTTGTGTGATCAAGTTTAGTAGCCATTAGCCAAAGTGTTGTCGATGGGCTCTTGAATGTGGTCTAGAGATATAAAATCATTTCATTATTTGTTCATGGGGTGGGTTACTGTTGGAACCATCGTAATGCCATTTTCAAATGTTTGGTGTTAGTAGCAAGTCCAAATAAAGTTTTGACTTTGTTGCATAAATTGATGTTCAATTCCCTAATACAAATAGATTCAGCAATTATGGTCTTTTCATTGAATTATAGTTTGAGCAACTCTATCATAGTTGACACGTCTACAACATTGCAGGAAAAGCTCCCAAAATCAATGTAATTGAGTTGGATTGCTCAATAGTTTGAGCAACTCTATCATAGTTGACACGTCTACAACATTGCAAGAAAAACTCCCAAAATCAATGTAATTGAGTTGGATCGCTCAATTGTTTGAAAAACTCTATCATAGTTGACATAGCTACAACATTGTGGGAAAAACTCCCAAAATCAATGTAATTGAGTTGGATTGCTCAATGGTTTGAGCAACTCTACCATAGTTGACATGGCTACAACATTGCGGGAAAACCTCCCAAAATCAATGTAATTGAGTTGGATCGCTCAATAGTTTGAGCAACTCTATCATAGTTGACACACTACAACATTGCGGGAAAAACTCCCAAAATCGATGTAATTGAGTTGGATTGCTCAATAGAAGAGGATGAAAGCATGGGAAAACATTTTTAAAACGTTGACTATATAAAATTGAGTTTTTAAATGAGACAATTTTTTTAGATAAATACAAAAAAGTAAATTCCAAAAATCTATGTTTCATTATGAAATTATTGTGCATTCTATTGAGTTTATGATAAGTTCAATATAAATATTTTTAAACTTTGAAATAATAAAAAATACATAGCAAATATTTTTGAAATTGAATAATCAATTTGGTGCTCAAAATTAATATTTTATTTTAAAACCTAGTGAAATTAATGCTTATTTAAATCAGATATATAAATTTTTTTATACTTTGAATTTTTTTTAAAAAAATTATGTTTCGTTTTTTACTAAAAACATACTTAACACATATTTGAAACAAATGTTACATTACCCAAAAAAATAAAATTGAAAATTTATTTACATTTTTAAAAAAAAAAACTTATTCTACAATGCCACCAATGCCACCTTCGTTATTTTGTTATCATGCATCTTTGCTATATGGTGGAGCTGATATGTTTTTGTGAAAGGCAATGGATTCATTTGTATGTGAGTTTCAAAACAATATTTTTGCAAATAAATGTAACCATGCATTTTGTAACTATCATACCTATGATCAATGTTCAACATTTCTTTGTTGAATATATATTTATTTTAGAAAATGAGGTTTGGTAAATTAAAATTAAGAAATCCAGAATTTCAACAATTGAAAAATAAATATGCAAAATACATCTTTTGTTGTGCATTTGTAATATTAACCCAATGGGTTTCAATTTTAAATTTTTTTCAAAAATATCAATAATTTAAAAATAAATAAATTGGTTCAACCTTTTATTTCAAACATTAGTTGTAAGTACAACATATGCAACATGCACAACTTGTTTTTGTAATTGAGTTCTAACATTTCTACCTTTGGTCATATTTACAACTTGGGATATAATTAAGTCAACTAATCTTTCAAGGGGAATGAATTGTGAGTGATTTTTCATTCACCTATCCCATTATATATCACATTAGTTAAAAAATTATTAAATATTAATAACAACGAAGATATGGACCTAGAGCCCTTACATGTATATCAAGGTTTACTAGGGGTATATATTTATGGGTATAGGGGTAGGTTTAGGGTTAATAATAGGTAGGAAGGTAGATAGGTTGGTGCTTAATAATCCATAGGTTAAGGGTTGATAATTTAGGTAGGTGAGTATGTAATTAAGTTAATTGAACAAGGTAGTAGGCTAACTAGCTACTAGTTAGGTTTAATCCTTGCTAATAGGCCAAATTGGTAGGTAGGTAGCCTAGGTTACTTACTTAGTTTAGTTTACCTACTTACCTACCTACCTACCTACCTATTTATTATGTACTTAATCAATAATAACTAATATAAATTATCTACATAACCTACCTACATAACCTATATGGTAGATAGGTAATTAATTAAGTTGTGTAGGTAGGTAGGTAATAACTAGGTAGGGTAAGCTAGCAAGGCTACATACCTTTTAAACTTCAACTATTTATATGTTATTTTACTTAAGTTGGGTAAATAGGTATGCTAAATAGTACGTATTATTGTGTGAATAAGGGATAGTGTTCCTGTATGGGACAAAGGATGTGGGATAATGTTGTAGTGTTTATCCCATATATATCCTTTGTTCACAACTTTAATTTTTACTAATTTTATAGCTAGGTGAATAATAGACTACACATAATATACATTAAAAAGATTCAAAGTGCAAATGTTATTAATGATGAGCCAATCAAAGAGACTTATTATCAACAAAATAAATAAGATCCTACCTACCTACTTACGTACTTGTATTTAAGTTTACTTACTTACCTAGGCTTATTTGCTAGCCTAAACTAATTAGAATGACATGTGGCAAATGATCATTTGTCCACAAGGATAGCCTTATATTTGGACATATTGTTATTTAATTAACCAATGTTTTATAAATACACCATTTGTCATAGTAACATTTATCGCTAATTATACATATAGCACACTGCAAAGTAAGTCCAACCATTTTGGTTGCATAGGAATCACCTTTAGTTGCATAGAATATATAGGTTATATACAAATGAAGTGTATGTGTTGACTGTCAACTTCATCCAAATTTGTAAGCAATGTCTTATGCAATTTTTAGAAAAGAGTTAATAAGTTTTTAGTTGTAAGTGTTGTTTATGACTAAAAATTAGTTGCACTTGCAAGTTGCAAATTCTTTTTTTTTAGCAAATTTTTGTTTTTATTTGGTGATTAATTTTATTTGTGAACTATTTTCATGCAAGCAAGGTGGTATCTGTAGCATAAGTTTTTTGTGAGCTTGACATCAAGGTTGTGAAGGCCCATACAACTCACATAGAGTTTAATACATGGTCTTTGTTCCTTCAAAGTTAGCCTAATCTATTAATGTCATGTGTCAAATCAATAAGCTACATCTAAATTATTTTTCTTTTGTTTAGTTGTCAAAATAATGATGATGATCTAAAGATTAAATATCATATTTGGATTTTTATTTATGGAATTAATGAACACAATCTTGATTTAATGATTTTACCATGAAATTGCATTAACCCTTAACCTTTTTTTGACATATAAAAAGCTATTACATTTCACTACATGTTGCTAACATGATGGTGGGTAGTAAGGTGTTTCGAAAGTTTACGTTAGTGGTGATGTGCCCCAAAACCTTTTCACAAGGAATTGGGTTAAATACTCCAATGTGGTGTGTTCCAAAATATTTGAAAGCCTTAGACACATTTTTTAGCTTCATGCACTAGGGCAAAAGGTGAATGTGAAACTTTTTGATGGGATTGTTTCAAAAAGTTGAATTCAAGGCAGAATCAAAATGATGCATAAATGAATCACGAGCAACTCACAAGCACACCACAATTTGAATTGGGGAGGAATCACCACTCTCCTCCTTATAGTACCCTACAGATGGCAATATGGACTACATTGAAATGAAAAAAAAATTTAAGAACTCTCATGTGGGAATTGCCAAAATTGTCAAGTTATGAATCTTATTATTTTGTGAATTTGTAACTTCCTCATATGAATTTTAATTCAAAGCTTTCACAATCAATGGTGGGGGTACACAAAAGGAATGTCTCGTCCCAAGATGACTCTCAAGACACAACTTTGAATGATCATTACATTTATGAAATAATTTATTTGGTAGATTTTCTTTTCTCATTAGATACTAACACATTATTTTATTAAAATGGTGGGATTTTTCATGATTTGGATGATTAAAATATTTCTTTAAATGTTTTGAAAGATGGTTTAAGAACTGTGTTTCATTGCATAATTTTATCGAAAAAGAATCAATAGGAATAGTTTAATAATTGTTCAAATTCCTCCATATTTTAATCACAAATAGAATAAATTTTGTTTTATATGATGGCATCAATTTTTAGTTTGATAAATCATTAGATTTTGTGGAATTGATGTTAGAATCTTGTATTTTTTTTCATAAAAAAGGTTTTGTTAATAAGGACAATCAAACTAACTTTGTTAATTACAAAATTACATTCCAAAGGTTTGAAAATAATTATAAGAGACGTGGGTGCAAAAAAAAAGAAATTATTTGATGTTTTTAATAATTTTTGACACTCCAAATCATAGTGTTATTTTAGAAATGTCATTCTTGCATTCCTTTTTGGTTTGTACTTGAACATGACATTCAAAATTTGTTCAATTGATTGAATCATTCATTATATTACTTATTGGTTGAAAGCTTAAACATACATATCCCCTTTCATTGTTTAACATTTCAAAACATTCATTTTGTTTCAAGACTTAGGACACATGACAAAAGGTTGTCATGGTTCTTGTTGTGATACCCCACCCATGAATGCACTTTAGTGTAGTCCTCAAAAACAAATTCAAATCCAAATCATAGTCTTCATTAAGAGGTGATTTAACCTTTCAAAACATCAAAATAATGGTTGGGAATCATTTTGGCGCTATAAAATAAATGGATTAAAGGGTTATTACATGCATTGAAAATTGAAAATCATGGATTAACATTGTTATAACTTTGTGATATTCCTAGCACTTTAAAGTTAGTGAATAATGCCATTAAAATGAAGTCTTGCAAGCTAGGACTAAATGTATAAAGTTGCAACCACTTCATATGAAGAAATAAACATAAAAGAAAAATCAAGCTAATATATTTTCCCATTGCAAAGCAACATGTGAACATCCTTGCAAAACCTTTAGGCATAATCAAATTCGTGGGATTAAAAAACCAACTAGGTATCATTGATAGGCATTAATTTCAAATACTTAAAAGGAAGTTGTACTTCCACTAATATTCACTTTCATAGTTATTAATTTGAAGCAATAACAACTCTATTATGCACAATCCTCTAGAGCTCCATTTGCACAAGGGCATTATAATTGTCATCCCCAAAACAAGTGACCAAGCTCAAATTGGGCATTAGCACCCAATAACATGGTTAGGCAACACATACAAGATCCTCACCAAACTTCTAGCTAAGAGACTCCAAGAGCATATTCCATCAATAATCCAACCAAATCAAATGGGTTTTATGATAAATTGTAACATTGTGGATAATATCTTTTTGGATCAAGAGGCCATGAATCAAGATGTCCATAGTGATCATGATTTAGCTTTTTGTTGCTTGACTTTGAAAAATGATTTGATAAAATAAATTAAGTTTTTTTTTTTTTTTTTTTTCCAACTTATATGCAAGCCTTGGGATTTTGTAGTTTTGGGATTAACTGGCTATCTACTATTTATAAAGGATTTATGTCAACCATTAAGGTGATCAATCGGATAATTGGGAATCATTCCAATTAAGTCAAAGCTACCCCTTTTTTTAATCTTTTTATTTTACTTATAAAATTTTGAGGTGAAAACATCATAAAATATACATAAAATGTAATGTAAACAACAAAATACTAGGGTCTCTAAATAAAATGACTAATAAATAAATAAATTTATAAAGATAACAATATTTTTTTTGAGTGCATTAGTTTTTAACTCTTGTTTGTATGAACTTCAAAAGTTCAATTGTTATAGTCATGTTTTTAAAAACTACTTATAAATACTTAAATTAGACCTAAAATTTGTCACAATTAAAAAAATCAAAATTTAAAATACTTAAAAATAGATCAAATGCTTTTACAAATAATTGAATTTCTTTTTCAAGCACCTCAATATTGATTGATGTCATGGACATACTCTACTTTATCTACAAACCCAATTAACCCATCAAATGTAACCACTTTTGATTGAAATGACCCAATTAACCCATCAAATGAAGCCACTTTTGATTGAAATGGCCAGATAGCACAAGTAACACATATTTGCATATGGCGACATAGTTATGTGAAATTGGCTTTGTACTACAATACAAACAACTTTTACCAGATTTCATGATAAGAAAAAGATCTATACCGAGACACTTTTTCCATAAGCTTCACATCATTCTCCCATTGATCCTAATTTGAGGTAGATGTGGCATATGTGGAAATGCTTATCAAAAGCGAATAAGAAGTTTTGTGTAGCATAATGTACTAGGACTGGGTCATTCTTGAAATAATAAGGCATTTGAACCCAAAAACCCAAACAACAAGCCCTTGGCTCTGGCATCAGGGCCATTGTTTTGGGAATGCCTTGGCAGAAGTTTGCTTTTGAAGATCATTTCTATACTATGAATGAGCTTCACATGAGTATAACAAGCTTGTCCATGTGGTGGGACTGGATCAATCTAGCTTCCCAATTTGTGGCTCAATGATATGTACCAGGACATCTCTACATTCAATTTCACTGGAGCCAAGACATTGATGGATCATGCAACATGATCAAAAGTCCTTGTTAGCAATAGAGACTATGTGGACAGGACTGCAACATTTTCTTTTTCATTGATGCACTGGTCCCTGCAAGGCTCCCCTCTAGAGTTGTCAATCAGAAGGTTACCATCTCACTGACAGTGATTTTTTAAGAACTTTTCACTCAAGTCCAGATGGTGGAGGGCGTTGCTGACCCATGTTACCCAACCCAACTGGCAACATATATTACAGCCAACATCTTTGGGAAAATTTGTCAAAAGACATGTCGATGCTATGAGCATGTTAGATTTCCAAGCATTTCTGGAATACATTTGCAATATTGTGCATCATTCATTGTACTGTAGCAAATTGTGACCTGTTCAATCCTTAAATGCCACATGATGTTTACCCACAGAGCATCATCACTGGAAGCGAGAGAAACCCACTGAATGGACTTTTAACTGATGGTGGGAAAAGGCAAAAGGAAATGTCAACCATTGCCTGAGCGCTCCCAAAGAACAAACAAACTTGTACCAAAAGCATAGAAACAAAAGAGACAAATCTGAAATACAGTTCACAAAGAATTGCTTGATAAGAAAAGCAGGATGGCAATAATTAGTCTGTCTGCTACATTGACTTCTAAGTGCTTAACAGAAAATACATGCTGATTCCTGAATGATTACCAGAAGCAGCTTCCTACTGGTGGTGTCTGTGGTCTAGGTGATGGTGGTTGTGGAAGTTTCTGAGTTTGTGGGGTTGGCTAGTTTGAAAATCAAAAGATTCTCGCAACATTGTACAGTAATGGCCAGCATGTTTTCCAGCCAAGTCAGCAATGGGATTTGCATGATCTGCAATACAAGTACCATGCAGCACCATGGAAATTGTTCATTTCTTACTATTTTGTAGGGGTGGTCAGGACAAATTGTAAGGCATGATTATTGAGACTGGAAAAACATCATGGAGACTAAGCAGAAATGTCTATATCTTCCAAGAACACATGTTATGAGCACTGCTGAATTGCTTATGCAGGATCTCACAACAATGTGGTCTATAAACAAACCCTATCAGGCATCACATTGAGCATTGAGCAGAGTGGTATAATAAGAAGAAAAGAAGAAGGTTCACACCGGGAAGAGCATAGTGCCTAGATGTGACAGGCATGGTCTTGGCCATAGTTTGCTGCTTCAGCCCCTCCCGGTCACAATGCTCTTGGCAGGAATGAAAACGCTACAATACACAAGCTCTGCCACAGGTTATTCGATACATGATCGAATGCTTTACACTTACATAATTTATTTTTTGAAAAACATACGGAGACCATGAATTTACCTGTGCAAGAGCTGCTGTCTGGAGATCAGCTGCACTAACATGTGTTGTCTGCTGCACAAGAAGATCATTGAGCTTGTATGCAACTGTGCTCAAATAGTCAACCACATTCACCAGTGTCTTCATTCAATAGTTCTTCAGGTGGTCAAGCACCCTGTACAAAAGGATTGAACATCATACCATTTTTATAAGAAAACACTCAAATTCTACTGCTGTTTTCTCACAGAAAAAACCCTGAAGTTTTTATGCTATTGTTTCAATGCACATATAAAGCAACAAACAAGAGGGACAAAAAATTTGGGCTTCCCAGCGCATGATTCTTACACTTGTTTCTGGTGGTTGTACAGATAAGAAGATTCACAATGCTCAGCGGCTGAATAAAGCCGTGGCCGCAAACTCTGGAGCTCCTGTAAGATAGAGAACACCACCCAGAACAAAAATTCTTCAGCTGCACATATATGAATCCAAACCAAATGGAAATAAGTTGATATCTCCAGATAAAAGAATCCACACATTCTTACAGTTATGCAATTCACTCCACTTCTCTTACTTCCTTCCCAGCCACATTCATGAAACTTGGAGCATTAACAGTTAATGCAGCCCTTAATGAGTGCAATTCGGTACTCATGATGTAATTGAGCTCCTGCAAAACACACATGAATCTTTTGACACGCTTTGTGTACAGCAGACTGAAATTAGCAAAATTATTATATTACCTGCAAGGCCATGAGAAAGGTGCAACTATTCTCCATTCCAGCTTCATCATGAGCAAGAGAAGAAGAAGATGAATCCTCTCCATCTTCATCTTTCCCAGTTGGTGGGGAAGATGATGTTGATGTAGCTTGTGGGTTCCTCAATGCCATGCTCATCATGCTCATCGACCTTCTTCACTCACCAGCACACTTACATCACCACAGCCTTCAACTGAAAAGAAACTGTAACTATGGGTGCCCCAAGTAGTACATAATGCTTTTCTCAATGTCAAGCTGGGTCTTTGGTTTCAATTCAACTTCCATCCTAGATCCTTGAACAAGCAAACCCAGGGAAAAAATCCAACAAAAAAAGAAGAAGAAAACACTTGCAGAGAATTCAGGATGGGTCTTGTTGAATTCCTCCTCCTTGCTTCCACAAAAACCCATGAACATCAACAACCAACCACAAGGAAAAAAAAAACAAAAGTGAGTATTTGGCCTACCCAACATAGAGAATAGAGCAAGCTGCACATGTATTCATTTTGCTGCGGAGAATCTTCTGTAGACCTCTCTATGTATGTACACATTTGTACTGTATTAGATACCTCTCTCTGCTTGGTTACTAAAATTTACATTTAAAACACAAAAGCATATTCATGTACATAATGAATCAGAAGATCCTTTGCAACAGTATTGAACATGCTCAATTCTATTGCAATCAATTCCTTAACAAACCGCACTTGGTAATGTTCCACAACCCTCTCTGCTAATACAAGGAGCACTTGTGAGTGAAATCAGAAAATCAGAAAATGATGTGCATGTATGTGTCCATATATGTACAATTTAGATGATGCTTGCAACAGTTTGAAACAGATAGATTTGTTGCAATCTATATGTACCTAATTACAAACAATGTCCTTCAAATGCACGTGTGTGTGTGTGCATATATGGGTGTGTGTGTGTGTGTGTGTGCTAAGAATAGTAAGAGTCCCAATACTATCCAACAACATCACAACCATGAGCAAACACAACACCCATTTCTATATGTAAAATTAATCACCATATTACTTATTGAACCCTATACTTGTCTCACCTAAACTAACACCATTGACTCACTTAAACTAGCTTTGATTATCACCATGGTCATAGGAATTTACATGTTTCTCAAGTGCCCCATTAAAGCATTTTAAAACTACATTTTGAATTACTTTAATCACATGGCACTCTTATGGTTTTAACTACTTTCTACTTTAGTTCTTTACTTTCAATCTATTCATCATATATGAAATGATTACATCCAAACTAGTGGATGATGACTTACATCCAAACAAAGGAAGGAAGCGTGAGTGTGAGGGGGCAGGCTCCATGATCACCCATGTCTCCAGGGCCGAGGGTTTACGAGCTTTGACGATTGCAAAGCTCGAGCGAGAGAAAGAGAGAGAAAGAAAGAAAGAGAGAGAGAAATAGAGGAGCAACGATGGTGTCAGAAGGTGGTGCATCGAGGGAGGATGGAGAGGCAACGCCGCAAACATTTATTGAGGGAATGAATTCCCGTGCACGAGGGGGTTTGGAGCCGGAGTACGAGATGGTCGGATTTCATGACATGTTGTATGCGAAGGACATGCAGATTCTGTTCTTTCAGCCTGGTCATGTCATCTTCACCGTTCCTGTTGCGGCCCGCCTCACTGTAAGTAATTGCTCTCGACTCTGCCGTTCCTGCTGCTTTGAAGTTTGGTTCCTGCTTCCGTTTCCAGTGTTAAGCTCACTGTGTTCCGTGATGCTGAATTCTGCTCAGTTTTTAGTGCCCGTATTATTCGCCACAATAGCAACAATGTAGATTGGGAAATGGCGGAACAACCCAGGAATCGGTGTGCTCAGATTTAGGTCATTATGCACAGAGTCTCGACACGGGATTAAGCTTTTGGAAGTACAATCTAAGGGAGGATATTAAACTAATTTGCACTAAAGAGTACGTCTATATAAACACTGAATTCGTGATTCTGGAAAAAGCTTAACAGGCGTAAAAGGCTGCAGATTAGGAATTTTTATTGCAGTGTTTCTCTGAATGCATGCAAGTCTCATCCTAGGGGTATTGATCTTGCAACTTGTGATCTTGATTTTTGTCTTGCCACATTTTGCTTTCAGGGCTTGCTAGAGAATTGCTTCATAGCAAAGTAACAGTCTGCTAATTCTTTTCTACCTGGTAATCTGTACAAGATTTAGACATCTTAGTACAAGCGAGGGTAGGGCTTTGTGTGGACTCTGCAATCTGTGTTCAGCCAGGAGCAACGCTTTGGTATGCATGTAAGATTGTCAGAAGTTCCATATTATTAGGGGTTGCAAGCACCTGCTCATGCTGTGAAGGGTAGATTTCTCAAGGAGGATTGAAGCCCATTCATTTGTGCAGAACAGGTATCAGACAATGCATGGAGGTGTTATTGCCTCACTGGTTGACCTGTCAGGGACTCTTGCAAGCTTAAGCCTCATTGGTCCCAGCAGATCGATGGTCACGATGGACATGAACATCTCTTACATTGCAGCAGCTCCAGCTGATGTAAACTTGCTTGCAATTGTGTATTTTGTTGATTTACTATGCATCTTTGGCTTCCCAGTTGCACCCTAGTTTTTTGACTTTCACCAGCAATTGAAGAATCTTGACATAAAGATGTGCTGAGGGGTGTAAGTTTGTGATGGTTTTGGACCTTGAACAGAGAGAAGTGGAGGTGGAGGCAAAACTACTGCAACAAGGTGAAACTGTGACTGTGTCTGTTGACCTTCGTGACATCACTTCTCGGAAGTTTGTTGCTCAAGGGCGCATCTCAATGAGACTTTCATCTCATCCTTTGTCTAAACTTTGATAGTCATGTTTAATGTCACTGGGTATGAAGTTGCCTTTGTTCTTACCTGGTAAACACAGAGTGTGCTCTTTCTGTGCACACCATTGAATTTCCTAGAGAATATGACAGTTCTGATGATAAAACATCAGAATAGTTCAGACATCAGGACTACTAGGGGGGTTCAAAGGTTGATTATGTTGTTCAAGTAATCGATTATTTGAAGTCCGATTATGTGATCATCAAGGCTGAAGCTTTGAACACCCCCAAATTGATTTTGTTGCTTATCTCATAATTATTTTGCAAGTAGATAATCGGAAGATGGTTTTTGAACCAATCTTCTGAAGCTTGCTTCTGGTTGTGATATTGGTACTCTTGTCGGTCCTTGAATTTTTAGTGGTGATGGCAATGCGCCATCGACACATCCTTGAGTCTCGACAGAAACGACATGTAGTGGTGACTTGTGGTAACAGAGCGTTGGCAACGACTTAGGATGCAAATGTTGCACCAACGGTACCATACCACACAGAGAAATTTTGGCGACAGTTTTTTTCAGATCTTTCGCAGTGGTGCAATTGCAGGAAGGAGAAGGTGAATGAAAGATATTCTGATTTCAAGCATAAGAGGACGCACTCTGGCTTGATAACCGTGGAAAGCCCCCATAGGTGGGAGCAAAGCTGGTGGCCCTGGTGTCCATGGCACCAGGGACCGTCCAATTGGACAGCTTTTCATGGAATAGAAGGCTTGCGAGGTGTGTTAAGGCTGGGCAACCTGAAAAGGCCGTTTTTCCAAGAAATGTGACAAGAGGGCATGACTCCTGACAGATTCACTTTTGTTCCGCTGCTCAATGGATGTGCTAGTTTGAGAGCACTTGAAGAGGGCAGGCAAGTTCATGATCAGATAATTCAAACTGCTTGTGAGGCTGATGTCTTTGTGGGGACTAGCTTGGTTGATATGTATGCAAAATGTGGGAGCATGGAGGATGCTCAGAGAGTGTTCAACAACATGCCATCACGAACTGTAGTCTGTCGGAATGCCATGATTTTGGGACATGTGAAATGTGCACAAGGGCAGAAGGCACTGAAACTATTTCAACCAATGCCACACAAGGGTGTGTGGCTAGACTGTGGTACTTTTGTGGGGGTACTGAATACAGGATTTTTTGCTGTTATAATGTGGATCTGAAGTCTCTGTACTCTGTAACCTTACTAGTTGGCCATCTCTCAAATTTGTTCAGGTTGCCTTGAATCATGTGGGGAAATTGTTAGTACTCCTGAAGACATATGTTTTAATTAGACACCATGGCTACAGTTGCAGAGGGAACTGTCAACTAAACCCAATAATGTGCCTCAATTTGCTTGATGTCAATGCTTGTCTAAAGCTGTCACCAAGAAGGGGTCAATTTCCTGTAACGAAGGACTGTTGAGATCACTGTGTGTTCATTGACAGAATCAGGTTTCAGTCATTTGGTCTCTGTTCAATGGAGAACTAAAGCACAAGAGCATGCAAGTTTCCTGATTGATGAAGCAAATTACCAGCCCTTCTTCCGTGCATCCTAATGCCAATGCAGTTTTTCATATGAGCAAAGCAATGCATCTTTCTGATTTGGCAAGAGCATAAGGAGCTTGCCATGTATTTAGAGAGAGTGTTGAACATTGCAATCCCAGCTTTGACAAGGCATATTGGGATTGGAGGACTGGTTTGATCTATACAATGGGCTTGATCACTGGTGACCCAGGAATCAGCCACACAGAGAGTGTCAGCCAGATGCTTACAGATACCAAGCAACATGCTATGTATAAACATTGCATATTCTTCAAACATGATAGACCTTGCACCTGGTAGGTTTTCTTATCTTTGATTGAAATGTCCAACATAGGAACAGTTTCTGTTATTTGGTGCACCCTGTTCAAAGGTGATCTGATTTTTCTGTGGAGCAGATAAGAAATAGAACGAGAAGCTGAGGTTGTTCTCAGACGTTCTTCTGGTAAATGATTAGTGGAGCAAACTATATGAGGTGGGGGGTTTAGCTTAGTCATTTTCTGTTAATCACTCACCAAAAGAAGCAATAGGGCTGACTGCTGTGCTATGAAAAGATTGATGAGTAGTCTTGCACTAATGTGGGATTAACACTTTGCATTGTACATTTCTATATTCTATAAGGGCAGAAGGTGTATATCTAGCTGTCCTACCATCTGTTCTTGAGAGTCTTTGCAAATGGGTGGCTTGGTCAGAGTACAAGCCTTCACCATAAAGCACATTGCTTCTTTATTGAGGAGCTTGGACATAGTGGATACCCAATTCTAGTCTTGCACAGGTCCATTGTTTGTATCACTGTCTCCTCCATCATTCGCACCATCAGTGCTGCTGCCATCATCCATAGCCTTCTCTTCAGATTTCAGGTCTGGTTTCTCCTGGATTGGCAAAACACGAAAGAGAATATTCAGTAATACAATAGCTGAAAAAGAATGAGCAATGCAGGGGCCTTTCTGGTGGACAGGTTAAAGCCTTCCTGGTGCTTGATGCAATATTGTTGGAGGCCAACAAAGTCCTGACTTATATAGCAGGGATGTTTATATTCACTGTGGGATTGCCTATATATGAGAGAAAGAAACATGGTCCATCATCTGGTCACCTGCGCAGAAAACAAGGTGATGAAATATAGCAAAGTTTATAACCCAACTACTCCAGCCTTTATCAACACACATGGATGTGTTACAAAAGCCAATGTCACGGCATTTGCAGACAGTACAGAGAAGAGAACCATGTTTGTGTCCACTTCATTTCTGGGATCATGAGTTAAAACCCTGAAAGAATGACAGCACCAGAGAGAGACAGACATACATACCTTGACCTGACAAGCTCGTGGAGATGGAGTTGAGTCCAAAGATTTGGCTTGTGTATTTGTTCGCAACTCTTCTGTGAAATTCTCTTCCTTGTTTCCAGGAGTAGATACCTTACCATCTGTTTGATTGCCATCTGCTCCATTGACTGCCCTCATGTTAATGCCATTTTGTTGCAATTCTCTCTGCATTAAAGCCTTTCTTCTGATTGCAGCCAAATTGTTATGTTGTTGGGGTTCACCAGATGTTGTGTCCTCATTCTGTAACACAGGGCTGCTGTTGTTGTGAAGCACATTCTCTTTATGTTGTGTACCTGAATCTGCAGATTTCCACCAAACAAAGGTGATGATGGGAATCAACCCCCACAATTTGTATTTCAACATACCTGCTACCAGCATGTCACAAGAGAACTTGATAAGAGGAATGTATCTTCACTAGTTACATGCATTCTGAGGACTACTCTAATCAACAGTCCAATCTGTCCAACCCACGTAGAATATGGCACCCAACCCACCTTCAACTACACGATTTCCTAATTTGCAAAGATTCTTTTGCTTTATGAGCTCCAAATCACTTGTCATATTCATGTCAAAGTCCTCCATCTCTGGCAACACCTTGACCAGGTTACTTGCACCCACCTCAACCTCCACCAACTTCACCATTCTTGCTTGTGCTCTGGACACGAAGTTTGCACATATCAGTTGTAGGCACTTGTTGGCATCCAGTAAGATCAGGCTGGAACCCAGAAAAAGGAATTTCCCCTAGCATGAACTCCATTCTCTTGTAACCAGCTTCCAGTGTTCTATTGCATTTCTGGTTGATTGCAAAGGAGTTTCAAAATATCCAAGACTTCCAGCATAAGTGCTGTTGATAATTAAGTGAGGAGGCAAAGGCACACCTTTTCAACTCCTCTTGAGCACGAGTTAACCGAGTGTAGACTTTCAGAAATTTCTTGGTCTTTGATTGTAACCTGAATGGCACAGACATGACTTGTAACGATGTTCTTTGGTGCTTCAACAATGTGGACAGGTGAACTACTTAAGATGTGAAATTTCTGTACTGCTTGAGAATAGTACTGACAATGATGATCACAAATACTACTAGAAGGTGAGGAATTGCACCCTCTGCACTCCTCCTCAGCACTGGCCACCCGAGCTTCAAGCATTTCAACTTTCTCTGACAACATTGTTGTTTCTTGGATCTTTTTCTGCAGTAACAGCTGCATCATACCATGGTTGAAAAAGAGCCTGCTCTTACACAACTCTCTGAAATTAACTGAGACATTAGACTACTGCATCTGCCATCAGGAAACAAGATTCTTGAGTGGAACTGATTTTCACTGGAAATGAAGAAATATATACATAGTTCCACAGATGTACACACAACTGTATAGAATACATGCTGGTATATCTCTCTGAAGGAGCACTCTGTGGGTGGACTCATGACCACAATGTTATGCCCTCTATTGTGCATCAATTGGCAAAAATTGACAATATGACTAAACCTGAGTATATTTTCTATTATGTTGGTGAGTTTGCACATATTCTGCCACACCAGTGAGTGTGCAACATGTATACTTGTTCTATAGCTAATCTGTTTGTCAGAGGTCACCTCAAGTTTTGCTTTCTGAACCTGCAATGCCATCTTTTCAGCCTCAACCTCCCTCACCTGCAAAATAAAATGCACAAATCCCATGTGAAGGAGACTTAGCAATTGATTAAGCTCACAACAAGTTGGAGGACATTGGCTAGTACTAGCAACCCCTCCATCATAAATTGTCCTCATTTTGGTTCAAAAATTACTGTACTCACTCTTCTGTTCAAGGATTTCCTTGTAGTTGCTTAAGTTTTACAGATTGCAACATCTGGCCTCAAGAAGACCTCTTGTGTTTATGCAACTTTTACCTTTAATGCAATGATGGATTATCTGGCTGTCTGGGTTGTCAAATTGTCAGAGAAAGTGAGTATAATATCTGGGCAGAACTGAACAAAAGCAACATTTTCTGCTTCTTTTACCCTTGTTGTGTAAAGGTATTTGGAGGCATGATTCCCACAACAAAATTGGATGAGAAGAAATAATTAAGGAGTGAGTTCTTTGAATTACATGCCTGCTCTTCAAGAGCTTCTCGGATGCTGGGTGATGGACTCCTTCTTGACACAATCAGGTTGGCAGCAGCAGCATCTCCTTCATGACCATCCCCTGAAACATCACTGATGTGTGTGTCTGTTGCATCTGAGCGTAGGCTTTTTTTTTCCCTCCTGTTTTGTACAAAACATACCAAAATAGTTTTGCTTCTGGTATACTTCTGATAGCAAACTTTGAGTCACATGGAAGCTGGTACAGAAGATGATTACCACCAGAAATTTGAGAGCATCACTGGTTGATTCCAGGAACAATTGTTATCTTCTTAAAGTGCTGCTAACTGCAATACAGGAAAACACCTGAGGGTTCACTCACTTCATATATGCTGGCGATCTTGGTGCTGATAGAGATCGGGTTCGCTTGTGCTTTGTTGGTGACCTTGAATGACTCCGCCCTGCCTTGGTGACCCAGTTCATCTAAATTTTTAGTACAACCATACATTCATATGCAAGTACATTCGTGCAGCCATTTACGAACACATTAACACTGCAGATGGAATCTTCTCTGACATGGAGTGTGTTGACTGCAGTCAGCCACTGACCTCTCAGGGAGGTGAATCTGAAGGAGGAACATGTACTGATGAAACCAGTGCCTATCACAGTACTATACAAGGAAATGGTTCTGCTAGAGGAAATTACCAAACAGAGAGTAAGCATATTTGTACCTCTGTCATGTGCATGTGATTTGCGGGTGTGGTGAAAGTCACAACCTCTGTCATCCCTGCCTGGAGATCGCCTCCGGTAAGTTAGTGGTGATTTCCTACGATCCAATCTTTCCCTCAAGTCACCAGCACCAGAGGAACCATATCGGCCTGCAATTGGAGAGTGCACCCAATGACACTTCAAGTTGGTTGCAACCTCTGATCTTTGTCCCGAAGCTCCAACCAAGTAATCACATTGAAGAGTCCACACATGGTTAATCACTGGATAGAGGTTCACATAATGCTTACCATTTGTCTGTTGGGGGGCACAGTAGTAAAATTAAGGAATTGTGCACAAGAAATGTCCCATGTCCATATGTATATATCTCTCCTCAATATTCAACATAGGTCATAAACCATTTCTTCTGGGAGCGCTACCCCCGATGTTACCACAGAAAAAACAGGTATTACTCTTGGTATGATTAATGAGAAAGCTTTTCACCAAAAAATTGATGAATTGTGCACTTGGCAATTACAACTGACAATAAAGACAATACAATACTTGAACAAGAAAAATTGCCCTCCATGTGAAAATAGATAACAGAGCACAAGCTTTCCATTCCCCAAATTATTAGGGACTCTATCCAGCATCATACGAATCTGCAAGCATGCGTCCAGACAAATGATCGCCCTCATTAAAATGCTGACTTTATATTGCCATACTAAATAGTTGTAAGCGTGGCCTGCAGGTGACAGCCACTATAATCAACATATCACTTTGCCTTGAAGATCATCCTCAGCAACAGTGAATACTTTATTCCTTTACAAGTTCAGACACCAAGGACTAGGCTCACGACAATTATCTGTGAGTTTCCTCCCCATCACAAGAGTACCATGCATATGCATAGATCTACAAGGTAAGGTAAAGCCTATCCCCTGCCTTGCAGGGATACATATGTATACCTCTATCATGAAAATAGATACAATATGAACAATAGAATTCCATTGCTCAAAACACAACTGGAAGCAGGAAGTATCATTGCTTGTCTCTGGCTCTTGGTTGAACATCCAGATCTTGCCTTCTGCAAGGTAATAGACAGCTCTGTAGAAATTTGCATTAGCTAAGCTACATTTCTTCTGATGTAACAAGAATATCATAAACAAGGAAGGGCCTTGAGCCCACCCGTAATGGCTGCAAAATTCCATGAATGTTGTTTTTATGTGGCACCTTGAATGTTTTGGAAGGACAAAGGCAGATGGCTGAAATCTTCTGAAATCTGACCTTTACCACAAAGCTCAGACTCATGCCTGACATGTAGCTTGGAATTGCGAAGCTATGATTATTCCTCCACTCTTTCTCTCTGAGTTGGAGAACAGAAAACCAGAAAAATTGTACTACTGCTTACCAGGAAACTTGCGGAGTTCCACTTCTCCGTGTGCAAATGAGCAGCTCTGCCTTGGACAATGTCCCCGTTGTAAGTAGAGTGTGCACAGCTTTGTCTTGTACAAATCACGTGCCAGCGACATGATGGACCTCCAGTTTGCTCCCTTTTTGCTTACAATTGTTTTCCACTCAAATAAATATTTCTCTTGATTACAGACAAATAAGGAGGCTAATTGCCAGAGGCTTGCAACAACAACAGCGATCCAGGATCTCTCAAGTCATCAATTCCACTGAAATCACCACTGGCATTGCTACCATGGCATGGTAGTTGCTGCAGCCCTGCAATTTACACTGAGATGTAGCATCATGTCCAGGGCTAATTTGTCTCCATTTCAAGGCCTGCCCGCAGAGAGCACATGGATTCTAGCTCTAAGGACTCATGTTCATTGCTGCTGGAAATGCCCTGATTTCTGTATGGACTCCTGGGACTCTATCCTTTTGTCTGTTGCATATTGATCTCATGTACAGCTTGTACCCATTGCAAGGTTTAAATTGCGCTGCTTCATTGCGATCTCTGGTTTTTTCCAAGTTTTCTTTTTCAATTCCTTGCTCGCTTTCATAACCACACCGGTTGACAGGCTTCGTGTCCCTCGCACAATGCATCTATAGGATCGCTTAAAATCTAGAACTGGATGCGACCAGATCAAATTCGAGGACTTGCTTAAGATAGAAACAGTTACCGAAATTTGCGCAACTGCAATCTCGATGTCTCCCGACGTCGAAAACGATAACGGCGAGCACTCCACATGCAGTAGATCACATGCATCTCAGCAACTTCTCCTTCGCAGAACATGCTCAGACAGAATCTTTCCTGAACATCTGCAAGTCTTCCTAGAGGAGGGGGAAAAAGAAGAAGGAATTACGTGACCAAACGCTGGGAAGTTCTCACGGATTTGCATATCGACACGGATTCGGAACAAGTAGAATTAGCCTTTGAATTAACGATTCGAAGGGACATGATCACAAACCCTTGAATTGATCTAAAACCTCAAAGCGACACAGCACACGATCTCCCAACATAAGGTCCGGGAACAGTCCTGACATGGTAGGGACATTACACAGACAATTCACAGAGCTTCTCATCACCGCCACCGCTTGCAAACTAACCAAAAAAGGGGGGGAAAAGAAACCACGCGCAAAAAACTGATCAAAATCCGGCATTGGAACGCGATTCGGAATCCTGTTGGAGCAATTATTTTTCGCAATCCCGAGCTTTTTCACCCTCACAAATGGCAGGCGCATGATCCAACAAAAAAAACAAATGAGAGCTCGGAAGACGATCACTTAAGAATTACAACAAACACACAAGTTGCCACAAGAGCAAAAACCTCTTTTGCAGAGAAAAAGAAAATCAAAATCATCAAAACGGCATTTCTTTCCCCCACATGCGGAAACACACGAACACAATGCAATCACTTAAGAATTAAGAATCGGTTTCCAAAGCTGCAATGCCGGAGGAAGCTCGTTCTTGACGAGGAGACGGGGAAGAAGCCAAAGGGGAGGAAGAAGAAAGGTAAGGTAGAGGTACCTAGTAGGATAGGTAGTTAAAGAAGGTAGTTAAGAAAGTCGTATGTACATCGTATGTACATTCCTCCATGCCATGTGGAGGTTCCTCATTAGAACTTTTCATGGGGGATGATAAGAAGAAAAACCCTGTATATAAAAAAAACCAAGGATGGAAACCCATCACAAGAAGTATAAGGCAAATAAAAGTAAGAGAACACATGTCACCAAAGAACATAACAATAAGCACATCATTAATACACTAATAAAATAGAAAACAAACGTTGTAAATAAAAATCAAGGATGGGAATCCATCCATCAAAAGTACAAAGTAAATGAGAACACAAGTAAACACAACTCAAAGAAAAAAACAAATATAGCCAACAATCGACAAAAAATTAATTAAAGACTTTATGGAAAGAAGACTCATGATTACGAAATGACAATCAACAATAACAAATGAGACCTAAGATGAAAGATTTGTCATCCACCACAAATTGGTTAATGACAAAGGTGCACTAACTATGATGTGTGGAAGAGATGAAGAACCTTGACCAGGTGAAACAACCTGTTGAAGAATTGCTATGGCTTGCACACGTTATAGGACTATGGACATATGCTGTCGATAGTAAGAAACAAGCATTGAAGGGACTAAAGAAAATTGTTGATAACATGTGATAGTGGTCTGTGCGCAAGTGGTAAAAAATGAATTAAAACAAGAATGACGACACCCATATGTATCAATAGCAAGGAAAATGAAGTCATTGCTTGGTACTCATTTAACATATGATCGTGTTTTTCCTTGAATAGCCATCATTGTTGCATGTGTTATCGTCATTGATATTTGTTGCACTACATCTATGCAAATCAAGTTAGCAATCATGACGTCCATCAAGGTTTGGAAGTTGTTTTTAATGATAATGATATTTGGTCAACGTTGAATGTGGTAAGGGAAAAGGTGGGAGACCTCCCTTTGAACATATATTCCACTTTCTAAAACAATAGTTGTCATAATATTTCGAAATGTATTGTGCGTTATTGTACATTCAATACAAAGGCATTAAAACAAATGGGTACTTAAATTGTTAATGGGATCACACTAAGATCGTGAAAGATAGGCAACCATAGGATGTGGCAAATCAATACAAGTACGTAATGCCACTAGGAAATGGGTTGAAGATAAATGAAATGTAGGCATGGTAAAATGAACTAATAATCAAGCGCCTACCCTTGGACCTACACATGAGTAGAGATGTGCTCACATGATATTTAAAAAAACATCTATTAAAAGCAAGACAAACTCTTGCTCGTGTAGGCGATATGCCAAAAAAACTTACAACTTGGGGTAATATTGAACCACTAGACTTTCAAAGGGTGGGACCTTGAAGCGTAACAGGGTAGTGCCATCAAGAACGAAAACGTGCAAGTTTCAACATGTGCTACTTCATCCAGAAGAATGGGGTGATTGTCTTATTGGAAGTAAGTAACAATTGGAAGAGTAATTAGTGTCCACATCCCAAGAATGTAGGGGCAACAGTTTGAATTATAAAAGGGAGGTCAAGCCCATTTGAAGAAGCAAAAAGAATGCCCTAATGATGAGCTAGGTGATTGACAAAACCATGAAAAGATCTTGCACCAAATAATCTTTCCAACGTAATTGTGGTACGAATATCAAATTTAGCGTAATGTTATAAAATACCTAGAAATGGAAACATTATACAAAGCAAGTAGCCACGACATTAGGCATAACACAACAAGAGCATCACAAAAACCATTTGAGGATCCACAAGCATAAGGAGGTTAAATATTATCCCAAAATACTCATGAAAAACTTTAGCCACAAATGATTCAACGAATGATTTAGATCCCATTAATGCACCCAAAATATAAAAACCCGAATCAAAGTAAAAAAATTAGGAAAAAATGATATAAAATGGTCCAACTTTTGTGTCCAAACCAAATTAGACATAACCAAACTAGACGTTTCGTTGGTTGCACTAAAAACCTTTATGTTGAAAACTCCTATTACAATTGTAAAAAAGTAAAAACCGCATTTGATGTAAGACCTACTATATACGTATCATTTGCTAACAAAAGGAAAGCACAAATATGGTGGGTTACTATTGTATGGCAACAAGTAGGAAAATGAGCCATAGCAAACAATGTTCCTCCTAATAGGTGTCATAGATGCAAATGCTATGGATTTCTTTCATTTAAATGTTCATCCATGTACCTAGTTTTTGGTTTAATTTCAGTTCACTTTTAGTTAATTTTCAATTAAATTTTAATTCACTTCCAATTGACTGTTTGCTGACTCTAGTTAAATATTAATTAAGTTCTAATCAAATTCTAGTTAAATTCTAGTTAAACTCTAGTTAAGTTTTAATTAAGTCCAAATTTTAATTAACTTCAAATCAATTTTGAATTATATCTTAATTAAGTTTTAATTAACTCATAACTAACTCATAATTAAGTCTTAATGTTGTAACCCTAGCTTTGGGTTCACGACCAAGGTAAAGGGGCTTGTAAAGTTGCAGGTCAAAAGGAAGTTCAAGAGTCACACCGCATATTCTTAGGAGTGTAAGAAAGTGTGAGGGAATGAACCTTCACACTCCTAAGGCAATTCCCACTTTGAGAGATGAAATCCCGATGGAGTCCTGAATTTTCAAAGGGCGATTGAAAGGGGCCAAACTCAATGAATTGAAGAATTCCTTATATCATTAGAAAGCTTTTGGAACTTAGATATCTAAAATGAGTTTGCATGACTCATTTAGACATCTGGAATACAAGTTATGGTCAAAAGAAGGGTCGGGAGTCAAATTGGCAATTTGATTCCTAACCACTAAAAGTCGGGAATTGACTCGATTCGTTGCGTGTAGGTGATGTGCAACATACCGTTGGAAAGCTCTTGACAAGGGTTACAACTTTGCTTTAGATTTCATTTCAATTAGAGGTCTGCATGCAAAGTTATAGGGGCCCAAAGTTGTAGGAATTTCAACTTTGGTAATTTTTCGAGACAAAATGTCATTTGGATGTGGGCCTCGTGGAGAGGCACAAAGTATACTATAAGGGGGAAGGTGGTGGTTTCCCTCAAGTTCGGGCCATGGTGAGTCTTGTGAGTCCAAGTTTTCCCGTGACTTGTCCTAGCACCAAAAGTGCTCCAACTATGCATTAACCAACTTGTTTGGTTTTTGCAGATCCATGTGAGTGATTAAGTGCTTGTCATTCTTCCTAGTCCCATCTTGCAGCTCTAGCACGCCCCTTTACCCCCCCCCCCCTCGCAATACGGTGAGCGAAGGAGAATGCTCCAATTTTTTACTCTTTCGTTATTTCACTTCAGATTCACATTTGAGTCTATCAAGGAGATTCGGAGCTCGTCACCTAATTAATTATTCATTAAGTCTATTTAATTAATTAAGTTATCAAGAAACTTATTTATTCGATGCACACATAGAAATCTCCTTGGAAGCTTTTTCAAAAGGGTATAAATAAAAGTAGGACCCCTCATTTCCTTTAGTTTGTTCAACAATAGTTTTAAGCACAATTTTGCACCATATTTTTATCATGTTCTTTCCATATTCATGTTTGCGAATGTTAACATAATAAAAATTTGTTTTCATGTTTGTTTTGCACATTTCATGTTCTTGTTCTTAGTTTTTATGTTTTTTATTTTTTAACCACATAGTTTTATATTGTTCCTTGTTTGAAAGTTAGATTAAAACTTTTCCTTTAGCTTTTATTCTTATGAATTTTCGTGTCCTTGACAATGGGTCCCTTTATCATGTACTTGACTTTAACAAAATGATTATGAAATTCCCATGTCGAGAAGCCTTAGAAAAATACAATGAGAATGGATGTGCACAAAATCATTGAACAAATGAGAAAATTTGATAAAAAAACCAAATGAAAACCATAACTCCTAAAAAATAAAATTCATAAACTAAAAAAAGTTGTCTATGATATATCAACTAACCACATAGGTGCAATGGTTGCAATGCGTGGAAGAGATGAAAAACTTTTCCAAATATTTCAGCGCATTGAAAAATCTCAATGACACACACACACACACAAAACTATGAACTATGGACACATGCTATCAATAATAAAAAATAAGCACCATGGGAACCAAAGAGGTAAGTCAATGATGAACTATAATGACCTGAGCGCAAGAAATAAAAAAGGGGTTAAAATGCAACCCATCTTGTTATTTTTGCCATCATATCATGTGGACTAGTGGGTGCCCGTGGCCGAAGGCCACTGTGAAGTCCCCCATGACGTGACAAAGAGGGAACGCAGTGAGAGTGTGGCTGAGAGGAATGGAAGAGAGAAAGGGAGGGTAATTGAGCGAATGGGGAAAGAGGGAGGGAGCCAAAACCAAAGTAGGTAGGTTTTTGGGCGTGTTACACAAAGTGATAATTTTGGTACTCCCAGGCCCCAGCCACTCCCACTATCCCAGGCCCCTGTCCACAAAGTTACTGAGTGGAGGACCATTCAAAAGTACCATAGTAAGGACTGAGCGGAATTCATATATAGATGTAGAGTATCTTCAAGGACAAAGGGGGTAAGATTGTAGAAAACAACTAGTAATGTAATTAAAAGTACCCATAGCTTCGGTCAACATGGTGGATGTAAATATAGCCACTATGAAAAGAAAAGCTACAAAGGTAGATGCATTAAAAGAATGGGAGCCATGAAAACACAAGAGTATTATATATTGGGTGGAGGAAGAACGGTTGTGAAAATCATTTGTTGACACAATTCAATAGATGTAGATAATTCATCCACGACTAGAATCAACCCCCAAGCCAACTGTAGAATGGAGTTTTAGTTGGGCATGATTGCCTGATGTTGCAAGACCAATATAACTAATGAAACCATAGTAGGTAACATCATCTCCACATAAGCTGGTACTTGTGGAAGAAATTTTTTAGAATCAAGAAAACAAATGCTAAAAATCAATTATATGTTGAAATTGGGGCAATTGTTGAAGATTACACCTGAACTCAAGAAATATTTCTAACACAATTTCAAACCAGAAAAACCATAAAAGAGTTTAAATTTGGTTTTGGACAAACCTATGATATTTACTACTAAAACCATGCCTAAATGCACAGATAGCACATGAATTGAGTTAGAACATGTTCATGATATAAGGGAATGAAACATTTAGAATCACAGTTAGGACCATTACAGGGGAATAAACATATGAGAAATAATGTAAAACGGCATGAGATATTGTTGTGTTATGATTTTTAGAACGGCATAATGGATGAGGAAGAAGATGTTATGTTTCATATTCTGGCTTGTTTCACGCTGTGTCCTCTAAAGCACTTTGCTTCATGTTATCAAGAAGATGTAAGAAAATCACTTTCCTTCATAAAGAGATAACCTTTTCACTCCAAAAGCTCCCACTATATTATGTACTCCCAAGTGCCACATCCAACCCCTAACCCTAAGTTTCAACCTCTTTCACAACAGGACAACTTCTCCATGTTGTTCAGGTTCCTAGTACCTACTCATTTCAGGTCACAAAGTCTCAAGTTTACAAGAGTTGCGGTTAGAGCTCCTCTACCGACCTGAATTCACAACAACGCGCATCTCCGTGCGTCTTTATCCATGTTCCCTTTCTGCTCAATCAACAATACCCCAAAATTGCTCGAATGTGTCTAGAATGCGATGTAGGTAAAGCAAATAGCAACAACAAACCCCAAAGCATCGTGAGCTTTCGCAGCGTTGGCAAGCTCCCTCGGTCGCACGCCCTCTTCCACAATTTGCAGACAACTACACACACACACACACACACAAAGATGGAATTTTGACATCAATGTGCGTGCTCAAGACGGATAGATTTGTGACGCCTGATTGCAACTAGGATCAATTCGCCGAGATGGTCATGATTTATGGTCGTTTCTATGGCGAATTGGCTGGATTTGAAACCGTGAAATTCGTGCTTTCCCATCGACGACTTGCATGGGTCGTGGCGGAGCACCCCCCCCGCCCGACACACACACACTTGTAGTTTTCCTCTAATCCTCCTCGTTTTGTCAAAATGACGACGATCATTCCGCTACAAAGACAAGCAATGAGGAAAAGAGCGGAAAGAGCTTGACTTTTCTGATTTCAAAGTGGGAGAGAATCATGGGAAACAAATTTGGGGAAGCAGACGATGCTGCATATGTGGACAAGCTTGTGGGCAAGGTGCTGGTGCAAGCTTGTGCTGCAGTAACGCTCGCAAAACCCATGGACCCTGTGGAGTTTTTGAGCCAGTGGCTGCACAAACATTGCGACAATGCCTGCATTCTAAAGGACAATGCCCGCGAGAAGGCCCGCAAGTTCAACAAGGAGAATGAACGAGAGTATGAACTTAATCGGAAGGCCAATGCCGATGCATTGTGGCGGACCGAGCAGCAGGCGTGCGTGAACCACATGAAGACTATCACTGACGATCCATACTTGTTGTGGGACACTTGTTTGAAATCCGTTTGCGCTTTCACAGGTAAGTAGGCTTGCGAAGCCGTTGTCAGACTCGATTCTCGCATCAAGAGCATTTCTCTTTTCTGTGGTTTGAGAGAAAGGATGATCCTCGATGTTTGCGGGAGAGTGTTTTGCTGATCACACCGTCTTCTTCTGTGGCACTATGTTTTAGGCAGTGAGGCAGCTTATGTGGCTGTAGTAATCAACAAGATATGGGAACCAAAGCCAGAAAAGAAGAAGGCAGAGGGTGAGGAGGAGGGAGAGGAAGGTGAAGAGGAAGAAGGTAACGAGAAAAATGTACTTTGGCTTTCCCATTTTCTCAAGGATCTGGCCTACCGTTTTGTTTGGAACTTTGCTCCAGAGTGCTACTATTATTGCAGGACGTATAAGGTTAATGTTGCATGACATCGATGCTCTTCAATGCCTTGATTTTGCAAAAAACAATTGACGTACAGAGGAAGAAGATGAGGAAGGAGAAGAAGGCGAGGACAAAGTATTGGGATCAGATGATTCCAGTGTGGACAATGATGAAGATGTTGAGGAGAAGGATGAACCAGAAGAGGATGCTGAAGGAGAAGAGGGAGAGCAGGAGGCTGAGCCTGAAGAGGAAGAGGAAGAAGGTGAAGAAGAAGGCAAAGAGGGAAAAGATAAGAAACCCAAGGGGGTATCTACAGAAGATGCAGCTCCCAAGCCTCCTAAACCTCCAAAAGCACCAAAACCCTTGAACTACAAGAGAAAGAAACTACTCTATGTTGCAGCTACAAGACCAGCCAACACACATATGCTCAATAGACAGCTTGACATCAAGAAGGTAAACAGAGTCAGTCACCTGAGTTTTCTGCACAAATGCACTCAGGTATTGGATCATGCTCTCAGACCATTGAGATCAAACATTGAGAGCACAAGTAATAAACATCTAGATGTTGATGAACAAGGACCTTGTTGAAGAATGTCCTCTTTTATCTGTCTGCAAGCAAAACAATCTCAATTCCTGGATGCCATTTTCCAGACAGTACGAGACAAGTACTCAAGGATATGGAAGGCTTTTATGTTTGGTGGGGGAAGCAGGGACCTGTGACATTCGCTGTTCTTCTTGAAGGGCTTCCAGAGCTCCACATCCCAAACGTATTGTACAAAGAAGGTACCATTTCTGAACATCTTCTACAAGAGCTTGACAAATTGACCTTGAAATTGACCCAGTTCAAGACTTGAAGGCAGATGACAGAAATGGTCAATTGTGAATTTGCAGGTTATCAGTGACTCAAATGATACAGCTTCTCATGTTTCAGGCCTGTTGATTGGAAATAACACAGGTGTTCATTTCTTTGGAGGAATTCCAAGAGTCGGGGCCTACTTTGTAGTGCCAATCACAGTTGAGTTCACTGCAAAGAAGTATCTGAAGGAAGAATTCAAAGATAGACCACCAGAATGGTTTGCGCAAGTGCGCCAGTATGTACCACCCTACAGATTGACTGGATTTTAGTATTTTTTTTCCAAGTTCACAAAATCAGGATCAATTAGTTGGTCTTCACAAAGATATTGCAAGAGTGATCCAGTATTGTATGGGTCTGATCTATGGTTGCAGAAAGCAGGTAATTGCACTTCTGTGTGTTGATACACTAAAAACAGAGCACATTGGGACTGGTAAGGCATTCGAGCCAATAGAGACAGAGTTCATGGCTGCTTGTGGAGCTGCAGTGAGTACTGCTCTGGACATGAACAACAAAGAAATTTCAAAAGACCAAAATGCGGGGACTGTAATGGAAAAGTACAAGGAGAAGCTCAAGGAGATAAAGGTAGCCAGAAAGGCACAACTGGATCAAGAAAAAGCTGATGCTATAGCAGCCAAGAAGGCAAAAGAGAAAGAGGGTAGGAGGAAACGGTTTGAAGAGGCACATAAAGCATGGACAGAACGACAAACTGTAAAGGCTGAAGCTAAGAAGAAAAAAGATCAAGAAATGAAAGCTAAGAAAAAAGCTGGCGAGGAGGTCGAGGTAAGCTCAACAACTTATGAGGGGCATAGAAGAATTATGCATTGGCTATAACATTGACTTGTAGCAAGTAATGTTTAATAATCATAGGACATAACAGGCCTTGGTGAGAATTAGTCATTACTCCAAACTTGATGACCTTGATTTCAGTTCTGCTCCAGTGCTGTTGTCTCCAATGGGTCCCCACAGAAAGCAGTGGTGTCTTACTGCATTTATATTGCCTACAATAATCAATAGAAATCTCTCTTGCTATGGAGACAGGAGGAGGAGGCAGAAGAGGAAGAGGAGGATCCAGAACCTGTGCCTGAAGAAGAGCCTCCAGAGGAAGAAGGGGATGAGGAAGAGGCATCAGCAGACGAGGCAAGAGAGGAGGCTGGAGAGGGAGATGAGGATGGGGAAGTAGAAGAAAAACCTGTAGATCCTGGAATTGATGATGCCGAGCTTGAACCAAATCCTTTGGAAGGCATAGAAAAGCTAAAAGGAGAAGGAGAAGGAGAAGGAGAAGAGGAGGAGGAGGAGGAAGCAGGGGAACCAGAAGAGGAAGAACTTGAGGAGGAAGAACCAGAGGAGGAAGAGGAGCCTGAACCTCCAGAGGAAGAAGAGGGAGCTGTAGAGTCTGGGGAAGCAGGGGCAATAGAGGAAGGAGCAGAGAAAGCAGTGGAGTCCGAGGATGTAAGAAAACTAAAGGAAAAGAAAGCTGAGAATGCAAAGAAAGCAAAGGAGACGAAGAAGCAGATAAAAGACTTGAAAAAGTTGCTGAAAGGGTTCGACAAGGTGAAAATGAAAACCACATTGGACTTAGAGAAGGTGGGCAAAGAGGCTGAAAAATACGAGAAAGCATTGCAAATAGCAGATGGGGTTGTGAAATACTTGAAGCTATTGCTGGGCAATGTTTACTCCCTTCTTGTGGAAAACAAGGTACTAAGCCTGTATAGAGATCTGGTTCAAACTTTGATTTAGTCCTTCTCTTTCTCATTGTGTAGCAGTCCACAAATATTACTTTGTCAGAGCTCTGTCTACAGACATGAAAATCAATGGTACCACTACTGGTTTGTTAATTCAAGTTGTCAAGTTTGTCAAGCATCTGACTCCTCAATGATCAAATTGTGGGATCTATGTCAGGATGCAGAACTTAAACGTATTAAGCGTTGGCCCTACCCAAATAGACATGTACATCGTGTTCTCAAGGCAAGAATTTCACTCCAACTTTTGCAAGATCCACTATTTTTGTTCTTGTGATCTTACTTCATCACAAATGAGTACAGATTGCAGAATGGGATATATATGATGCTTTTGAACTGGTCTTTTCGCTCATTGCAACATGTTAACAAGACTTCATGGATAGTACATTGGATGCTAAAAGTGAGAGCTATTGCTTTGTTCAGGCAATGCTTTATCTTCTTGGTCACAATAAGTTAGCTATTGATGACTGGATTTCGGCTCGAAAACTCTTCAATCAAGACTTGATCAGCATAGTAAGCTCCTTGCTTTACATTCACGGAATTTAGATGGACCTCTTGATGAGTTAATCTTGATTTCAATGATCAATCTGCAACAGAACTTGCAGATTCACAATTTAAATGTGCAGGTGCTGAAAGAGTATGATCCACTCAAGGCACCTGACCCAGTCATGTGGAAGTCTGCTGACTCATACCTTGCTGTAAGTATCTTCTTCCTTGTTTTCCTTCGGCACATAGCTCAAAACTTGATTGTAAGTCCCCAATAGGTAGAACTAGTGTAGTTGCTGGATTTGAGATAATGATGTTTTTGATGGTGATTTGTTTCAGGGAATCAAGGAAGCAAAGCTGGCAGAACAAGCCCCAATTGGTTTTGTAAGTCTCCAGAAGATGACATTTCAATGTTATGATACTTCCAGGAGGGAAGGCATGAATGACCAGACATTCAGTGTCATGATTTGCTGATGTCTGTTCATGACTGTTTTAATTCAGAAATCAGTTAGGCTGTATGGTAGATTTGATTGAATTTTGGGGTGGACACTGCTGCAGCTGTTACAACAATGGATGTTAGCTTGTAAGAAAGTCACAGCTGCAGGAGTCACATACCACAAAATCAAAGCTAAATTTACAGAGATTTCCAAGGTAAAGTACTTTCTTGTGCACATATTTTCACAACTGCTCCTTGAAAGAGCAGCTTTATTTGTCATGCTTAGACACAGAATGTGACAACGCCATTGGCCCTGCTTTGGAAGCTACACACACAAAAGAGATTTAACCAGAAATACCTGCCAATATTGTGATGTGAACTCCCTTGAGCTTGGCATTAAAGACCATTTTCATACAAAACATCTGCAGGAGTTTGCAGAAAATGAGCTTGCAAAGATTATATGCGAGGTTGAAACACAGCTGGCAACTGAGAAACTGACAAAAATGGTTGCGGATGAGGAAATAAGGCTTGCTAAGGCAAAGGCTGCAGAAGAAACAGAGGAGAAGAGGCTTGCTGATATTGCTGCAGCTGAGCTAGCAGCAAAGGAAGTAGCAGATGCTGCTGCTGCTGCTGCTGCTGCTGAGGCTGCTGCTGAGGCTGCAGCTGCTGCTGGTGAAGAACCATCAGCAGAAGAGACATGAAAGTATAGCAGGTATTCCCCAGGGAAGCTATAATGTTGGTATGTTGCAATACTGTAGTATCTCTGTGCAACCTACTTCACAACTCAAACTCTTCTACAACTGAGTGCAACCAATCAGGTTGGTTTTTACTCAATCTGCAAACTTTATTTGAAGTTTCAGATTGTAAATATATGTATATGTATGTAGATTTCATTTTTACCTTCACAAGGCTCAAGTTTCTCCTATTGTTTGTATGACTAGATATGAGATTGCAAAGGAAACTCCACAATAGCAAAGCAACATTAGAACATGGTCAAACATGATGTTACGAAATATGGGACCAGTTGGTAATAAATGGAACAACGGAATGCAAGGGTATGTAAGGGGATGTTGGGAATGCTAGGTTGGGTTGGGTAATGAGGATTGTAGTCCCTTTGAAAGAGAATTTTCTGTTAAATTTTGTGGATTGAATGATTGTAGATGTTTGTGGCGCTTTCTTGGCACGCCAAGCGCATCGAGGTAAGCTCCCAAAGCAACTAACACCAGTTGCAGTTGCTGTTGTTTATCATAATATTTAGGTATCTTCCTCTTTAGTGCTTGTTTATTAGCAAAAGGTACCATCATTGGCTCTCATTTGGCCAGGTTATGGAATCATTGGCCTAATGATTCCATAACCTTTCACTTCTTGAATGTGAACATCAAAGCCACTCTCTTGGTGGATGAGAAGAGGGCATCAAGGTTCTCATTATGGTCGGTTATTGGAGTGCCTCAGATATTTCTGGCAACTGGCAGCCTCTCTCACTAATCACCTAGTCCATAATAGTCGGTGAATATAAAACCTTGAATTTCAGTAGTTAGTCCTGCAATTGGCCCCCCCCTCATTGAGAACTTGTAGATTCATACCTAGTTCCTAAAATTGTCAACAAATATCAGATGTAGCTTCCCATATAAAAGGACCAATTGAGCCCTTTTGATTCAGCCAAGGGGAATGCTTCCATGGATGAATTATTATGCAAAGGTAACAAATTCTTTGAGCCTTTTTACTTGGAGGTAGTGCTCAATCTGTCCCTGCTGGCAAGGGAGTTGGGGGCCAATACAAAATACAAGATGAGGCCCACCCAACAAAATGGGCCAAATTGTTGATGCATGTAAATTATGTGCTTGTTTTGTTTCAGTGTTGGGTAAGAAGGACCAAGAATGAGGCCATTCTGGGAAATGCAGGCCAGCATGAGGTCTGAGGTCCTTAGTCCTTACCTGGCTTGAAGAATTGGTATCATTTGGTTCTTTTAAATGGATGGCTATGATTTTATTTGGGAAGAAAGATGACATCTTAGAATAAGGTTCCCCAAAGTACCTTAGGCATAAGGTGCCATCCTCTATAGGCAGAGTTCTACTGAGGTAATGTTCCCCCCCACATACACTGGAAAAAAATTCTACTGGTTCTTTGTGTGTAGGCTAAAGCCCCAGGGCAGGGGCATCCCCAAAATAAGCATCCCCCAAGGCTGAAGTAGGGTTTCTTTTAAGGATTTGGTGATGTAGTCGCCAAAGTAGCGATCATCCAGAAAATAATTTAGCCAAATTTGGCTACATAATATATATGAAGGTAGGAAAAAAACACAGAATCCTTCTATATCCTTGGCTACCCTCTGGAAGTTATCATAATGCTCTGGTGATTTGGAACTTTAAAATACGATTTGGCGAATTTGGGACATTTTTGCCATGAAAATCCCTTTGTATGGGTCGAAATCATAATTTTCAGGTCGAAATTTGGTGGAAATTTGGCAACAAAAGAAACACCAGGTCAAAGGATGAGGGCTGGTTATTTTGGGAATGGCCTCGGCCAAGGGATTTACCTGGCATAAAAACCATCACAGTAATTTTTTTAATTTACTGTGATACCTGGCGGGTACCACAGTAAAAATAAAATTAAAATTAAAGTCAGTAGATATCCGTCTGGTACCCTCCAGGTATCTCGGTAAAAAAAAACCATTTAATGCAGGCAATTCAGAAATGAAATGTCCATCCCAAAAACGGATCATGCCTCCTCTCAGCAGAGGAGTTATTATGCTACCCAATACACTTGGGAAATTCCTGCCTGGTTTTTAAGTGTAGGGTAACATGCTTGAATTGGAGCATTCCCAAATGATGAGAAACACTAGAACCATGCAATATGGTAAGATAATTTGGAATGCAAGATGAATTTGAGAAAGAAAGGCAGCCCAAAGAAAAAAAGCTAGGTTTTGGGCTATCACCTAAGAATTGGCCCACTTGTTTTTTCAAGGTAAAATTGCATCAAGTCATAAAAGGATGCAAAGTCTAATCATGCAGAGCTCGCCCCCTTGTTTGTAGGACTGCCTACAACTACCATCAAACTAGCAGACTAGCATACCAATTGTGCAGTCTTGGTATTAGTTCATGCAAAAGTGCAAATAATGTTAGTGGATGACTTCCAGAAGTGTGCAATGAGGTTTCCCAATATTGACAATCCATATAGTACTTATATATGTTCCCCTCAATAAACACTAAACCTGACCTGGGGACACTCAGTAGATGAACCAATGTTGTTCCTTGGAACTTCAACACTGCAAAACTACAGCCAATCTTTGGGCCTCCATTCCCCAATTCTGATGGCATGCACCGATGCACCTGAGCAGAGAGGTCTGTTGACCAATGAACAATTTCATCAACTAGAAAGGGGCTTTCTATCTTGCAAAATGTGCAGGATCACGGGCAAATTGTGTCCTACTTCATCATGTGACTTTTGTAATGCTTTTTTTCTGTAGGAAGATATCTATAATGCAAGAGAAGAAATGAGTGCCATTGGGTTTGGCCTTGAATTGAGACAATGTCATTTCCAAGTCAATATGGTGTTACTGTACAATTCAACTTTAAAAGTTTGCATATCAGTTTCTCAAACTGTCAGAGTTTGTCGGCCTGCGAATGATATTTTTCATACATGTTCTCTAAACCTGCCTCAGTCCACTTGAACTCATACAATACTTGTGACATGTTAGTGTCCCTGTAACTTGATGGGTAATTTCATAATTACCTTAGTAATTTGTTAGAAGTAACTTGATGTAATTATTTAATTACTTAATTAATTATACAAAAGGGGTAAATGAATGGACATGGTGCATGTGCACCATGTGATGTCATTCTTGTAATTAAAGGTGAAATCACATGGAAAATTATGTGATGTCATTCCTTTTAATTGAATGTGGAATCACATGGGGGAACCATGTGATTTTGGTTCCTTTAGATTAATTAAATGTATAATCTCATGGGGAAACATGTGATTTTGTTTCCTTATGATAAATTATGTGGAGGATAACTTTTGGAAGTTCCTTGAGTTATTTCCTTAGGATTAATTAAATATGGAATCTCATGGGAAACATGTGATTTTGTTTCCTTATGTTTAAATTATGTGTAGGATAACCTTTGGAAGGTTCTTGACTTGTTTCCTTTGGGTTAGTATATAAGGAGGTGTTTGTGACCTTAACACACACCTCCTCCCATTGTAAAGAGTTACAATTTGAATACAAAGTTATGGAAGTTTTGATGTTTAGAAAGGCTTTTGGTTTCGATTGTTTTGATGTTGAGTGTGTGAGGTTTGTGGTAGAAGGATGTTAAGCTCACCACCTACGCATAGACTCATGTTTTAGTGTTGATTGTGTGAGGTTTATGGTAGGAGAATGATGAAGCCCATCACTTATGCATAGACATGTTTTGGTGTTGTTTGTGTGAGGACAAAAGGTGGATGAGAAAGTAGATGTACAACCAATAGCATAGATCTCCATAACTATGTGACAAAACACATAGTTTCGGTCCCCAAACCCGTCCGTGTCTTACATCTTTTTGGTTCCGTAACCGGGACCCGAGTCTATGTTAATTGTGTTGTGAAATTGTGGGAGGACATTTAATTGTGTTGTGAAATTGTGTGGAGACAATTAATTGTGTCGTGGAAAACTTGGTGGGAAGAAGGGAAAGAGAAGGAGAGAGCAAATTGTTGTTGTTGTTTACAACGAGGGATGCAAGGCAATTTGTTTATCCCCGAATCATGGACAGAAGTGGCCACATGGGTGGAGCAGATTCAACTTCTGGCGATTGAGATTACAAAAGGCAAGCCAAATCGAGTTGGGTGCACAATTCAACGCGTGAAGCAACATCTTGAGGACCACAAACATGAATTGTTCTTGTTGACCCCAAGTCTTCTTTTGGATGTAACTTGCAATCCTAGGCATGAGTTAGAGTCAGATTTGCGAGAATTTGAAAAGATTCGCAAAGAAAGGCTACATGCAAGAAAGGAAAAGAAGATGGCACGTGTTAAGCCATATGAGAGGATGTAAATAGAAGTTTATGAAGGATCGTAAATATTCTTGAGTAAGCTTATGTTCATTAGACCATGTTAAAACCTTTAAACTTCTTATAAGAAGTGTTTTAGGTTGTTGGAAGAAATAAAAAGGATATATGTTTTATTTCTAGAATTGTTGTTTTAGTAAAAACATTAATGTCAACGTTAGGACAGGCTCCTGACTCCCCTGGTACACAGTTTCCCGAAGATAGGCAACAAACTCCATCATTGACATTAGGAGTCATTAGGCCAAGGACTCCTGTTGAAAGACCTTTGGAGGAGCCTGGGGCTGTAGGTGAACCAAGTGTGGTAGTATCACAATTACGTAGAAGACGAAAGGAATCTGGACTTCAACCCGACTTGGAACTTGCAAGGCAACGCCAAAGGACAATCACAGAAGAGCAGCATCTACTCATTTGGCTTAGGAAGAGAGATGCGACTCTAGATTACGCCAGAACTAATAACCTGCATGTCATGTGGAGTGGAGGCGTAATTGATACTCGTGATAGCCAGGATCTTGTAAATGTTGTTTTTCAATCTAGGCATTTAAATAGGATAATGGCAGGATTGGAAATGTCTGGTCCTTTTAGAGATTTACACCGAGAGGATAGGGAGGATTTTGTTATGAGTGCAACTCGGGCCCTTGGGAATTTCCTTATTCACGAGGAAAGGTTGTAAAAGCTAAGCGATAGTTGGTAAAAAGATTTAATTAGGTTGGGTGTTTGTTTTTGTTTTTTTCTTTGAAACAAAACAAGAATCAATATGGTTATTCCAGTTTTTAGGGGAAGTAAGGGTGAGGACCCCGAAATGTTTTTAAGGGAATACAAACGGGCTTGTATTGGTACGGGGCTTAGGACCGCTGTGGAATGGCTTAATTTTCTTCCTGAATTTTTAGAGGGTTCGGCATCACTTTGGTTTGAGCGACAAACGGAAGAGTTGAGAGGATCATGGATTGACATAACTAAGGCTCTAGTGAAGGAGTTTTCTGTGAAGAACGTCTACCAGAACTTAATACTTGAACTGAGCCAACTAAAGCAAGGGGCTTTAGAGTCAGTAAGAGAGTATAAGGAGAGGACAATGACGTTGCAAAATAAACTCCAAGGGTGTCTTAGAGCACAGGGTCATGAAGGAACTGATCCAATCTTTGCGGGAGTCAATGCATTGGTACTAGAACATTTCACCATTGGTCTGTTGTCAGAATTACGACAACAAGTGAGATATGAACAAACGACGACGTTCGAAGAAGCAACAGCAGTGGCTGAAAAGAAGGAGGTGAGCATGGAGGAAGTTCCACGACCAACTGTGCGACCCACGGCAAAAACCGTGCAATTTTCGACTGAGCCAGAATTACGGAAGCATCCGGAAGTGAACTCTCGCATGGAGTCGGCTATGGAGCAAATGATTAACCAAATGAACCAGCTAAGCCTCCATCTGTTGCAACCAAGGACGAGTAAGAGCAAAAACGTGGAGAGGGACCTGTCAACAATTCAATGTTACAGGTGTCGGGAGATGGGACATTATTCAAGAGAATGTCCAAACTTGCCAGCCTTGGCTACCAGAGAGAATGCAGGCCCCTCTACTCGAAGATTTTCTACAGAAGAGAAGGGCAAGGCTCAAGTACATTTAATTGAGCCAATGAGTGAAGGGCGCGAAAAGGCTTTGATGGGTTTGGAAAGGAGCCTCAAAATCCCTGAAGATACAATTGATGTCATGACCCAATCTAAACGACCAGCGGAGGGCACTTCTCATCCCGATGCAAGCGTCAAAAGGTTCAAGGAGATGGCGAGGGCCCCAAAAGAGAAGAAAAAGAACCGAAGGCAGAGATTTGGATTCCAAGACTTTCCAATTTCTAGAGATTCCGGTCCTTATTCTGTGGTGAAGGATGTGGGATCTCAGAAAGCGGACATCACCATTGGACAGTTGGTGGCGATGGTGCCGTCAGCTCGAAGGGAGCTGAGGAAGGGATTGTCAACACCTAAAGTCCCAAAGGTACCTTCACCTTTGAATGCCATAGCAGCTGAGCGCGAATGTGATCCGATCATTGATGTGCAATGCAATGGATCAGTGTTGCGCGGAGTGTTGGTGGATGGAGGGGCAGGAGTCAATGTGATGACAATTCCTGCAATGATGTACTTAGGCTTGAAGATTGACAGGCCAGCCTCAGTAACCTTAAAGATGGCTAACAAGCGAGTTGTTAGGCCAGAAGGAGTCATTAACGATGTTGTGATCACTGTAATGAGGGTCTCTACCATTGTAGATTTCCATGTGGTTTTGGAGGAAGATGGGGCTTATCCAATGATATTAGGAAGGCCTTGGTTAACGAAGTCACATGCAAGGAATTATTGGGGCGAGGGATACATGACCATCGGGGTTCGTCCTAACCGACAAAAAGTTCCATTTGCCAATTTTGTGAAAAGCTCTGGTGGGACGAGTGAGTATGAGGATGAATCAGAAACAGACCAAAGTTCTAGCTCTGAAGGGATTTACACGGATGATTCTAGTGAAGAGGAGGTAGGGTTATATGCCTTGGAGACAATCCCCAAAGTTGGAACTTTGTCGGGTCAAGGGGTTCAAGGGGGTGATAACCAATCCACTCCATGCTTGTTAACAGAAGGAGAGGTCGAGGAGCGTCTAAACAAGATTCAATTGGGACCAGACCTTCAATCGGAGGAAAGGAAGCAATACGAGGATCTACTACGTAAGTATATCCATCTTTTTGCTTTCAGCTACAAGGACTTGAGGGAGGTCACCATGGAGCAACACAAGATTGAACTGTTACCAAATGCCAAGCCAATCAGGACCAAGCAAGGGAGGTGGAATCCAAGATACACGGCCATGGTGAAGGAGGAGCTCGACAAGTTGTTGGAGGCAGGGTTCATCAGACATGTGGAGACAACTGAGTGGGTTTCTCCTGTGGTGTTGGCGTTAAAGAAGAATGGCAAGCTAAGGGTGTGTGTCAACTACAAAGCCTTAAACAAAGTAACTAAGAAAGACCGTTACCCTTTGCCATTTTGTGAAGAAATTTTGGAAGAGGTGGCAGGGCACGAGATGTACACATTTGGAGATGGATACAGGGGCTACCACCAGGTGAAAATTGCTCCAGAAGATCAATTGAAGACCACATTCACCACACCTTGGGGCACATTTTGCTACACAGTAATGCCCTTTGGTCTGTGCAATGCTCCAGGGACATTTCAACGGTTGATGAACAAGGTCTTTGATCCATTTCTGGGCCTTTTCCTACGGGTTTTCATTGACGACTTTGGGGTTTATAGTGATAGAGCTTCTCACCTCGCCAAACTTGAGTTAGTCTTTCAACGTTTGGACGATTCAGGAGTGATTTTGAGCCCTGAGAAAACCACAATTGGTTTTTCGCAAGGGAAGTTGGTTGGACACATTGTGTCAAAGGATGGGGTAGCTACAGATCCTGAAAAGCTTGATAGGATTTCAGGGCTTCCTTTTCCCACCTCGAAGAAAGCTCTTCGAGGTTTCTTGGGGATGGTAGGTTACTATCGAAAGTTCATACACATGTTTGCGGCAAAAGCACGTCCTTTAACACGATTCTTGCGTGAAGATGCACCTGCACCAATGGAGGACGAGGTGTCAAGACGAGCATTCGAACAATTGAAGTCAGCTCTTCAAGTTGCGCCAATCCTTCGAACTCCAGATTGGAACATACCATTTTTAGTGTATTGTGATGCATCAGGAGAAGCGGTGGGAGCCACACTATCACAATTAGACGAAAATGGGCATGACCATCCCATTCATTTTGCTAGTAGACAATTAACTTCAGCAGAGAAGAATTATACTGTGACCGAGCAGGAAGGTCTTGCAGTTATTTTCTCTCTCAAAAAGTTTCGCCATTACTTGATGGGGTACAAGGCCAAAATTGTGACAGATCACAAGGCCTTAACCTACTTGGTTAACAAACCCAATCCAAGTGGTCGACTTGCTCGATGGCTACTCTTGATGGAGGAGTTTGACATTGACATTGTCCATCGTCCAGGGAGGCGACATGGCAATGTAGATGGCCTTACAAGAGCATATGAAGGAGTGGGTGATGTTTCAGAGGATGACGACTTTCCCGATGCTGCAATCATGACCATTAATGCAGAAGAAGCACCTGAAGAATATCGGGAGATCATTCAATACCTAGATGGCATGAGGTTCCCAGATGGAGCCACAAAGGCAATACGAACAAGGATTGCACACAAGAGTAGAAATTACTCGATGATAGGCAATCAGCTCTACTTCCAAGGAAGGGATGGTGTTCTACGACGAACCATTGAAAAACGTGACATCTCACGTCTTTTGTACGAGTTTCATGATGGGTTCTGTGGAGGCCACTTTGCAGGACGAATCACTGCAGAAAAGATTTTGCAAGCAGGTTATTATTGGCCCACCCTCTTCAAGGATGCCCATGATTATTGCAAGAGTTGTGATGTGTGTCAAGCCTACGCACAAAGGTCTACTGTAAGTGGCCCTTTACATCCTATACCCCCTTTAGGACCTTTTGAAAAATGGGGAATTGATTTGATGGGCCCATTGCCAATGACTAGGAGAGGGCATCGATTCATTATAGTTGCCACAGACTACCTTACAAAGTTTGCAGAAGTACGTGCCTTGAAATCCTCAGTGAAACAAGAAGTAGCACGATTTCTGTATGAACGAGTCTTTACTCGATTTGGGGCACCACTTGAAATTGTTTCTGATAATGGTCCCCAGTTTTTGAGTGAGGTTGTGGAAAACCTGTTAGCACGCCTAGCAGTGAAACACAGGTTTACCACTATGTATAAACCTAGCACTAATGGCCTAGTAGAAAGGACCAATAGGACTTTGTGTTCCATGTTGGCAAAAGAGGCCGAGGTTCATGTGAATATTTGTGACTGGGATCTCAAAATTCACCATGTTGTGTGGGTTTACAACACCACATACAAAACTGTCACAGGGTACTCACCTTTTCGCTTAACCTATGGGATGGAGGCGCTTTTACCCATTGAGCTGGAAGTGATGACGTTACGCACTGCCACAACAATGAGACTTCCTTTGGATGAGTCCCAACATCATCGATTGTTGCAACTTAACGAGTTGGATGAGTTGCAGTTGAAAGCCTACCAATCCATTGAAGTCGCTCAGGCTCAACAAAAGAAGGCTTTCGACAAGAAGGTGAAGAGAAGGGAGTTCGAAGAAGGCGACCTTGTCATGATGTTTGATGCTCGACATCATCGTAGGGCTTATAAGAAACTGTTACCCAAGTGGTTTGGACCTTTTGTTATCAGAAAGGTGTTTGCTGATAATGGGTCTTATGAGCTTGAAAATGTTGATGACTCACCATATCCAGACCGCATTAATCATGACAAATTGAAGAAGATTTTGGATATCTGATTCCGAGGACGGAATCCATAATGAGTTTGGGAGTGATGTAACTTGATGGGTAATTTCATAATTACCTTAGTAATTTGTTAGAAGTAACTTGATGTAATTATTTAATTACTTAATTAATTATACAAAAGGGGTAAATGAATGGACATGGTGCATGTGCACCATGTGATGTCATTCTTGTAATTAAAGGTGAAATCACATGGAAAATTATGTGATGTCATTCCTTTTAATTGAATGTGGAATCACATGGGGGAACCATGTGATTTTGGTTCCTTTAGATTAATTAAATGTATAATCTCATGGGGAAACATGTGATTTTGTTTCCTTATGATAAATTATGTGGAGGATAACTTTTGGAAGTTCCTTGAGTTATTTCCTTAGGATTAATTAAATATGGAATCTCATGGGAAACATGTGATTTTGTTTCCTTATGTTTAAATTATGTGTAGGATAACCTTTGGAAGGTTCTTGACTTGTTTCCTTTGGGTTAGTATATAAGGAGGTGTTTGTGACCTTAACACACACCTCCTCCCATTGTAAAGAGTTACAATTTGAATACAAAGTTATGGAAGTTTTGATGTTTAGAAAGGCTTTTGGTTTCGATTGTTTTGATGTTGAGTGTGTGAGGTTTGTGGTAGAAGGATGTTAAGCTCACCACCTACGCATAGACTCATGTTTTAGTGTTGATTGTGTGAGGTTTATGGTAGGAGAATGATGAAGCCCATCACTTATGCATAGACATGTTTTGGTGTTGTTTGTGTGAGGACAAAAGGTGGATGAGAAAGTAGATGTACAACCAATAGCATAGATCTCCATAACTATGTGACAAAACACATAGTTTCGGTCCCCAAACCCGTCCGTGTCTTACATCCCCCAACGGCATGGACATGGGATTGCATTGACCTGGGATCGATGGCATGCAAGCAGGAACAGAGGAGATTTGTGCTCCAACTAGTAATGCAGCTTGTGCCCCTGGGGAGGGGATGGGAGGGACCCGGGGGGAGAGGGGGTTTAGAGTCTTGGGTAATGCAATGGGCTATCATGCACACAATAATTGTCCCAAAGTACTAGAACCGCAGCTTGACTGGTTACACCTTTGCTGAAATGAGAGATAAAAATCAGCAGTTGAGCAGGTATGGTTAATATGAGGGTTGGGTGGGTATCAGACCCAGATATCATCTTGGATATCAACTTTTAAAACTCTTCTGATATCAAAAAAGTGATATTCAAAATGATATCCTGATTCTCAGATCTCAAAAACATGAGATCCATTTGTGTGTATGTGTTTTGTTTCACTTTCCTTTGTTTGTTGTTTCTTTTGTCATTATTTATATTGTATTTTTCTTTCTGTGTATTTTTCTCTTTTTTTTTCTTTTGTTTTATGTGTTTTGTTTCCTTGTTTTTCTGTTTTTTTTTTTTTTTTTTTTTTGGTCTTAAATGTTTCCATGTTTCTATGTTCACTTTTTCTATTAAAAATGATGTTTTTTTACTCGATTTCCTTTTTTTCATTATTAATGTTTTTTTTTTGTGGTTGTTGTGTAGGGCTTATCATACAACATTTTTGTTTTTTCTAAACTAAATTATACATTGCACTAAAACTACATTGCCAATCACAATAAACTTTAAACCTTAAACTCACATCGCTTATATGTCTTCAATAGATTATTTTGCTAATGAATTTTTGCTTTATTTTTTTTTAAGTGTGCATAGCAATAGTAATATCTTTGGTAATTTTGTATGACATATGTTTCCACCATTGGCCTTGCAAAGCACTTGCATGAAAAATGGAAGGATTAAGTGAAAATGAAAATCAAGGAATGCAAAATGAAAAAATATATATTATTCATAAGTGAAACTAAATTTGAAGAAAAAGTGCAAGGAATTGAATAGAACCCAAGTTCACAAATTGAATCTACTAGAATTCTAGGAGTAAATGAAAAAAAATTACAAACCAAAAAAAAAAAAAAAAAAAAAAAAAAACTAATCAAATTTTGGAACAATTGCATCTTCAAAGACGAAAATGGCAACCACATAATAGGAATGTTTTATATTGGTTTTTCTATTGTGTAAATGGCAATGCAAAAGTCTCACTTGAAGCCCTTCATATCATGTATTGTATATTCCAAATTTATTCTTTTTCTTTAATTTTTACTATATGAAAGGTCTTATATTATTTATAAAACAAGTGGAAAAACATGTTTGAAAAACCATGTTGATGTAAATCATTCAATAATTTTCAAAAATATTGAAAAGGTCAATAGTTTAGTGAAAGGAAATTTGGAAAAGTAACCTATAAAAAAAAAAAAAAATGTCTCTAGTTCTTCCATTTCTAATTTTTTTGCTTCCAAAGATCTTTTCAAAGAGGATGTTGTAGAATTTAAAATGTTTGTGGAAAACCTTGCACTTTTGATAGTGAAAAACCACTTGGAGAATATATGGTTAATGCATATGGGATTTCATTTGTGTCCTCATGTTCAATTTCCTTCAAGAAATATTTTTTCACATGATGTTCTACCTAACCTCATGGAAAAAACTAAACAAGCATATGTTATGCAAGCATGTTATAGAAAAATGTTATTGTATTATTGCCAATTTTAATCTCTAGATGTCCAAGGGTACACACCATGTGTTTGCGTTGGTTATATATTTTTTGGATTTGATTAGAGGCCAAAGCATGTAACTCTTGATCTATCTAAAGTTGTTCACACTACAAGACAAGAATTGGTAACAAACATAATTGATCTTCAAGATATATATGGCTTGAGGAATAGGATAATAGTGTATGTCAAATATAAGGGTTCAAATTTGAACACATTGACAAGTGCACTAAAATCTATTGTGAAATGTGAAGTTTGAAATTTGAAAAAGAACTTTCAAGGGACTTGTTTCAAGTGTGTTTTTTCCAAAGCTTGCAATATGTTACCATTGATGAAAAAGTTTGCAAAGGTTTCAAATATGCATTTATGAACTCTACCCATAAAAATTTATAAAATGCATCACTTGGGCAAAGAAATTTGGCAAAGGTTAGTAGGAATGGAACAAGGCTTATCTTGAAGCTAGTATAAGACTAGAAGAAAATTGAACACTCTAGTGAAAATTAAGTCAATGTTGTTTTTACAATTTTTTTGGGTTTTATATATTTCTACAAGGTATTTTAATTTTGGAATTTCTAGATTGTGTTGTTGATTTTTTATGTGTTTATGCAAGTCTGTAAGCAAAATCATATTATTCCAAGAAGTAATATTGTAATTTAAGGTAGCAATTGACTTTTATTATAATCAACAAATAATAATGAAGATTATTGGTCGTGTTCCTCCACTCCACCTTTAATTTGACAAATATTTCAAATCATTGTTAATGTTTTTTTTCCAATTGTGAGTGCTTATGTGTTGAACCAATTTTGTAATCATTGGGTTTTTTTAATGCATTGCATGTAGTAATTACCATGACCTAGAATTTTAGAAAAGAATCTAGAACTTCACCTAGCATGGACAATTTGATGGATGATGATTTGTTGTTGCTTTTGAAATGTCATTCCTTGTATTTAACATCAAAAAAAGAAGTTGTGGGTTTTAGATGGTTTTCTTTCATTTTTAAGGAAATTTGAGGAAAATAAAATTTATAATATGTTATGCTTAATGTTGGACCCAAATTTAAGAGTCTCTAATTGGTTTCATATGTTATTGATAGAAAACAAGGGGTTTCCATTGTGAAAGAATATATGATAAACAATTTTTTTCCCAATGCTTTTGAAATGTCACCAAATGCTACACATTATGGCAAAATTTATATTGATGAAGATTCCAATCCTTATATTTTTGAAATGTATGTTGGGACCAATGAACCAACCAAGGAGTTGGTGAATAGGGTATTACAAATGTTTAGGAAAAATCAAGTAGATGCAATAGAAAATAATCATAATTATAAATCTTGTAATATGTACCCATTCAATTTGTGTGCATACAATTATCTATCATTTTACAACTACTCACCATACTTTTTTAATTGTATATTATTTTTTTGGCTATTTATTAAATATTAAATTGCACATTCTTCCATATTGACTAATTTTTCCAATTTCTCATTCAAGAATAAACCCCTATGTTTATTTAATCACAAAACTAATTACGACTTTGTTACTTCTTATGATGTGTTTATACATTTAATGTACATTAAAATATTGTGGACTACATTAAAAATATATTTAGTTTGTATTCATGATATATCAAGATGTGTTTTTTGTATTCAAGGTATATTATGCATATATTTGTTCATATTATGGGCATATTAAAAAATTATTTTTATTTTATAGGATTTGTTTTAAAATATTCCATGTCTTTTAAGGTATGAATAAATAATAATGGCAATGTCATATTAATATGATATAATCATCATATAAACAAACATTAACTATTGGTGTATTTTTACCATTAACTAATTGATTGATTAATAAATGAACATGCAATAATAATTAATTAAATAAACCTCACTTAATATCTAATACTTAACACTTAATAATTCATTTAATTAATTAGACTGAATAATTAACTATTAATCTGAATTAATCAGTTTAATTCAGATAATTAGTTCATTAGTGACTTAAGAAAATTAATTATCGAATAATTTAGATAATTATTTTTGGAATCCAAATGAATAATTATATAAGTTTTATTTGAATTAAATTAATTAAATAAAACCATAAATCAAATTAATTAATTTTCAGATAATTATTTCAGATGATTCAAATAATTAATTAATTATCAGAACTCAGATATTAGCTAAAATAACTAATTATCTAATTCAGATTGATTAATTCAGCTATTAGGTCTAATAATCTTTTTCAGATAATTAGAATTCAGATTAATTAATTTGATAATTAAAATTTTTAATTAGACTCATTAATTGAAATTAAAAATCAAATCTTTATTTCAAATCATTAATGCATATGTATAATTATCAGAAACTTTACATGGTTTTTTTTAGCTTCACCTTCCCTTTTACCTTCCTACCTACCTACTTGTAAATAGATACGTAAGTAGGTATGTAGCCTAGGTAAATAGGTAAGTATTTTCAAAAGAATTCCAAAATTCAAATGATATGCCATGTGGCAACTTCCAATTATGTCACATGTCACACAATATAGGACCATTTTAAATGAATAATCATAATGAAAAACTTTTTGTTTTCATTTTTTTTTGGAAATGCACAATTTATGTCATGTGGCAATTTTTGATTGTGCCACCTGTCACAATATAAAGCCATTTAAAATGAAAAATCATTGTGGAAAAAATATATTTTAATGCACAAATTGTGTGATGTGGCAACTTTGATTTGGCCATGTGTGTCAATATCAAAACATCCATAATGGATGAGGGAACCTAAAACATTTCTTTTTAATTTTCATTTTTTTGAAATGCAAAAGTTGTGACAGGTGACATGGTGTGATTGGTTATACATTGTGATAATTAGAGTTTTTTCTTTAAATGATCAAAGTATATGGTTGATTTTAATATACTTCATCCATGTGCATTGTGTTAATGTCATGCTTAGATCATATTTATGATTACATGTTGAAGGTGACTAAACTTAAAGAACTAATAAAAAAACTAGTTACAAGAGTCATTTTACAACTAGATTTTAGTTGCAAATTGAATTTGCAAGTATGAATTTTTCTACGAATGAATTTCCTTTAGGTGGGGAAACATGAGTCTTTGTTTCCAACTATTACGTTTTTTGTTTGTTGGATTTTTGGCATTATGGGATTTTAGATAGAAACTAAGAAGATATTTTCATTAGTTAAAATATTTTCAAATTTGAATAGATGTCACTTGCAATTAGAAAATTTGGATAAGTTGATATTTGTTAATAAAAATTGGCCCAATGATCTTAAGGTGAGTTCTAATTCACTTTCTAGTTTGATATAATTGATTGAGTATGATGTTGCCCTATAAAAGGAATTAGACAAATACAAGGGGGAATTTGAAAAAGATGAAATTTTGGATTTGTGATTTTATCCTATTGAATTATTGGGTTGAAATTGCCATATTTTATTCTTCAAAAGGCTTGGATGTCTTATAAATGTTATGTTACATAATATCTCAAATATTGAAATCCAGCATTGGTTTTTTTAATTTTTTGATATCCTTATAAAATATATCAATTTTTTTAAAAACTAAAAGTAATGAATATTAATGAACTGCATAATCAAAATTGGTGGATATTGACAAAATTTGATATTCATCCATTTTTGATTAATATTTCCCACTAAAATTCTAATAATTCAAACATAATTTCAAGCTAATTATTGAATGAATTTTCTTCTACTGAAAGTGGTAAATTAGAAAACATCAACTTTTCTATCTTACATCATCCAACCTTTCTTTTTTTCTCAAATTTGGGTTGTTGCCTGGGTGGTAAAAAATTTAAACAACAAAAAACACATGTTATAAAAATAAAGAAATGTTTCCAAGAATTGTTCACAACATATACCATTTTTACAAAAGTGCCTTTAGGTGATTAAGTAAAAGGTTACATAATCCAAGGTGGCAATGAGCACCATTGTTCTAGCTATATCTTTGGCTATTAAAACCCCAAATCCATCTTTATTTTGATATGTGTAGTGGATGTTAATAAACAATCTAGCAATAAGCTTAAATTTAAGAAATGCTATCAACAATAAGCAATTAAAAAGTAAGGCACAAAATCAACAACAAAATTCAAACTTGGGAACCTCATGCATTTAATGGTTGAACATTAAACCACATTTCATAGGCAACCTTAAATGAAAAGATGTCATGTGTGAAAAAAAAATTTGTACAAAGAAATAACCAACTACAAAGATTATTCAAAAATTGCCCCTTCTTGAAAAAAAAAAAAGCATTGAAATATTTTTCATCCTTAATAGGGTTAGGCACATGCATTATGGCAATTTCTACTACGTTTACATATTTAGGAAAAACATGGGACAATAATTATGATGCATGGATCACTTGCCACATATGAATGAAAGCATTAATAACAAGTTAGCCTTGTCAAATGCAAGGGCCATGATTTCAACCATGGCTTGAATTGAACTTCATAGTTAATTTAAAAACAAAACATATTGAACATCTAAATCCAACTTGAAGAAATGGTAGGACCATACGAGTAGATTTCCCCTCTTTGGCATATCCATATTTATGTGTTAATAATAAATAAAAATACACAACTTGACAAAGATTATATGAACTTGATAAACAAAGAACTCATCAATGAACAAAATTTAAATGACTTTATTACTTCAACAAGGTGTGATGCAAATTAAACATGAAATGAACTAAGAATACAAGGCCACAACTTGTGTTGACAAGATTGAAAGGTGATGCCTTCCAAACTTCTTCATATATTATCTAATAATTAGTTTTTAAATTGCTTTTACTAAATAACCTTTTAGAAACTTATGTCAACTATTCTTTTAAAAGAAATTTCTTCTAATTACATTTTCAATTTTTATCAATTAATTTTTTAGAAACTTATTTGATAAGATCTATTAGTTCTACATCTTTTGAAAGAATTTAAAGATATTATTCATGGATAATTTTGGAAATGTTTAAAAGCTTCCAAGCATATTTCAAAGATCATTTTGGAAACTTATAAAAGCTTCCAAATGCATTCTTCATGGATCTTTCAAAAAACTTTTAAACATATTTCTCACAAATCTTTTTTAAAACTTTTAAACATATTTCTCAAACTTTTAGAAACTTCCAAGCACATTCCTAAAAATTCTTCTTGGAAAATTTTATAAACTTCTGAACTATTCTTCATGGATATTTTAGAAAACTTTTAAACATATTTCTCAAGGATCTTTTTGGAAACTTTTAAAAACTTCCTTTATTATTTGCTTAGGAAACTACATGTCCAATTCCAATATCAAGCCTTTTAAAACATCTACCATGTAACACAAAAAAACACAAAATAATAAACTAGAATCCTAGACCACCATAGCTCAATACCAAAAAGTACAAAACAATTATAAAAGGAAAATATACCAGGAGTCTATCACCATAATCTATAAATCAAAGTTAAAATGAAAAGAAAACTATCATGGTTCAAATCTAGGAATTGCAAGACATAAATAACACAAAAAAAAAAAACCCTCATGGTTCACCATTAGAATATGAAAAGCAAAGGTAAAATGGGAGGAAGACCATCATGGTCAAAATTTGGAAGTTATAAAACATAGGTAAAACAATTTGAAACCTTCAGGGTTCATCACCAAAATTTGCAAAACAAAAATAAAATGGCAAAGGTTCATCATGGTTCAATTTTGGACTTACAAAACAAAGGTAAAGCAAAAAAAAAAAACAAAAACCTTGTTGGTTCATCACCAAAATCTGCAAAACGAAAGTAAAAGGTAAAAGAACCCATCATGGTTTAAATCTAGGACTTACAAAATAAAAGTGAAACGTATAGAAAACCTTCATGGTTCACCATTAAAATCTATCCCAAAAAATTAAAAAATGGAAAGGAAAACCTAGTTTTGCTTATCAAAAGTATAAGGAAATTATAACCACCATGTCAAGTTACCATTGCAAAACCAAGTAGAACAAGATTCAAAAGGGGTCAAAAGTTTACCTTTGCATTCAAGTTTGACAAATTGTACCACAATTATAAATGTCACTTGTGTTGCTAGCAATTTAACACCTATATTTGGACAAACTACACCCTCATGAGCCCATATTTTCTCACCATTTATAACAGAGAAAAGACGTTCATGCAATTTGTATTGTATTTAGTCACCCATTTCATATAGATTTGATGGTGGTCACCTTATAATCTATTAAAGCATTAGAACTCACCTCTTGAAATGACATTAGGTGATATCATAATACATAATGTATAATTAGCCTCAACATACCTTCACCATAGTTATGAAATCATATATGAAGGTATCTCCTCTTTTAAGCAATTCATGAGGGATTATATGTTCTCCATAAATGGCAAAACATAAGCAAGCCTAAGGACCAAATGTATGTTGTATAGAAGGCCCAGATCAATTTACTACATACAAAAAAATAAAAATAAAAATGCCATTGAATATTGGCAAAGTTTATATTTCAAATAGAGTAACAATGTTTAGGGTTCATATGTAGGATTTGCAAAATAGAGGAAAAATGGTAGGGAGACCATCAAGGTTCATTTTTGGGATTTGAAATACAAAGATAATAAGAAAGGAATACTATCAATAAGATGTTTTTTCAAAAGGTAAAAGGAAAGGAAGACCATCATGGTTCAATTCCATAACTACATATCAAAGGCATAAAATAGTTTACTTTTTCTAGTGTAGTTGTAATGTAATCAACTTGCATCACCACAAGCAAAGGGTGGTAATTTACCATGATGCTTTTCAAAGGCTTGAACATGGACATCCATCTCATTCTCACATTCTTGAAGATTATATTCCCTTTCGTCTCCATTGTGGAATTTTAAATGCCTTTTCAATGAATGGTCAAAATAGACATAATGTTCAACATAAAAAGCTTCAAGCTTAGCAATGAAGGTCAAAACTCCTAAAGACTAGAATATCAAATTAATGCAATGAGCAACATAATGAACACCCATAAAAAATGGTGCCCAAAAATCTTTGATTTGCTTCGCCATTCTAATTTTCCCCTTAAAACACATTCACTCCATCTGCCCCAAAACACAAGAGCTTTTTGGATAACTCTTCTTTGTTCAACCCCCCTCACATTTCATCATAGAATTCATAATCACTTCAATGAGGTTGTTAGAACCTAATCCATCAACAATTTAGTCAACACATACCAACATTGGTTTCTAATCCAACTATCAACCACTTGCACATGAACAAATATCTAAGAGTCATTACCGATGGTTATAACCTTGTCATAGGAAAAAACCGAGAATTAGTAAAATTGTATTGCATGGATAGTGGCCTTTCAAACTTGTTGGTACATAAATTTAATAAGGGTGCAACCAATAGAATTAAACTATTGAGTGGTTGGATTATTAAGGAACTTCAAGTTGATAAACAATTGATACATCATTTCATATTCCAACATAAAGTAATCATGTGTAACAATGTGAAACAAAGATTTGAATTGAACCATCTCCTTATTCCCTTCTCCTTGAGGGCTTGTTGGCATGTTACAAAACAAAATTTGGACACCTTTGGATGCACAACCTCGTGTTTTTAAAATGCACACAATCTCTTGTAGTTTACTCCAACTTCTTTTTTCACCCAAGTTATAACAAATCACGAATCTTATGACCAACTTGTTTTATTAACTTATCCCACTTGCACCCAACAAATTTTTCCTTGTTTTCAATCAAGGCATAGACCTTACACCAAACTCTACATGAACCCACCTTTAGTTACTAAACCCTTTGACCATGGTAACTTTGTTGCCTATTTTGCCAAGTGAACTTTCTAATGTTTCCGTATGATTTTTTCCCTTCCTTCCCATTGCCTTCCATCCCAAGCTTCTATTTTTCCTTTGGGGGGTTTGAATGGGAGTTTGACCAATCCAAAATTTCCTCAAGCTTTATAATAGTAGTAGGGATTTTAAAGAGGACTCCATGAATCATAAAGTTGGAATTAGGGTTCAACACCTCTATGGACTTAAATGATTCCACCGAATTGATGATAAATTATGGGAATTGAGGTCAAGCTTTAGTCAAAGGCAATTTTGACCTAGTAAAAAAACTATACAACCTTGGGAACATATGCAAATCTAATATAAGGCATAACAACATGGTGAGACTAAGATTCTTGGAGGAATTGAAATATTTGAAAATAATAAAACATATGGTGATAATTTGGAAATGGGAAATTTGCAAACCAAGATATTATCAAGTTGAAAAAAACATAGTTCAATAAAACAAGAGTAGATGAAAACACCATAGAAGGGTTTGAATCTCCACTAGACTTTAAACTTGTATAAAAAACCTAGAAAGGAGCTCTAAAACAAGAATTGCGACTTGCAAGGTGTGAAGGAACTCACCTTGAGCTCAAGGATAGATGCATGGTTGAGTGGACCAATTTTGGTGTCACATATGTTAATTTTGCAATGTGGTTGTGATTGCAATGCCCATGTTATTTTACAAATATTGAAATTTATGTTAAAGGACTTGATTTGATGACCTTAACATGAATATTTGCATGATGCACCAAATCATTTTGCAAAATTCTAAAAATCATAAGGGCCATGGGCTTTTCAAGTCACAATTATGAATTGTGGGTTTGATTTACATTTTTTATATGGACTTTGAAATGGTCCATTGATTCATGTTGTGTGTGTTAAGGACTTGGAACTACTTAGATATCATATCAAGGAAGTTAAGAGAGGAAAAAAATTTCATGATATCAATTATATGATTATACTAATGGACTTTTGAAAAAGTTGAAAAAAGGCTATTTTCAAAAGTTCATATCATATTGGAAGAAGAGGTGATTTATCTTGGATTTTTGCACACAATAGTGATATATTGTTAGGACCAAACATAAATGGAAAAAAAATAAATTAGAATCAATTTGTTGTTGTTCCCCAACTACTTAATCATCCCAAAGTTTTTTAAAATCCAAGGGAAATGGCCTTACATAGGAATAAATCATGTGTGCCATTTTGGTCCACTCAATCAAGAAAATACCCTTGGCTCTATAAATTAAAACCCAAATCCCATCTATAGCCTTCCAAATTCACAATCTCACCATTACTCAAAGTTGAAATGACCATCCCCATTATTTTTCACAAATCCACAAGCACATATATTATAATACAATGCTCACAATTTACATAAATAACAAGCTTCACAACTATTCAACAAAACAAACAACCACCAAAAATTGGAATGCATTTGAATAAGACTTGGGAATGGTTGTTTTAACTTTTGAGCTTAGCAAAAAGTGGTGTACATCCACTCCATTAATCTACAAGATTTTAGAGATCCCAACTAGGTGAATGGGAGTTAATGTGGACCAAAAAGTAGCCCAAAAAAATTCCCTTTAAAGTTTATTTTGGTGATATTTTTACATGGGGCCATAGTGTAACATAATGTAAGGGATACCAAAATTACTAATTTTTAAAATTTATTGTAATGGAATATGAACACATGTAAGGGTAAAATAGCAACGCATATATGCAAAATCTCAACATGAACCACCTTATTTTCAATATGTCATGGGCTTTTGAAAAACAATTGATTTTTACTTCAAACAAAAGTCCATAACTCAATATTTTCATATGATATGATGCAAAAAAATTCATTATTTTCTTCATTATATTGTTTAAATAAAGCCAAGACCCTAACAAGTTTAAAATCAAACCATTAACTATAATCAATGTCCATTGTCGTAAATTTTGCCTACATAACATTTGTAATTTCAACTTCAAAAGTCCATAGCTTTTGTAATTTTAATCATTTTGCATTAACAATCAATTGCATATGTACATCTTCAAGTCTATAACCTAAAAATGAATCCCTATTGACAAATCTTAATACATAGAATAACATGTAGTAATTATAAAAAACCCATTGCAAAAAAAACTACCATTATGACACCAACAATGGTCCAATAGTTGCACCCAACTACAAGAGAAATGGATCCTAGCAATCTGCACTGAAGGAGCTTGACATTGGTATGGCAAAAAAGTTGTACTAATTGAATCCACTCAAGAGCAATTCAAGATACCAAGGGCAATTAAGGTTAAAGCTTCGACAATGAACATGTGACAAACTAAAAACCTCGCTAACTATGAACACAATTTTTTTGACTATTCAAGTGCATCCAATTGATGTAAAGTAGTAACGTGCAAGTTCATCCAACAACTTCCATGGTGAAACATATCCTAGAAGCCCTATTAGCCCATCACGTGACATTAGCAAAAGTCAAAACTTGGTGATAGATTGCTAGAAAAGAAAAGGCGGCTTACATCAATTGTGACACATAATGGATAGAGCCATGGTTCATGACATAGTTGTGAGGTAAACGTTGTGGATTCATCTATTTCTATGTAAAATGTACATGGTGTTTACGATAGTTTGCCTCCAGCATAACATGTGCTGGTACCACATTCAAGTGTGAAGACCTACTTCCATCGTCCCGATTGCTTTTAGCATGAATCGGCTATAAGTTTAGAGAAAGCTCTCAAAACTACAGTAAACTGGCCAAAAACTGCGCCAAAACTAAAAACTGTGAGGAATTGTGGCAAAATTTTCTTTTTCTAGAAAACTTGGAGAACTTTTATATGCTTAAAACAGGGAACCCTATTCTAGTGAAGTGATGGTGATCGTGGACTTAGAATATGCATAACAGCAATCCAAGCTAACATTTGCTCAACAGGACAATGGGCTCCACTGGATGTGAACAACTTGCAGGTTGATGGCATGGATCAAGAATAGGAATCAGTGTTGCAAAATCATGTGAACACTGTATGGTGAGCCGTGATACCCTCGTGACCAAATTAGAGATTAGGCCCATGCACGTCTGGTGGCTGTTTCCTTCTGGATGTAAGACCCCATACCTTGTTTCAACTTGCTAAATGTGGGAATATATATATTTTATGCAGAAAGTGTTGGTGGCTGCTACCTCCGTATTAAGGGCCAGTCTATATCTTGACTCAACCTTACTAAATATGGGAATTCAATGAAGCCATAAAGACCAGATTTCAATTTTGGTTGTTCATAACCAGTTGCAGATACTGGCAAACTCTGGGGGCACTGGATGCCTCCTCCATGTACTGGTGGAAAACATTTATCCAACTCTGCTACAGAACCATCCAAGCACCCTGCAGGGGCTGCTTTGACCCCTGTGGAGTTCAATGGCGGGGGGGGGATGTTTAGTGTCTTGCCTGTCTACTTAGTACTCACAACTGGTCTTGGGAGTATTCATAATGTGTAACAAAAATTTGTTGGCCTAGTTAGCCTGGTAGCTTGATGTTTTTTAGTTGGAGGTACATGGTTTTGGTTTGTTGGTACTGTGTTTGCAAGCCATAAAATTAGCATCCACTAGGGTAGAAAATTCTGCGTGTTGATCTAGTGCAGGAGAGTTTTGTATTATTTAGCAAATGTTTTCTAGAAGTGAATCCTGCGGGTTAACCATTTGGGTAGATGTCATAGCATCCTCTTAGGTTATAAATCTCTACCAGAAGTGGCAACTTGCTGGGACAACCCAAAAACAGTTAAACACGGAGAACCCATCACCGAGCTAAGCCATCCAGAGGTGCCGTGTGGAAGAATCAACACCAGGAGTTATGAAAGTTGTAAGATCAAGATTCTAACTTGACCTGCGACTGCTGAAATGAATCTGCAAAGGCACTCATTGTACAGTCTACGTATATAATATGTTTATGACTTCATCTAAAAGCCGCTGATGTGCAGTGTGCACTTCCCCTCCTTTTGGATCACACCAAAACTCGGATCTGCTACTCATTATTGTGACACTTTGCTAAACTCCAGCTTCTTTGCCATTGGTGGCATGACCCTCAAGCCAGGGAAGGGGAATGTAGGACAGTGTTTTTAAACCTTTTCTGTATACAGACAGAGCTATAATATTAGTGTACTAATGTATAGACGGTGTCAATTAGGCTTATGTGTAGGTGTGGAGAATAAATGTTTCGATCAATGAAGTTGCTGGATCTGGTGATCTGACTTCTTTTTTCTTAGTTATCTTGAGTGAACTAGCAGGTAGATGCGTAATAGGGTTTTGGTAGGTTTGGGAGAATTTTAGAGGACTGATGGAAATGGTAGAAAGGGACCATTATTTTCAATGTTTAGTATAATAAGGTTGTCTGTAAGCGGGAAGATTTTTTTCCAGGCCAACGGGATTGCTGGATTTGGTGATCTGAATTGTTTTCTTAGTTATGTGCAAGAACCATGACTGTAAGTTTGCCATATTTCTTATGCATTCAAGAATGAATAAGAGAACCCAATATGTAAGGAGACAACATATTGCTCATGAGAGAGAATAGAAGACCAAAACCTAGAAACACCCCATGAATGACTCTTGTTATGTAAGGTTTCATACAAGCTCAACTTCTTGTTGTTTCATAAATGGGATTGAAGGATGAATCAATCCCTTTTACTGTTGCAAAAAACAGAGAGTTGGATAACATGTTTAGGTATTGAAAACACTAGTGATTTTTGTATACCCACAATTAATGATGGATTTGTTAGATCTGTATGACCAAAATAAAAATTGACCTCCAATTATGTTTATGAAATTTTATCATGCTCTCAAGTCTCATTATGTAAGGCTCTCATGATATTTTAAAACTCAACACAACTTGAATGCACCATCCGAAACATTTGGAATGTTGATGGCACACATTTTTTTCCAAACTGAAAAATCATTTGGGTGACAATATGGTCATGATTTGTCCATGGTGCTAAACAAGAAATTAAGGTATGGGTTGGCAAATTATAATATCATTTTCTTAACCATGCTAAGTGACATAATCTTCCAATGAATGGTGATCAATGACAGACACTAATCATGAGCAACGAATTAATTGCAGCACTAGTTTCAACATATTAATAAGGCAATGCCCGACAAAAATATATATTATCAATTTCTAAAATTATACCTAAACTATTATTAGCATTTAAAATATTTTTCTTACACAATATTTCCAAGGAAAAAAAAGTAATCTAGTGGTTAGAATCTCCCCCTTCAACCAAAGAATATAAGGTTCCATTTTTTTTCAATTTCTCTTTTTCATTGTGGCAAACATTAAATAGGAACAACAAATTAAATGCAACATTAGTTTCAATGTAGTTGCAAGACCATGGTTAACAAGAAAAAAAATTCAATTATTTTTATTGTACCTGAACTATGATTAACATTTTAATTATCTTTCTTACATAATATTTGCAAGGAAAAATAAGTGATATAGTGGTTAAAATCTTTCCCCCTTCAACCAAAAGGTGTAAGGTTCGATTTTTTTCAAATTATATTTTTCTTCAATCGACGAAAAAGAAATAACCTTTGGGCAACTTCTTCAAGCTAGATGCCCCATGGAAAAAAAGATTAGGATGAAACAAAGTGGTAGCCCCAACCATGTTCCCCCATGGAGCAACCTTCTCAAGGAAAAGGGGAATAATTTCCTTCAAGGATCAAATTCCTAAATGTTTGAGAAGAAAATATAGGAGGTAAACTTTGTCCAAATCAAATGTTTTTTATACCATTCGAAAGGTTTCAAAACATAGATATAAAAAATGATCTACATTTTCAATTTGAGGTTATGAAGTAGAAGTTGTGACAAAACAAAAAGATGGGATCAAATTTTCAAGTCCACAAAAGGATAAATTTACCACGTGGAGCAATAGGACTTGAAAATTTGACCCTTGGATTTTCTTTTTTTCATAAAATTTGGCTTGTAGACGGAAATAAAAAATGCAAGATGATTTTTGATATTTTTGTTTTGAAAACTTTCCAATTGGTATAAAGAACATTTGATTTGGACAAAGTTTACCTTTTGCATTTTTTTTCAAACATTTGAAAAGTTGCTCCTTAGGGCAATTTAATCCCCTTCTCCGCAAGAGAGAAATGGACTTGGAAATTTGACCCTAGTTTTTTCTTTTTGTCATAACTTTTAATTCATAACCTCAAATAAAAAATGCACGATCGTTTTTTATATCTAAAATTTTAGAGCTTTCTAATGGTGTAAAGAACATTTGATTTGGACAAAGTTTATCCCTTATACTTTCTTTTCAAACAATTGGGAACTTGCACCCAAGGGAAGTTTCTCCCCACGACAATTTAATCCCCTTTCCCCAAAAGAAGTTACTCCTTGGGGAAAGTTGCTCCTAATGGCAACTTAATCCCCTTCTCCCTAGTAATTTGTTCCCTTTTTCTTCGGGAAAGTTGATCCATGGGGGAACATGGTTGGGGCTATCATTTTGTCTCCTTCTCATTGAGGAAAGTCATTTTTTCCATGGGGCATTTAAATTGAAAAAGTTACCTAGAGGCTAAATTCTTTTCATTCATTATGTCCATGGGATTGTACTAATAACCATTAGTACCAAAATGTGCCTTTAAATATGCCACCCAAACCCTATTATCATGGAATGGCCTTACCCTTACCTATTATGTTGGGTGGATCACAAGTAGAATGCCATAGCAAGCTCACCTACAACTTTACCCACATAATGGGCAAGGGCTTGACTATATTTTAAAGTTCACAAGTGTATTTGTCTTAGCATTTGGGAACTTGGAAGCAACCAAGCAAATACATTTTTAAATGATTGTGGTAAAATGGCATAAAACTTTCTAGAACCTTCATATGGTTTTTTTGTTGATTCATGCATCATTTTGGGTTGCTTCTAACTACTACTATCAACATCCCTTTTGTAGACATAAAGCATTTGGACAATTTTTTGTGTTCTTTACATACATAAACACCTGAGTGGACCTAGAAAAAGGTAGGGATATTATTATACTTATTTATAGGTGTAAGATCCCTCTCATTCCTAAGGAGTAAGACTTAATTGTAAGGACCCTCCCTTTCCCACATCTCATGATCTATGTATGTCTAGGTTCATGATAACATTCATTTAGATAATGTTTTTTATGATGGGTAAAGATCCTAGATGGGGACATTCCCAAAATGAATAGCTAGACTTGTCAATTACCTTGTCCTAGACCCTTATTGTGAGAATCTCCACAACTTGGTGCCTTACTATTACATTCTTCATGCAGCCACATGGCAAGGAAGGTTTGATTCAGCGTAAGGAGCAAATTTATGTGACAAATGAACATTACAAAAATATTGTGTGCAATGAACATGGAGGTGGTGTTTCAAGGAGAATTCTAAATATAGTTATATAAATAGTAAGAAAGTGCACAAGGGAGAGCACTAGAAGTTGAAGAGGGGAAAATTTTGTTGTAAGAAAAAAAGGCCTTTAAGGATTTTATTTTGGAAGAAAAAATAGAAAAAAAGGAAGCGGCACAACATATGCATTGAATAGAGGAAGTTAATAGATGTTGATGTGTCATACATCCTTACACTAAAAGAATAAGACTAAATTGATTGTTTTAATAATGGCTCAGATAAATCCATCAAGTTTGTGGTTCAAAGTCATGAATTGACAATGGAAATGGAAGCCTACCACAAGGCCATCACCTTGGTAAGCCAACATAAGGCCTAGAAAACAAGGTATAGCCCTAAAGAAAGGCTTGGGTTTTGGCCAAGGAAGTCACCCAACCATTTGGCTTTGCAAAAGGCAAAAAGGAAAAGGAGTGGAAGAGGCCAAGTGGGTCTAAAGGATTTTCAAGGTCCCGATCCAAAATTATAAGTACATCAACCCAATGGAGGCATCTTTCAAATAAGGAGCAAGAGGAGCATAAGATAATGGCTTATGCCTCAAAACTGAGATGTGGATCATATTATTGAATTTGTACTTGGGACAATCCTTGTCTCTCAAGTGTTCTATCAACACTCCCTACTAGAAAATTAAGAGTTGGAACTCAAACTTGGGATCTTTTGGAAAAAGGTTATGTCAAACTTAGTAAATCTCCTTGGGGGGCACTATTATTATTCTAAAAGAAAAAAATGACACATTAAAGTTACGTGTGGACTATAGATGGTTGAACAAATCCACAATTAAGAATAAATTTCCTTTGTTGCCTATTAATGATTTGTTTGACAACTTGGGTGGTGTTGAAGATTTTTCGAAAATAGACCTCAAGAGTAGTTATCACCAAATCTAAGTCAAGGATTTGGATTTCTATAAATGACTTTCCAAACCCAATATGAGCATTATGAGTTCCTTGTTATGCCTTTTGTGTTAATTAATGCCCTAATTACATTTATATGTTTAATGAACATTTTATTTTAATGACACATATAAGACTTTGTGTTGATTTTCATGGATGACATCTTGGTATATTCCAAGACATTTGAGGAACTTGAAAGGCATTTGCAGAAAGTTTTACAAATCTTAAGGGAAAATAAATTGCATGTTAAAATGAACAATTGTGATTTTTGTACCCCAAGTATAATATATGGGCCATATTATTTCTAAAGAAGGTATTTCAGTTGATCCTAATTTAAAAAGTCCAACTAATTATGGATTAGCTTACCCTTAACGATTGGATAAATATATTAAACTTTTTGGGCCTTGATGGATTTTATAGAAGATTTATGAATCTTTTTATAAAGTGGCATCCCCATTAATCTAATTATTAAAAGGAAATGATGAAATTGCCTTGCACTCGATTGATCAACTTGATTCATCTTGGTGATGTATTATTTTCCACTAGCAAGCAATTGTCATATCGCAAATTGGTGCTTCGCTATCCATACCTTTCAACAGCCCACAATATGGTGTGCATTTAATTGATTCGCATATTTTTCTCCCCCATGTTTTCATTAAGTGTCCACCTATGTTTTTATGCATAACTCAGTGGAATCTTTTATTGGAGGTTGTTATTGCTTCATGTTTATCTTTGGTTTAGTTTATTCCTATTTGTTTTCCAACTTCATCATGCTATGCTGACTTGCTCCTTCACAAAAACTTGAATAATTTTCCCTATTTTCTTTGTTATTTCATTTCATTTCATCTTCCATTGTTTCTTATTTCTATCTTTAGTATGGCAACTTTTTGTGTTGAAGGTCAGCCTAAACTCACCATCTTAGTAGATGGAACTGATACGACTATTGTGACTGAAAAATGTTTGTGTGCTATGTTTGGTTTCTAGCTTGGATCACTGCATATTTTCAAGGACGTTACTTATGATGCAAATAACAATGTTTCAAGTTTGGAATATCAAATATCCATTGCTACATTTCAAGGTCAAGAATGGGTGGTGAGCTCTAGACATTACAGGGTTGTGGGTGCCAATGTCTTTACTCATTCCCAAGAAACCATCTTAACGCTAAAAACAACAACCTTTGTAGTAAAAGCAACAATTTCAGGATACAACAAGATGGAAGACATTTTTGATCTTGATGTCGATCTCTATACCTCAAACATTGCTCCTTTGTTCGTGTTCATTATCTTTTCTGGTTTTTTGTCCAAAGAAGGCCCACCATCCTTGGTGGAGATTTTAGCAACGTGGCTTTGCCCAAGTTTGTTTGTTCCTTTAAAGGTAGTGTTTTGTCAACCAACATTGGAGCCCTCCACATTGGTCCTATCAATACAGTCTATTGGTGATTGTATGCGCACAATGTCAATGATTAGACATGCATCTAACGAGTTGCATAATTTGGACTACGACAAGATTATAATTTTAGTTGTTTTAATTTTGCCCATGACATTCAATGGTGACATTTTGTTTGAAATGCCTACCCTATCTCTCAATAATCCATCCTCGACACAGATGCAAGGCATGGATAGAAAATATGATGGCCATGCTTGGCCAAAGGTCATCACAACCAACATAAAAAATAGTTTTGGTTTGAGTTTTAAGGAGGTTCCTTGTTTGGGGCGCTTGCGTTTATGTCAAGATGGATTGTAACTATTTAGTTTGTTATGGGGCTTGGAATGAGATTGCTTTGGTTGGGAATTAGCCTAGGTGCCATTGAAAGGATAGGTCCTTCTTGGACCTTCAAGTTCATCCTTCTCTTGCAAATTCTACAATCCCATGCCTTCCTATGTCAATCCATGTAAAGGTTGAATTTTTGATGTTATCCATAAACAACAATTTGTTTTGAAAGTTGCAATTCACCTTAATGTGCATCTTCACCCTGTTGTAGATGGGAGGTGCAGAGAGGCTATGGATGAAAGTAAGAAGTTGATAAAAGAGGAGGTCAACCGAACATTCAATGCAAAAATATTTGTCATCTCTTTGAATGCCAACAAATCCTTCCTTGCAAAACATTTGTTCAATGACAATAGTGACAATAGTTGCGAGGTTCTAAAGGGCCATTTGTTCAAAAAAATTCAAGACAAATTCGTTGTGTTGAGTTCGTTGAATATGCGCAACCTTGTTGCCTCTTTCAATCATCACCTAGGTGGAGGTTACATTGACAATATCCTTGAGTTGAAATCTAAAAGTTGTAATGATTTCAACCAATAATGTTGTTTCCCAGGCCAAATATCTGATTAAAAGGTCTTTATCTTCAAGATGTCCATCAACGGGGTTGGGAGTGGAGTTAGCTTTGTTGCATGAATGTAGCCCAAGGGTGATATGGAGAACTCATGGATCATTTTTTGACCATGTAAAGTGAATTGCTAGTTGGACAATTATGGCTTGTCATGTTTATGATTCGAAATATTGCAAAGTCATAACCATTGTAGTTTGCAACATGTAATCTGAAGACAAAAAAACACAACAGATAATGTGGACAAAGCTCAACCAAATAATGTTCAAACACGGATATGTTGAACCTAATTTGAAGGGATTCATGGCGGACATTGCACAAGCAAGTTAGAATGTTGTCAAAATTGTTTACGGTTCTGGTGATGCCACTATAAGGATGGTGGACAAAGAATGTACATGTTTATTCCATTGGACCCAATTATTTGATAGGCATACCAAACAATTAATCAAACCTAAACTATAGGACCAACATAAGGCCCTTTGTTTCGATTAGAAAAAATCCAAGTTTTAAAAAAAGGCGGACATTTATTATGTACTATCTGTTGCTGGTGGTTCTTGTTGAGAGTTGTGGTTGAATCTGCTATTCACAAATTTGATAATTGCCTTGCCTTCTGGCACTTTTGTTTTAGACAATGGAGCGGGTTCATGGCCCATGTAAGATTTTCCTTTCATATATTGTGTTCAAGGATTTATTTTCTATCTTCTTTGTTCACACACTTTTGGTTTAATCCATTTTTCTTGGTATTTGTGGAAGTTTAGTGACATTGAATGGGCAAATATGTTGACTTTTAATCTTTTTTGAGATTATGCATAACATTTGGCTACAACAATTGGGAAAAAATGACACCTTTTTGTACACAACCACTTGCAACGATTATGTTTGAGATTTTAAACAATCCATTCTATATCAACATTACTTGCAAAGAGGTCCTTTTGGGGAAAGGTCCTGATAAAAATGAATGTGGCCATTCCCACTTGTCAACCCAATAATTTTGATGACTTATCCATCCCTGGGCACCATGTGTTGCACAAAGAATATGTTCCTTATACTTTTCAAGGTGGCGTAATGATCAATAAATTATGTGTGGGAATGACATTTGGCATGTTGATCAATGCCCTCCTACTTTTATTGTGCAATGTTATGCATTGCAAAAAAATACTAATGTGAAGTGCATAGAAAATCAATACACATAAAATAACATATGGGACCCCCGTTACATGTTATTATAATTTTTGGGCCCAATATCGATCTAGGGCTCCCAAGCACTATAATCATTAGTTATGTCCAAATGACTTCAAACTTTTTGTGGGTGGGTCTTCACGAAAATATGTCGTTGTTAGGCCACATGTCCCATTTGTATGGCCTATTCAACATGGTGTCAACCTGATTTAAAACGAGGTATCATCCTTTGAAGAATTCGTAACTAGGTTTTTGTCTGATTTGGAACGGCGAACCACCTTTCGAAATTTGTTTAGAGGTGAATGTTCCACTTTAAGCAATTTCCAGGTTCCTTCAACGTGTAGACCATATGTAATCAAACCTACAAATGTAAGTAGTTGGCCCACATCTCGTTGTGGGAAAAAGGTGAGAAGGCTTTCAATGTTTAAATTAACACAACACACCAACAACTGGGATGTTGGTAAATTGTTCATTATTTCTTTTGGTTTGCCCCTTGTAGATGTCCAGCCATAAGCATTTCGATGTGATAGTTGGACATTATCCATGTTGTTCATGATTATATTTCATTGTCATGTTAGTAGTTTCTTTGGGTGGGCGTGGGGCATGGGTGCAATTTAAACACATATATTATATCCTACAAAACATAAAGTATTGTGGCCAATATGAAGATTTCATTCATTATCCCATGTGGAATTGGGACGAAGTTCAGCGGTTATTGGCATGTGCTAAAACATTTGAGAGCTAATGAGAGTATAATAGCATTATAGGAATGCTTATTTCATTTTCATTACCCATAGACCTTGTTATTTGTTAGTGTTGGTGGAAAACATCCGATGATGATATAGGAAAAATTAATTTCATTGTGCAATGAATATCACTTTTAGAATATGTTGTATTTTTAACATCCTTGGATGGGCTTATCATTTTTGTTTTGGTGATTGTTTTTAATGTGGTTTTCAATCTTTAAAAAATGCCTAGGTTTATGGGTACAATTTTTAACCACCATTTTCATGTAGAAAAACCCCAAAAGAAATTAGTTTGTGTTTTGAAACCGGACCTTGGTCCACATGGTAGAATATTTTGCAAGTTAATAGGGAATATCTTGCCAAGTCACAAAAGTGAATCAACGTGGCATGAAAATATTTGTAGAATATTCTATGATGTGGCATGGAATACGCTATAAAGATTCCTTGTTGCTCATTTGAAATTGCTCACTTGTTCATCGCTCAATATTTGTTCATTAATGTCGTAACCCTAACATTGGGTTCATGACTAAATGTGAAATGCAAGGGCCCATGAGGCCGAAAATGTGTTTAAGTGTGAAACACATTCTCACAAATGAGGAAGAGTGCAAGGGATGAAGCCCAATGACTCCCAAGTGCATTCTTGCAAGAGTTGTGAATGTTCAGAGCCTTGGTTGAAAAGGGAAAAAAATACCAAATTATGCCCCCAAAACACTATTAGAAAGGTCTTGAAACTTAAACACTTAAAGTGCCCTCACATGGTTCATTTAAACCTAATTTGCATGAGTTATGATCAAAAGAAGGGTTGAGAGTGAATCAAATTGGGAATTTGACTCCTGACCACAAATCCTTGGAAAGTAAGGGTCAAATGAGGTCCAATTGGGGCATGTTATACACTGTTGGAAAGATCTTTTCGAGGATTATAAGATGTTATCCTCGAATATGTTTTTTTTTTTTTTAAAATCGATTTGAAAAAAATATGAGTAGCAAAAGTTTTGGAACATTCATTTGGGAAATCTTGGAGAAAAGTGACATTTGGATGTAGTCCCCATGGAGGGGAATACAATATATTGTAGGGAGGGGAATGGCACCTCCTCCCAAAAGTTACGGGCCATGTAAAGCTTATGCTTAAGGTTGTCCTTACTAAGTCCATCGCACCATTTCCATTCAACTTGCACTAACCACCCTCTTTTCTTGGTTGTGTAGGTTGACCTCATTTTGAAATCTCACTTGTGAGTTTGTCGTAGTCTCCATCTTGGAACTCTAGCATGCCTTTTTAACCTCCGAAGTGTTGCGAACTAAAAACTGTACCCCAATTTTTTCTTCTTTTGTTGTTTTCACCTTCAAACTCGCATTTGGGTCTTTCAAGAAGTTTGAGGGTGCGTCAACTAGCATTGTTCAATTGAAAGGACTAGCTATGTTCTAGAAGATATGATGTGAATGTATGTTGGTCGAAAGCAAAGTTCTTAGGAGGAATATTTGCATTTGGTGGAAGTTTTTTATAATGAAAAGCCACATGTACATCAATTGGGATGAACACATTTGAGGCCACTTATGGACAAGATTGTTTAACACCATTTTGGCATGTTTCTATGACTTGTGTAAAAATTGTTGATCAAATGTTCATGAAGATGTTGATTGAACAAAATATGATTACAAATGCATGAAAAAAACCCCAAATAGGTCTTTAGCCTATGTTAATAAAGAAGAGAATTTTTAAAAATTTGATGATGGGGATGTGGTTTTCCTTTAAATGGCCTTAAAAAGAAGCCAATTGAAATTGGGGAAAGTTTACAAACTTTACCCAATGTATTATGAACCTTTCCAAATTATTAAAGAAATTGGAACTATGGCTTATGAATGGGGTTTGCCACCAAGATGGAAGATTCATGATGATATTCATGTGATCTTTTTTTAAAAAAATTGTTTTAAGGCCCAACCGACTTTTCCCAAAACTACCACAGATGGAGAAGCTTTGGTTGAGTTTGAAGAAATTTTGAGGGACATGTATAAAAAAAAGGGTTATATTCATCCAAAACATATTTAATAAAATGAAAATGGTACCCCCATTACTATAAAATGCAAGAGTGGTTTATTAGTCCTTGTGGATTAATGAATTCATTACATCCCCACTAGGTCGCATTCATTGGGACCAATGAATTCATTCAAAATCTAGTGAAATCATTTGGTGTATAAGGATGTATTTTGTTGTAATGCCCATAGATGATGCCACTTGGGAATAAGAAAAGGAATTCCAAATGAATTACCCCACATTTTGTATTGAGAACAATACATTATTTTAAATGGGGGAGAATGTTACGTTCTTCATGCAACCAAATGGCAAGGAAGGCATAATTAAACATAAGGAACAAATGTGATAGGCAAAAATTACAAAAATTATCATGCATGATGAACTTGGAGGTGACGCTTTTAGAAGGATGTGAATATGGTTATATAAATATTAAGAAAGTTCACAAGGTTAAAGTGTTGGAAGTAGAAGAAAGAGAATGGTAGAAAAAAGTAATAGGGATTTTAGTTTGGAGGAAGAAAGATTAAAAAAGGAAGTGGAATAACATACATGGTAAATAGAAGAAGTTAATAACATTGATGGACCTAGAACTTTTGGGGTTTGTGGTTGAGTGGAGAAGTTGTGCACTTGAACATGATGTCCAAAATTTGATGATATAAGATGTAAGTGTTGTCTAATTTTGAAGTTCGAAGTGTGGTTGGCCATGTGGTTTGGATTGTGGCAATTGGGTGGAACATTTGTGTGCTTGAACATCATGTACAAAGTTCGATGATATAAGTTATAAGTGGTGTGTAATTTTGAAGTTCCAAGTGTGGTTGGTCATATGGTTTGGATTGTGGTGGATTTACTTGATTGCACAGAAAATGTGTGGATGGTCAAAAGCAAAATGGTGGGACCAAAAGTGAGGCAAAGCATGGGGTCTATTGTGAAAGAGGTTGAAGAATTTGAGAATTTCAAGCTCATTGGGAAGTTGATTTTCTATGTGAAGTAGTTACATGCCAATAAAATGGCCTTAAAATAGTAACAAACCATTTAGAAGCAAAAAGTCTTAAGTAGTTTGTAGCGATCTTCTTTGTACTAGTTCTAGGGAATTGGCGAATTAGTTACTAAAAGTTGTATATGGGATGGTACTAACCTTTTTTAAAAAATTCCTACCTAGGGACGGGACACAATTGGATTAGGTGTGTGATACTTAAATTACACTAAAATTAATGTCTCTTGTTCAAATTTAACATTTCTCAAGTTAATTATTAACTCTATAAAGCTTGTACATGCCCATGTGAATGCCTTGAGTGAATCAAAACTCAAATTGGTACCATGCTAAAAACCCTCAAATTCATCTTTTTCCTTCTAAATATTATAAATGTCCCATGCTTAAACTAAATTAGGGTTTTTGGGTGTATGTTGTTTATACACAAATGTTTTGCATGCTTGTTTTTAAGATTATGCAAAACATGCAAGAACCTCAATAGTATGAGTACACACAATTTGTGGCTTGATTTTCTCAATGTGGTAAAACACATGATAGGTCTTACATAGTTATGTATCAATTACTTTATACTTGAATAAAATATCTAATGTACATGCCCCTATATAATTTCACACATCTAAAAACTAAACTTTTCCTAATAAACATTGCTCAGGAACTTGGATCTTCTTCAGGTACATGTACAAAAACCAGCACAACACTGCTCTGTAACAAATCTAACATTTCTTGAGTTTAATTTGGCAACCCTCAAGGTGAAGGATGCAACTGTTGCCTGTCTTCTTCACCTTTGGGCTTACTCTGGAGAAGGTGAAGGTACTAGTCTAGGTGCTGCTTCACTCTGGTCCACCCATGGCAGGGAGGCAGTAAGGTCCCGGTTCAATAGGGTCTTATATACAATTGCTGCATTCGTCCAATTGTCCTCTCTCTCTCTCTCTCTCCCCAGTTTTTCTCTCTAAGTTAGTGTAGTCTACAATTTTCGAGAATGTGGGTTTTCAAGGGTTTTAAGTTAAGAGTCCTAATTTGAAGAGCTTGGCGTCCTTGTTTTACTTGTAAAAGTGGGTCTTAATATTAGCCTGCCAGAAGATAAGCTCCCATTTAGGAGAAAGAATGCATTAATAATCCCATGTGCCGGGTGCAGCTAGAAAAGTGCTCCGTGTGCACGAATTCCGGTTCATACCTGTCAGATCTCTATTTTTTGTTTGCATTATGTACCTGTTCAAATTGGTGTAAAAATAGCAGCTGTTGTTCAACTCACACACAACCATGATGGAAAGTTGGGCCAATGCACTTACACTGGTTCCTTCCCCTTCTTGAGTGAGTGAGGTCTCCTCAGTGCCTATATTTAACCCAGGAAATGTTAAATTTGGACTCAAATTTAGGCTTTGAATGAGATATACATATATAGTGTTTAGAAGCAACCCAAAAATAGTTTGGAATTTCTTTTTAACCATGATTCCAGTGTAGGGTGCATGTGCACCCCAAGGCGGAAAGTTGAGACCAAATCATGTGACTTGATGTTTTGTCATCTGATAACTGATAAAGGAAGTTGAAACTTGGTGTTAATATGTTGCATGACTTGATATTTCTTGGGCCCACTTCACAACGTGCAAAATCATGTGGACCAAGCTGTTGACACAGCAAGTGTGCATGGGTGAGCTCCTAATAAAAGTTCAACTTTTTGGGTAAAAGAACTCAAATGTTTAGAAGGTGAAATTAACACACCAAATGAAAATGATTTGTGATTTTATTCACTCTGCTCTTCAGGGTAGAGACATGGAGATTCACCCAGAAATGGGCTAAAGTTTGGTATCCTTACATTCTAGGGTCATTTAGAATGCCCTTAAAAAACATTTTCAGCATAACCAAGGATAGGCCTGGGGTTCACCATGCTAAGCACAATGTGTTTCCAATTTAATATGTCAAATATTTATGATCCTTATGGATGTCATTTAAAGGGCAGAGCCATTATGCCATGGGCCACTTGTTTTGAGGATTTTACCATGATGCCAAAGTGTAGGTGCCCCCAGTGAATTCAAGGGTGGAAACTTGAAACCATATCATGTGACTTGATGTTTTGTCATCTGATAACTGATAAGAAGCTTGAATCTTTCATTAAAACACCTCATGACTTGATATTTCTTTGGGCCCACTTCACGACGTGCAAAATCAGATATCATCTTTGCTGAATCATAGGTTCTCTCTGCTCCTATAGGCTATAACTGTTCCTTGCTACAGTGGCTGAATAGGTGGACTGGTGTAGGGCAATGTGGACCCAGGTGCTGAGACTTGAGACACCTACTTACTAACTAAGTCTGCACAATTCATGCCCCTGCCAATAGCATAGGCTAAATAAAATAGGTGATGAATTCAGTTGAGACTAGACATTCTGCTGAGCCAATGAGGATTTACAGCATGCACCCAATGACCTCTTGGTGGGTGGGGGTTGGGGCGAAGTTTTTTGGATTTTGTTGTTCCCAATGTATTCTCACCAAATTCTCATGAGTTTGGGGAACAATTACTTGTGACAAATTGAGTCAAGTCTGATTGAGCATGAGCAATGGAGCTATTGTATGTTTTAGGGGAAAGCATCTTTGCTCAAGTCTCCTGAGGTTCTTGGACATAGGCACCATGGCGGTAGCAATATTGGAATTGGGGGACTCAAAACTAGTGTCATCTCGTGAGATTTCCAGTTTTTCTGCCAATTTAAGGAGTCGTGATTACTTACTAGACGTTGGATCCAACATCTTTGGTAGATTATGAGAATTTAATATTAGTAACCCATATAATAATGAAATATTGAACTTTTAGGGTTCAAGAATTGTACTACTGTATTGTTCAAGAATTTCATACATGATGGTACTACTATAAGTTTTGAGTTTTATCTTAAATGTTTCAATGAAACCTATCAATAGTTAATATCAAGGTGACAAACAAATTGGGGGGGGGGGATGTCACAAATTGGGTGTAGATGAATGATGGCATGATGGACGGACAACAATGGCTAGCATGAATCTAGTGTAGTATAAATTATGCACCTATGTTATGAAAACAAAATTTCAAAATTATGCGGTTGTTCAACATCTTCCTTTCTTGGCTTACCATAAAATGAAACAACAATGAAATTGTTTAGTCCTACATACTTCAAACAGTTTGTGAAATTGAAAATTTTCATGCTTATTGTCAAGAGATAATCTCTGAATTCATGAATATAAATGATTTTTTCCATAAATGTGGATTCATACTATGATTCACAATTGTAAGCCAAGAATGTAATAGTTCACATCCATAAAATTAATATATCAGGGGCTTAAAATGAGATTTTTTTATAATTAAAAACCATAGGTATCAATTACGATTATCCCGTTAAACATGCAATATTGAATACATGTCAACTAGAGCTAGCATGACTGAAAATTGTTTTCATTGCTGCATGACATATAGGTGTAAATTGTTCCTTCTATTAATTAGTTCATGGGTGCCCCCACAATGTTTTTTTTCTTTTTTGAAGGAGCCACATCAATTGGTCCATCACCAATTTTTTTGGGTACATTGGGCAATCTCCAAAGAAGCCCCCATTCCCCAAAATACAAGTGTAATCATGCTTTGCTTTCACCCTTCCTTTACAAGTTATGTACATGAAAGTTAAGCTATATCCAAACAATATGGGATAAAATTGGGGTGTTAAAGGGAACATCCTGGGGAGCTTGATAGGGACACATTGGGAACAAACAAAAAATACAAATTCCAATCCATCCCTTCCTCATGCATGTGTTAAGCCTTCTAATTAGTTGCCTAAATTTTTTTCATCATTTTCACCATGGGCTATTATGCCTTCTTAAGAGCATGGGTATGAAGACATATAGGGGGATCTGAAGTAGTGTAATTTGCTATATGGGGTTTTGGCAGGTCTGTACCTAGATATACACCTTAGTATGTAGAACCAGAACTGACTGGTATAATTTTATGAAAAATCCAAGACATTCTTGTTGTTTGCCTCCAATGACACTACCATTGCACTTTCAGCTTTCCTCATATGAAATACTCCTATATGCTTATATCATGTGTGAATTTGTTTTTGTGCTTTTGAGGATGCACATGTCAAGTTTAGTCAAAACTTTTCAAAATTACAGGTTTGTGTTAATAAATTGGATGACTGATTTTTGCTCATTTTCTAATCATACCTTGACTTGTGTCAAATAGCTTTTGTTTTAATGGTCTCTACAAGTGTCACCATTTAATGCAATTTGTTTTCTGGAATGCTCATCACTTTGGCTCCATCACAAAGTTGGAAACTAAGTGATTGCCTTGGACCCATGTTGACAATCAACCATTTTCACAATAACATGGGTACATGTAGTCCTTATATAAACCCACTTGATATGTCCATTTCAAGAGGATTTGAATACTCATGTTCATACCCAATGTCCAAATTGAAAAAATCTTAATATATACTAGTACCTAGGTAATATGTTGAAACGGATCATATGTGCCCAACATTGATCTAAACATGCCATGGTGTGTCCATTTGGCTCAAAATGAAAAATCTATGAAAATATCATAGACGTATGCTGAATATTTAATCAAGGAAATTCCATCCACTTCCTTTCAAATACTTAGGGCAAGTTGAATGAGTGTTCAAGAGATTTTTTTTGTTGATAACAAGTTCTCTACTTTTATTTTAAGAGATAATTCTTTAAAAATTAAGTCATAATGTTATATTAAGGTGCCAACTGCCAACCTATCAATGTTGATGGGAGTGTGTTAATGAAATTTAAGCCTAATAAAATTGATTTGGATAAATTCATCAAAGCAAAAATGTTTTGAAGTTTTTCCAATGTGGTTTATGTTCCTATGTTTGTTTATTTTGTGTGTGCATTAATGTCATGTAGGCATAATGTTTTGTGTACTATTAAATTGTAGGTACCTTTTAGAAAATTTAAAATGTTGGCATTGTACTAAGTACTAAGGGTGTGCAATCAAAGTATTCTTCAATATCCAACCTACATAAGATATAATATAGGTGCATGTATTCATTCAATTGGGGAAAAAATGCGTCCATGTATTTTTATTCATCCGTGTGTTTAATGCACAACGGGGATCCTTGAACATTTAATAATATGTTCAATAGTTTTGATATTTTCATCTTAAAACTTCATGTGCCTCAAATAACATTATATGTTTATATTGTGTGAACCCAAAAGTTCTAAAATCTAGCAGGGAACTACAATTAAACAATTTTGATTATTTAAAGATTGATTTAATTTTCATTTTTGTAGTGAGGCACAAGGGAACTTTAAGTTTCTAGTTCGAAGGACAAATAGATGCAATGAATCAATACTTTACACATTTGTAATGTTGGGGCAAATTATATAATGTAAAATAATACTAATGGTAAGTTGTGATTGTAAAAGGGAAGGGGGTAGAATGGGCTTTGGGCAACATGTCATTATGTGTTGCCCTTCCACATTCAATTGAACATAAATTAATTAGGTTAATACCAATTTGTTTTGCATGTCATGTAAAAGTGTGTAAGGGTAAATCATTTACACTTGTACACATGCCAAAGTTTTTGCAATTACATAATGTTGTGTAAAACATTTCACCATGTAAACATAAATCATAGTGCAATATAAGTTTATAAGGGTATTGCATTGCCAACTATCCTTGGAGATTATGGTTTGTAAAAAAAAAAAGGATATTGCACATCTTCAACTTTTCATTGGTGGCTATGGGTTTTCAAACAACAAGATGAGATCACAACAAGGTAACAAGAGGAAATGTATTTGAAACAACTTGTTGATGCAGATTATAATAATGATAAAAAGTTGTGAGATGATCACAACACTTCCTTTTAGACTTGCAAAAATTATAGATGATAAAGAACATGGAGGAATGTGTTCTAAACCTTAGACCCTACTTTGCAAGACCAAAATAAAAGCTACAAAATGATCACAAGAAAGGGGAATGCAACAAGACGAAGAGGGTAAGGAGTAACTAGTATGAAAGTCACATGAAACAAGTTGTTTTTGGGGCTTTCAACAATGCAAAGAGTTGTAAGATGACAACATCACCAATTACATTTGTACACAATCTTTATACAAAGTGGAGCAACATGGGACATATCACAAGACCACAATGAAAGAAGCTTTGCAAGATATCATTCCTATAACCTTCTCTTCTTTCCTATGTACTTACATCTTCTTTCTTTCTTTCTTTCCTCATGCTTATCATTTGGCCCTTTCCCTTTTTTTCCTTTTTCTTTGCTTGAACCAATCCACTTCCACAATGTTGTTTTTAGAAAAGAAAAAAGAGCAAATGCCTATGTTATTATATGTTGTGTTATCATAGTACATGAAAATAATTCGCACAAATTATATTATATTTTTAAATGCCATAATTTTGGAAAATTATTAACCTTATGTTATGCCGAAATTTTCAAAATAATAGGGAAATTCATGCAATGACCATAGATTGCACTTGACATTGTGTTAATTGTGAATACTCAAATTTGAACTTGCACTAATGGAAATCTTACCATTTGCAACTAGTCATTATGCAACTACATGCATCTAGGTGTCATTTGTGACTAGATTGGTTGTGCTTGCAAGTACAAAATTAGTCATGTATAATTTGTGGGCCATACAATTGTGTGTGTAATTAACATGGAACTAGTAGTGTATAAAATGGACACGTGCCAAAAAAATCATGGCCCAAGCTAATACATACATATGTTAATACATTCAATATATCTACTTAAACTATGTGTAGCAGTTTTATACCTTTAGTATTAAAGCTAAACCATGCTAATTAATGCTACTCAAAGCAAAACATTGATTAAACTTAAGCTAAACTCACATTAATCAAAGTTAAATTTAAACCAGACCTTGGTTAAATTAACTAATTAATTTACCCATTTTAAATTTGATCTCATATTTATTTTAGCCAAAATTAGCTTATTCATCATTAATTTAACCAAAATAATTACATTATGATAGTAATAATCATTATAACTAATCATAAGTATTTATTTAAAACTATTATAATTATATTCTTAAATACTAACATTATTACTTATTAACGAATAATATTATTATTGAATAATTTTTTAAAATATTTTTTAATTCTTCAATTTTTTATATTTTTTATATTATTTTTTTATTATTTACATTATTATACCTATCGTTAGTAGGTTACATTAGCTAACAAGCTACATTAGTCAACATATAAACACCTAGTATTAATTATTAATAAATATCAGTATTATTAATGAATATTTATTATGATTATTATTCAATAATCATAATTATAATTATAACTATATTATTAATTATAACAATATAATTATGACTAGTATGTAAACTAGGTTAGTATGGAATAAGTGGCACGTAGTATTTGCACATAGGCTACAATTACATTGGTTGTTAAGGGATGCTACTTTCAACTTGGTCCAATGGGTGTCAATAATTTACCCATTGAAGGAGGATTCCTCCATCAAAACTTGTTTGTTACATGAGAAGGTGAAATGGTGGATGGGTTAGTCCAAAATTTTTACCAAAAGTAAAACACAATTGCCTTCATGGGCGAAAAAGGGCTAGAAGGCAAACTTGAGCCAAGCACAACAACAAGGGGTCATTTGGGTGCCATGATCTACCACCATTGTGCCTATTTTGAATGGTCCAAGTTGGCAAGGTGGACATGGCAAAATTTATAAAGTGTGGATTGAGAACTTTGATTGGGTGTTTTTGTACATTAAATTTGCTAGCAAAAAGTTAAAAACTAAGGATAATTATGAGGCTCAGTGTTGATTTTCTATGGAGGCATCGGTTTGTTCCATTGATTGTGCATGTGTTATAAAGTTTTATGCCATCCATGCAAAAACCATGGGAGGCACATTAATTGTGGTGGAATAGAGGCATGCTTCAAGAGATGTTGAAATACCACAATAGCCAAAATCAATCCCTTGACAATCAGGAGCTTTTGCAAGGGGGAGGGCTGGTTTTTGAGTCTTATCAATGTCTTGTGACATTTAGACAAGCATAGGTGAAATTGGTTTGGGCATTTTTTTGCATCATAAATGTAGTCCAATAGTTTAGGACATTGCATAATGATTTATCACTAGACAACATCATGTTGCATTTTCCACCAAACAACCTTTCAACTATATACATTGGTGTGTGTGATTGGGGGGAGACTAAGAAGCTAGGGGAGGTTAATCCATCTCCATATGGATTTGTGACAAAAGAGGAAACCCCAACTCAACGACAAGGCTTTTCAATGGTGGGTAGCACTAGAGTTCTTTTATACATATGGATAATGAAATTCCATCAAATTTTTTCAATGAATGGGACTGGCATGCCCTTGAATTTTGAAGTTAGAGTCATATTTTGTCACAACCCTACTTTGAGAGAATGTGAGGATGAGACTCACACTCCCGAAATGGGGACTTAAGAGTCCTCTAGGACTCCCAAAATTTCAAAGTTTGATTGTAGGGGCCAAAACACCTTGCATTGATGCGTTATTTATATCATTGGAAAGTTATCAAAGTGTAGATGTCGAAAATGGGTTTGCATGAGCCATTTGGACATCTGCAACACAAGTTATGACAAAAAGAAAGGTTGGGAATCAAACTGCCAATTCGACTCCTGACCATTAAAAGTCGAGAAACGACTCGACCCTAGTGCGTGTAGGTGGAGTGTGACACACCGTTGGAAAGCTCTCAACAAGAGTTACAAGTTTGCTTTAGACCTCATTTCAATCGAAGGTCTAAGCAAGGAATTATGCCCTCACAAAGTTGCAAGAGTCTAGATCAAGACAATTTCGATGACAAAAAGCCATTCGGATGTAGGTGCCGGGAGGCGTAAAGAATACTATATGGGGGAAGGTGGTGGCTTCCCTCAAGTCCGGGCCATGGTGAGTCTTGTGAGTCCAGAGTTGCCCGTGGCTTGTCCAAAGGTTATTTTAGCCAAAGGTTAGAAATAAGGTCACCATCTTGACAAGTTATAACATTTAATGATTGAATTTTGGTTTAGTTTAGATGGTGACCAAATTTTGGTCATCAAACATTTCACCCTATCTAGAAGGCAACTTGGACCCAATCTAGCTCACGAGTGATTTTGGTTGCCATGTGGACAAGAGTTTGCGACCAAAAATCAATTGCGACCTAGGCGATCTAGATTGGGAACGATTGAAAATGAGTCGTGACCTAGGCACCTTGGACTAAGATCGACCGAATATTTGTCCAATCCACAATGTGACCAAATTTCAATCACCATACATTGGACCCTATTAGGATTTTGGTCACTTGAACCTACTTAGTTCGTGAGCGATTTCAGTTGTTGGACCTTGTCCAACACATAACCAATTTTGGTTGCAATGTGGACAAGGGTCTACGACCAAAACTCAATTGTGACCTACGCAACTTGGATTGGGAGCAATTGAATTTCCCTTCAATCGTTGAAAAATATAGGTCACACCTTTTGTGGTGATGTGACCTTTAGGCCATATAAAGAGGCAACAAGTCCCACATTTCCCACCTTTCCTTGTGGTGTTCAATCTTTGGTTATCATTACAACCACCGCTTTACATTTGTAAGGAATGGCAGCTTGAAGGGGAATTTATTTGTTACCTATGATTTTTGACAACAAATCACTACAAAAATAAATAATTCAATTCCCTCAAGTCTGATTGTATGGCTCTTGTATATTTGAGGCCTTTGGTGCATCTCCAAATTGTTCTCCTCTCTAATTATGTTTTGATAGGTTGCATTTATTTGGAAAGTGCATAACCTTCTAAACAAAGTAAATTGAATGTTTTCCTTAGTTTTAAAATTAGTTCAATTAAAAAATAAATGTCCAAGGACAAGAAAAATACTCAAGGAAATATGTCTCAGGACAAGCAAGGTCCAAGGATGACCATCAACTAAGCAAAAAGAGGAAGGGCACTTGACACATAATCAACATGGATGTGCTAAATAACGAACAATTGTTAGCAAAGCAAGGCTACAAAGGAGTCCCCCAACCTTGGACATATATAAAGGCTAAGCAATATTCATTGGCCTACTTCCAGGTTAGCACCAATGACTACATATAATATAACCTTTTGGTCCATGTGCCACCACCCAGACTTGAAGTCCAAAATGGTACAAGTTTGGGATGGCTAGCCCACACATTTTCAAACAATGAAGTTCACTTTTGGTTGTGCCAAATGGTGTATGTTGAGGTCATCTTTTAGTAAGATGTTGATTGGACAACAATTCCAAATACAGGGTTAGTGAAGAGCTTTCCAAGGGTGAGGCATATCCCACGTGGTCCTCCTTCTGAACACTAGGGGATGGAAATTGAAGTCCATGGGTAGGCAATAAGTCCCCACAGAATCAAGCTATTACAACAAATTGGACAACCCACACCTATCACAAGTGCAAGGGCAATGAGAATGGAAGAGTGTTGAGAGCTATAGGGCCACCTTTGCAAAGGGGACAACTTAAACATGCCTCACAAATAGTAGATAATGTGTCTACATCCAGAGCAGAGAGGGAAATGTTGTCAACATTGTCATTACATGTTCCTACACCATAGACTGTAGTGAAAATGATCATGTTGCTAGCCCAAGATGCCATTGAAGAGCTTGTTCTTGCATCCATTCAAGGACTTGAAGTTGCACATATGGCAAAAATCCAAAACTTGAAAGACATACATGCTTGAGAAGTGGATGTCTTGCAAAGCCAAATCTCTAGGTTGATCCTTAATTTGCAAACACTCACACCTTCTGATGCATGAGGGAAAAGACTTATGACAACCACTAAACAAAAAAACTTAGAGGAATTAGAATCAGAGCATAGGTGCTATGGGTACCATGAACACCAATATGCCCAACGAGTTTATGATGAATTGTAGTCTTTACATCAAACAAAGGTCAAATTCATGGAGGATCTTGCAAAAAAATGATGCGTGAATGAAAAACTACATCAATCAATGTTGGATCAAAACGCTAGATTAGAAAAGGAATAACAACAAATGACGTTGGCATCCCTTGTGTTTACAGCCTAAAAAGCCCAAATTGCTAATGAATTCAAGTCCATTGGTGAATATGGACACTCAAATCCACTTTGGGAGTTCCAACTAACATCATGGCCAAAGGTGGACCCTTTCTTTCCTGATGAGTATCCACGGCGTCCCGATGGCAATCGAACATAAATTATTGGGTCCAGGACACAAATCTAGATTGGCAGTACAACATCAAATGGTTCACCCATCAAAATGAGGCTAATTGTTAACTCTTGTGGCCAATGCCACAACGCTTCACATATGATGGCACTACATGTTACATATGTCTAAATCCATTTGGCTTCGAAGGTGGATGGGCTTTAAGAACATGCCCCACATATGTTCAATCCACCATGTTTGATCACCAAAATGCACATGAAACATTGATGTCCCACTTGCAAGGCACCATTCCATCAGTGCTTGTAGCAGTTGTTTAACTTAGTTGCATACGTGCCTAAAAGTTGGGAATGTAACCCAACAAATACCCTAATTAATCCTAAAACGTGGGGTTTAGATAAACCTTCAGAATGGAAAATTAGAAATGTTGAATTTGCACGAAATGGTGCCAATGCAATTTGAGCATTAACTACTGAAAAAACAATGGTTATAATTGAACATGAACACAATGGTTATTGAAACTTGTTTTACCAAATAATTGGGGGTTATTTTGATTAGGAAGAAAATAATTTCACAATGTAGTCCACCCTTAAAGAATATGATGGAACTTTGATGGGGAAGAAATCATTCATGTTGGACAAGATGCACGGGACTATGAATCAAACGATGAACATCAAACATGATACATAATAGACATCACATTTCATGAAATTAACATTTGTCAACAAACTATGGCATGGGTGTTAAGTCAAAACATAGAAACCACATTAAATGGAGTGAACCCAATTACATAAACAAATTGCATGAGAACCAAGATTGGCCGACGACACACCTAACTTGATTTTCAACCCAATTCAAAAACCTGCACTAGCATGTAACCCACATCATAGATGCCCAAATCTGCAATGGAGTCCAAGAATTCCAATAAGAGATGGACCTTCCATTGAAGGCCCTCCATCTCATGTGTGAAATTGCACTTTTATTGGTCGAAGTAAACCACTTGACCCCATTAGGGTTGATTTAGATTTAGATTTAGATTTTTTTTTAAATCCATGTTATTGAGTTTTTCATTAGTAATCACAAACAAGTGATTGTTGGTGGCCCAACATTCTATACATAAGAATATTGTATATTTCTCATATGTGAATTCCACATGCATTTAAAAGTAAAATATAGGTTTTTGATGTTCACCCTTGTAATGAACATTATGCTTAAATTGGTATTACATAGACCAAACAACCCAAATCAACAATCTTGAAGAATATTTTATTTCTAGAAAAAAAAATCCTAATTAATTTGAGTGAACAAACTTAATACCTTGTAGACAAGGTTTTACTTGTGCCTTGTGTTTTTTGGCCTTGCCTACAAAGGCAAGGATATTGTGTTTAAACTTTAGATTCATTATAATAGCTTAAGGGATTTTTTACCCTAGGTAATATGTTTTTCTTTATACAAGGATTTTTGAAAAATGATATTTTGGCTTGTGTTGGAACTGGAAATTAGTTATATAGTTATTATATCTTGAAGGATTTTGGTTCCTTTCAGAGAATTTTTGAAGATTATATTTTTATTGTTGCAAGTTAATGGATGAACATGTGTAGATTTTGGGTGCACCCATCCAATTGATGGGTTGTTTTGAGGTCTACCCATCTACTTGTTGGGTTTCTTTTCAAAGCAGGAAGGTTGGGTAATTGATTTAATCATGTCTTTATATTATTATATTATTTTGGTTGTCATTGGTTTTTTTGTATCATGAGATTTCATTTCGTTATGAAATGTAAACAACAATTCATATGATTAATAGAATGAATTTTTTTTGATAAACATATTAATAATTAACTTCAATTCTCTTAAATATTATTAAAATAAAATGAGATTTAAAAATAATTTATTTGAAAGATTATGCAAGAATCAATTAAAATAAAACACGTCAATATTAAAATAAATTAAATTTATAATATAATTTTTTGACATATAAATGTTTTTAATTAATTTGATGTAATTTTAGAAACTTCAATAAGGCTTTGATGAAGATTCAATAAAAAATTCATAATGAAATTAATTTGTAATTGATTTTTAAAAACAATTGTTGTTGCATTTTATGTTATAAAAAATTATTATTGCCTTAAGATAGTAGACTTGCATGTATGATTTTAAGTATTATCAAACATCTATGGGGCAAATACAACTAGTTGTAGGGTGAAATATTTGAGTTTCCATAATCCTTTTTTTGCCCTAAGATATTTTAAAATGTAAATGGCAAGGCCACTGTGTGACACCCCTTCAGTCGCCTCAGTCACCTTCACAAGGCAACAAAGTTGAATGGGGCGACCCCATTTTGATCACCTCGATTCTCTTTGCAAGGCAATGCAACTGGATGGGGTGACCCCATTTTGGTCATTTCGGTTGCTTTTGTAACGTGATGTAGTTGGATGGGGCAACCCCATTTAGGTTACCTGGATCACCTCCATAAATAAATGGTTACCCAATTTCAAATCAATTTGACATAAATATTAGTTCCATTCAATTGATCCAAAAGATCATCAATGCAAGGCATAAGGTAATTTTTTTTATTTGTGATTTTTTTCAAAGCACAATAATCAATTGGCATTTTCAACTTGTTGTCTTTTTTTCCCACAAACAATGGCCCATAACAATTTGTTTAGTATTATATACCCCCAATTGAGGAGGTAATTTATTTATGTTTTTAAATTTTGTAACTCCTTTGAATTCAACCTATAAGGTGCCTTGGATGGTGGAGTCGACTCAGGCACCACTTTCATCTTGTGATCAAACTCTTTATATGGAGGAAGGGAATTATGTGATTCATTCGTCAAAATGTTCAAAAGTTTATTAAGTGAATAAAAAATAGATTTGGGGAGTTGCCCAACCACTTTTAGCTTGGTTTCCTTCCCATATTCACTTTGCATCAATAAAAACAAAACCTAGTTGGTTTTAAATTCAAAAAAACTACCAAGTTTAATATGATGTCTATTAATGCCCACTTATAGTCCATGTCTGAGTTCTCTAATTTAAAACCAACTTTGGCACAAGTCTTTACTTTATTCCTATTGCGGAGGATGCTTACTTTATAGACATCCAAAAAAGTTACTTATAATTACATCAAAATTATTTAAGTCACACAAGGTGAAGTTTTTTAAAAATCTAATTCCCTCACTAAGCAACTTTACTTATAATGCTACTTTAAATGTAAATTCCACCACTCCTTGTGTCAAATGCACCAAAATGGGGTCAACCACCAATTTGGTCTTGACTTCCAACCACTCCATTGTTTGCAAAGTCATGAACAAGTTTGTCACTCCTAAATCTAAGAAACAACACACCCAATTGTTATTTATTTTACATTTAACCAAGAAATTTGAAACATCTCTCAAGGCACTTGTGGTCCCATAAAAAAGCTAATTTCTTCATGAACTCTTCTTTGATCATGGGAATAAAAGTTAGCTTTGCATTAAACTCTTGCACATAGTGGGCAAGAGCCCCAAGGCCATACCCTTGATGCAACGGTTTGGAGGGTCTTAACCAACTCCACCACATCCTTAACAAATTGAAGGTTCAATGCCCCTAGTAGAAGTCACATGGGAGTGGTTCTTGAACCAATGCCTCATTAATATTTTCCCACCCCCAGGACATCTCATCCCCCAAACAAGTTACAAAGTTCGAGTTATAAGGAGCCACACATGCCCCCTTAAACCATTGTTTTTTTAAAGAATATTTTAAGAATATATTAAATATGTCTTTTAAAAAAATTAAAAAATTACAAATTTTCTTGATACTATTATGTTAAGGTGTGTATTAAAAAATATGTCATAATTTTTTTCAAATTATGCTTTTAGTGTCAAAACTACTTTTAAGTGGTGGTTACAAATCCATAAAAATGTAAATTATGTACTTTTTATTCATTAGATTAATTCCAATATTTTTATGATATGTACATAATGTATTCAAAATAAAATTTTATAATTCGAAATTCAAAAAATTAAGCAATGGTTATGACTATTATTGGTACATGCTAGTATAATTACACCCAACTTTTTTTAACTTCAATTTAAATTCTTTGGGTGGCTTTCCACCCTTATCCCTTTTTGGAAAAGCTAATGGAAGGATCAAGTTGTCATTTTCGGTTAGATGCAAGTTACGGTGGCTCAAAAGTGGCAAGCATCCCAATTCCAAAAGTCCATATAAATGGAAAAATTTAACACTAGAATGGAAAAAAATATTAAATACCAATGTTTAATGGATCTTATGTGGTGATTAATCAATTAATAAAGTCCATATAAAAGGCTGCCCATTTAAAGTTTTTAAAAAAATACACGTTAGGGGGAAAAAAAATCAATCCAATAAAAAATGACCAAGTTTGGGACTTTTGAAAATATGGCCCAAATTTGGACATTCAAAAGTCCATAGTTATTTGTTATTTAAAGTTTTTTTGGTAATTTTTTTCAATTCATATTTTTCCATCATGTATAATATATTGAGTTCCTATACAAAATATTGAGATCGAATTATAACAAAAAATGCATTTGAATGTTAATGTAGAACACATAATATAGTTCATATGTCCATTTTAAAAGTCCATTACTATATGATTGGTGTAAGTTTATTGAAAATTTCCCCTTAATAAATATTTGTATTTAAGTTAGCAATCTTAATCCATAAATACTTTTGTCAAATTGATGATTTTACCATGCGTTTGTGGCATTTGAATAGAGTGCATTCTGTAGAAAGTCCATAAGGTTGCAAAAAGTGAGCCATTGTAGCTTGCATCTACCCTCTTGTTTGATAACCCCAAGTCGAATTGAACCTATTCCTCTTGGACTTGTTGTTTCATTTTGTCCTTTACATGTTGAGGAAATTTTCTTCCTTTGGACGGGGAACCTTTTGTTTTTGCCTTTGTGAAAATTTTCCAACTTGCCTTAATGGGAGATTTTTCTCCCTTCACCAACTATTTTATATTCCTTTCATCATTGAAGTTCATAAGCTTTGCTCCAAGGTTCTAAAGCTTCAACATTATCGTTTCTTGAACTGCCTTTTCCTTTTCCTTTTTGCACTTGTTCATTGCCATTTATGTTAATTTTGGATCCATCTTGCCCCTTTTTCTTCCAAGTCCAATTGGAGTCTTGTTTTGATACCACACATGTCACACCTATATACCACCCTAGCATGTTCCTATGCCCATAACCTCTTACCACACACTTAAACTACATGCACATGGGCAAATCAAGCATTGTTTAATCTTTGCTTAAAACCTTGATTTCATATTAATTCCTTATTTAAGGCTATTCCTTCCAACCCCAAGGCAAATTTTGACATGTTGCAGGTTTATTCAAGGTTAGGGTTCCAAAAAATGGAAAAAAAACTCCTTGAGACTTTTCTAGGGTTATTTTTTGCACAAATTTAAGGGAAAAGAATTGAATGGTTCAATTTTAAAATAATTCTTGTGACAGTGGTGATTCTTCACATGCATACATAATTGTGTATCAATATTTTGGTTTATAGCAACAAACGTAAAAAATCCCAGAAAATCCCACAATGAATTTCAATGGACAACTAAACATTTTTTTGACAAGATTATTTCTTGCACATGTGATTTGCACCTAAAGCTAGACATTTCAAGAAGACATTGAACATAATGTTTTTGCCAAATGATTTTTAAAAATGAACCTTTTGTTTTGCTTTGAAGCCTTTTCTTTCAAAATTTCAAGATTTTGAAATTTTTGTCTAATTTGGTTTTTCATCAAATTCACCCAATGAACATGTCATAGAAGGGGACATGTTTTGTTATATAAAAAGTTTGAAATCAATTGTGTGACTTTATGCATTCCTTTTGTTTATTTTTAAAAAAATGTAGTTTAGATTATTTTTGATATAGTTAGTTTAAAGGACTCAAAAGGACATTTACATAGTAACCAAATGATTTTAATATATATTTATTAGTTAAACAAGACATCCTTTTATCTATTGGCATACAACAATCCACTACAATTATAATACTGTAAGATAAACAAAAATCCAAAGTTGTCCTTGTAGTCTTTAAATATAGGTTTTTCCTTTTTAGTACCATAATCATAAATACACTTTCATAGGATTTTCAATTGGTTTAAAGCTTTTTTGGCTTGGGCCCCTAAGCCTTGTTTCATAACCTAATCACAAACTTAGATTCAGGTTCCTTCAAATGGCGACTTTAATCACAAACTTAGACTTGGGTTCCTTCAAGTGGTGACTTTGCTCATTCACAACCTTCCACCCTCTTAAACTTGGGTTCCTTCATAGTTGGCACTTTCAATCACTTGCAACCCTCCACCCACTTTGGCACACCTATGTGTTTGTGCCAATTAAAGTGCTGGTAGTCAAACCAAACTTAACACTTGATGTCATGTAACCCATGCCACCATGGGGGCCACCCTTTGGAGGTCTCAACATGAGCCCAACTAGGCAAATGAACTAAGGCATGGGTCTTGCCTAGAAAGGCATGTCACTTTGCTACCCATCTACTACCTAGCTTAAGGTTCCTATCTACCCATTTACATCCTTTCTACCTACCTATTACCTCCCATACTTATTTATGTACCAAGATTTAGAATAAACATGTCAAATGAATAAATTGATAAAAGACTATGTTTTGAGGTTGTAATCAATTGGTTAAGGACTTAGTTTATTTTTGTGAAAGATGGTGTTCAACTTTTCATATTTGCAACCTATTCACATGGCTAATTAGTTATATTAACCTAGGATATATTAAGTGGATGTTGTACAAAAAGGTTCGATAAGGTTAGGGGCTTCCTTTGAAAATGAATCAAATGAAAACCCATCATTCCAACATCTTTCAATGTTAAAAGGTTGGGAAAGGATAGGGGCTCCCCTGAATAGTTTAAGGAAATGAAACTTTACTACACACTTTGGATCTGTAATTTGATGTAATTATTTAATTATTTAGGTAATTGTTAAAAGAGGTAAGTTGAGTGGTCTTGGTGCATTGATTTATGTTGTGTGCACCATGTGACATTATTTCCTTGTGATTAATTGTGGAATCACATGTGGAACCATGTGACATTGTTTCCTTGTGATTAATTGTGGAATCACATGTGGAACCATGTGACATTGTTTCCTTGTGATTAATTGTGGAATCACATGTGGAACCATGTGACATTGTTTCCTTGTGATTAATTGTGGAATCACATGTGGAACCATGTGACATTGTTTCCTTGTGATTAATTGTGGAATCACATGTGGAACCATGTGACATTGTTTCCTTGTGATTAATTGTGGAATCACATGGGGAACCATGTGATATTGTTTCCTTATGATTAATTGTGGAATCACATGGGGAACCATGTGATATTGTTTCCTTATGATTAATTGTGGAATCACATGGGGAACCATGTGATATTGTTTCCTTTTGATTATTTGGCGAACCATGTGGTGGATAATCTTTAGGAAGTTTCTTAACTTGTTTCCTTTTGATTATTATATAAAGGGGTGTTTGTGACCTTGAGAAACACCACCTTCCTTTGTAAAGAATCATGGTTTGAATACAAAGTTGTTATTGAAGTTTTGCTTTTGGAAAGACTTTTTGGTTTTGATTGTTTTTGGTGTTGAAAGTGTGTAGTTCATGGTAGGAGGATGATGAAGGTCATTACCTATGTATAGACACATGTTTTGATGTTGATTATGTGTGGTTTGTGGTAGGGGAATGATGAGGCTAACTACTTATGCATAGACATATGTTTTTGGTGTTGAAAGTGTGTAGGTCATGGTAGAAGGATAATGAAGTTCATTACCTATGCATAGACACATGTTTTGGTGTTGATTGTGTGTAGATAAAAGGAGGGTGAAAAAATAGATGTGCAACCAAGAATATAGATCTCCATAGCTATGTAATAAAATACATAGTTTCGGTCTTGTACTTGTTCGTGTCCTACAGATCCTCTCCCCCAAATTTGTGTTATCACAAGAACAACACCTTAAGAATGCAAAATGTGGCTAGAACATAAGAATCATTGCATTTAGAAAGGGCCTAGACTTTTGGAATCCAACCATCCCCATTGACATATCCTAAAGGTTAAGTGCACGGGGAAAATTGTAATTTAAAAATCCCCCTCAGATTTTACCACATATTCCAAATGGTGAGTTGGGCCTAATTTGTTTTGTTGAAAATTGCAAAGTTTAAAACTGCAATTATAGCCACCATATATGGAACTCACACATTTAATGAATATACCGTTATGTGGTAATGCTTCCTTGATCACAAGTTAGAAACTATGCATTGAATTATTGATGGGGACTTAGTGCCACAAAAAATGAAGGCCACTTGAAAGGGCTTGGCAACAAAATTATGCATAGAAGAGACATTCATCTGTACATTTTAATTGGCTAAATCAATCTTAAGAAATATGCGAAAAAATGCCCTTTTAAGAAAATGATGAGTAATAAACTTGTTTACCCATGAACTGGTTGAAGAAGCCACCATGAGTTCATGAAATGCCCAACAAAACCATTGAAACACCCCATGAAGAAGAAGAAGAAACAAAACTCCCTCCCATCTTATAAATCCCACTCCTCATAGTGTTAGAAAAACGGCCAAGAGCTTTCCGTGTGAAACAACTTAGTTGTGTAGATTATCAGATTCTTCTGCTTCGCAATTTAAGCTCTTCACATGGGCTGCCCATTTTGTCTAATAAAACTAAGATATATTTTTAGTTTGCCCTCCTCTGAGTAATGCTAGATATGAGGAGAGGTTGATGTCCCACATGGGTATCCCTTCCTTTAATATATCTACAAAGAGCTCCCCCCCTTGTGTGTTTTCTTTAGGATGTAGCATCCAAAATGTCCCGTTACAAATCTTAGAGGAATGCAACGTGTGCATCCGCAAAGGAATTTGTTTCATGGTCGCTTGCATCTGCTAGTCAGGAAAAGACTAGAGAACAATGAAGAGCTTATTTAGTCCCACATTTTGAGAAATATTACCATAGCCTAGAGTCAGTTTCCACATTGACAAAACGAATATATATATATTTTTCCAAAAAAATAACTCGTTTTGTAAAATTTGAAATTATTGAATTTTCCATGATCTATTATGATATTTTCACATGAGGAATGAAATTATTCAAAGTGTAGCCTATGATAATTATGATGATTTTTTTCAACATGTCAACTTCATATTTTCACAAACATTGTACAATGGATGAAAATTTGAAATAGGAGATAAAACATTCATTCATTGTGAAAACTTTCAAAAAATTCTAAAGCATTGTAACTTTCTTAAAAAGTGTAACCAAGCTCCCTTTGGCAAAACATGGTTCCAATTTTTCTTCTACATGGGGAATTTGGTTCAACTTTTTTTTTTTCTCCCTTTGGACAACTTGGCCAAGGAAGGGGATGAACTGCACAAGAATGGATATTTTCTTGCAGGTGTTTTCCCTCGGAATGTGTATTGATACTCTCCCAGGGATTTTGCAACTAGGAGGAGGGTCAAGGGAAGAGATTTTTGAAAAAAAGAATGAACAAGGATCCCAAGTCCACAAAATGGTCATTCATGAAGATGCTAAAGACCCAACACCCATGACATTAACAATTGTTAGGATCATTAGTGTGGGTTGGGTTGAGGTTTTAAAAAAGAATTGTAGGGTCCAGATCTCATGTATTCTATAAAATGGATGATTCAACGGTTCCAAGTTTAGGGAATGTTTTAAAAAACCTTTTAATTTTGAGGTTAAGTTCAATATTTTGGACCACCAATACTAAGGTTAATGGTTTTAAGCTAATTTGAGTTGTCGATTTTGGGTTCACAATTTTAGACCCTGATTACTTATATTCAGCTCATCTTTGTGTAACTTTCTTTCATTGCAAAAAAAAGAGGGTGTTTCTTGGCTCCGCTTATAAAAGAGAAGACTAGAGAATGATGTTCTTCTTTGGTCCGACGTTTTGAGGACTGGTCAGGGGTGCTCTTGTTAACTGTGAGTTCAATTTTTGGAACTTAGTTTTTATCTGGTCCTACCTTTTGAGTAGGTTCACTGGGTGTTTCTGTGAACTGTGTGAATTCTGGGAACTTGGGTTTTTATTTGGCCCCACATTTTGAGCCATGGAGTGGTGCTGTTGTAAGTTCATTTTCAGGGAGCATCAACAAACATTTCCAATTTTACCTATTGTGAGTTCATGTTTTGGGAACTTCACAACACACTTCCTATCATAAGTGTTGGAGTTCATTTTTGGAGAGCTTCAAGAAACCTTTTAATGTTTCAAATTTGAGTTTGAACTTTCCATTCTAAGTGATTTGCTACATTTGATATGTTCCACAAACTTACCCACTAATGGTAGTCGTAGGAGAATGAAATAAAATAAAATAAAGATCAAAACAAACAAAGTGCACTGAGAGCGTGCAGTCAGGCCCCCAAAACGTTAACCCCCAAACCTATACCCTAGCCTACACCCTACACCTAAAACCCAACCCCAAGCAAAAACACACTAAGACCCACCAGGCTGGGTCTTGTGCCAGGTCTAACGGAACCCAAGTTTTCCTAGGTTGGGGCTGGGCCAGTAGGGCTGGGCCAGTCTACTAGTAGGCCTACTGGGCGGGTCTTGTAGTGGGTCCTTACCCACCTAGACTCACTGGGCCATTTACTTGGACCTGAACAGAAATCCTGTACCCGACCCAACACTGGAATCAACCACTGCTTGTCTAATTCTCATGTTGAATCAACTGTTGAACAGGGGTGTCGATTCAGTAGAATTGGAATGGTTAAACATTAAGGAGCCAACTGGGCTGGGCTGGGCCGATTCTGACTCCTAGCTCACACCCGAGCTGTGGCTTCAGGCAGGGTTTGGCGAATTCCGGCTCCTAGATCACCAAGTGAGATGTTAAACAGTCCCCTAACAAGCTTCAGGCAGGATTTGGCCGACTCCAGTTTCTAGATCACCACGCGAGCGACGCTAAACAGCCCCTAACAAGCTGTGTTCGTAATCATCTCAAATGGCCTCGGTGTAGACAGGGCTTAACGCAAACTAGCTAGGAGCTCGGCAGTGGGTCAAACCCTGCCCGCTCTCTAGTACACTTCCTCGATTTAAGGGACCATGTTTTGCACCCTCAAAGTACTGAAAGGATGTTTTCACATTCGCGTACTAGAGAGAGAGAGAGAGAGAGAGAGAGGTGTCGGAAATGTCAGAGAGTATGTTTTTAGTTCTAATTTTTTTGGGGGCGGGCGACAAGAATTTGAAGAAGAAGATGCAAGTCTATAGTAGTTTTTTTCTGTTTGCAAGTGTACCGTGTCTCTTTCGTTCGATTGTTGGTGGATTTGGGTTTGTGCAACAGAAGCAGAAGAAGGTGTGATCATGGTCGTGGTGTTCGGTTCTTCAAGCTCTCAGTTGTGTAGTCCAATTAGTAGAAGCTTTTGTGGGTTGCTGCAGAGGAAGTCTACTAGTCGAATATTGCACTTGAGAACTGTGGCTCGAGGATTTTGACACTAGATTGTTTGCAAGCGTTTTGTCGACAGCGAGGTCCTGATAGGAAGCCTTCTTGTTGCTGTTTGTAGTAGTGAGAAAATCAATCAGGGGGGAGCAGCCGTGGTTGCTTGAAAGAAGGGTGAGGGGTTGCAAGACTCAGTCTTCAGATGCACGATGGAATTGGGAGAAAGCGACCATTGATACATGTTACGTAGATGTTAGAGGGCTGCTGCTGCTGTTGTTGTTTGTTTTTTTCTTTTTGTTTTGCTTGGTGGGGTAGCTGCAAATCCACAATCGTTCAAAAGTTTGGTGGAGATCAGAGAGAGAACGTTGCTGTTATGAAATTGTATAAAGAAGTGTTGTGAAGTGCGGTTTTGTTTTGTAAATAGTAATCTGGTGAGCGACCATGGCGACTTTAGCAAGAAGCAACACAGTTGCGGATGGAGAACTGGCCTCCATTTTCGGATTGCAGCATCATAATATGCATGCTACTAGTGCTCATCATGCCACAGGTCCAGCAGCAGACTGTTTGGTGCAGAACAACTGCATGAACAGCATGCAAGCAGAGTCTTTCTACAGGGAGTCCCGTTATCCTTTCACTCTGTCTTCCCAGTCATCCTGTGACAACAACTGCGGCAGTACTAGTGAGAATGCCATGATGCTCCTCGGCAACAAGAGTACTAAGGTGGTGGTGGTCCAGGATCCTCATCCCCTGCATCATCATGTTTACTCCTCGTCCCAAGGGGGCTGCGGCTCTCCGTCGCCTGGAGCTTTGACACAAGGCTCCGGCTCTCCTTTCGAGCTTCTTCGGGCGATTTCACCTTTTACTCCCGCCGCACTGATCAGAAGCGATCGCGAACCCATTTTCGGAGATTCGATCCAGCAAGCGAGTTCACCTGACGGCCTTGACGGACTGTTGAGGACCATGCAGCAGCAGCAGCAAGCAGGCGGCTTGGAGCATTTGACCGTCGGTTTTGACACTCCATCGCAACACTTCGACCATGACACTCCTCCTCCTCCTCCTCCTCCTCCCTCCTCTTGGACGAACGATCACATGGGTGTTGTTGGATTTCAGGGGCGAGAATCAGATTTGTACCATCCGGGGACTGTTGTGCATCAGGAGCCGACGGCGCTTCAGCAAAATGGGTCGTGGATGGTGCCAGACGGGAGCAATGGGTGGCTTTGTGCAAACTGGAACGCAAGCAGCAGTGGTGGTGGTGCACAGAATGATAATAGTATGACGATCCTCCAACAGCAGCAGCAGCAGCACAACTGTGGGCTTGAAGAAGAGGACGGAAATGCAGATTCCGGCAGGGGGATGATCCCAGAACAAAGTCCTTCTTCAATGGGTGCAACAGGTCTGCAACTGGTGCATTTGCTGCTGGCTTGTGCGGAAGCTGTGGCGAACGAACAAGTCAGTCTGGCCCACGTGATATTGGTGCGTCTCAGTTCCTTGGTAGTTCAGCGAGGAAACACAATGCAACGCCTGGCCGCCGTTTTCATGGACGCTTTGGCGGCACGAGTCATGAAGGCCACCGATTCCGGTCCCTACCGAGGCCTGGCAGGCGACGTTTCAGTACCCATCTCCGACATGTTGGAAGCTTTCAGCGTCCTGTACGAGAGCACTCCCCTGGGCAAATTCGCGCACTTGACGTGCAACCAGATCTTGCTGGACGCTGTGGAGCGAGAAAACTGCATTCATGTTCTGGATCTCGATATCTGGCATGGAATGCAATGGCCTGCTTTTCTTCAGGTAAAAGAAATTTACACATTAAGCAACCCTCCAAGTACTCATGGATTCAAACCCCAGTTGGTGTATCTCTCTCCGTCTCTCTCTCTTCCCACATCTTGCACCATTCTTGCTCTGATTGTTGATGATCTTCCTCTTCCAGGGCTTAACATGAGCTTCCTCTTCATGAATCCAGGACTTAACTCTTGCCCTTACTCTTCAAGCTTTTGTTCTTGCTTTTTTTCCCATTTGGTTCATCTGTAAACAAGGCCTTCAGCATGAAAATTCTTGTCTGCAACAAAAGGGTTTCTCAAATGGTCACAAGACAAGACATGAGATGATGAACTGCATTCGAATCAAGCAGGCTGTTACCATAGCTAATTTTTGGCAGCCAGAAATTCAAGGATTGCTGAACTTATTGACTGCATCAGACATATTTTTTGGAGTATATACTGCATTCTAAGTAGGAAAAGAATGCCTGCAGGCAGACATGAGAGCTTAAATGTCTCTGTACCATGTAGGGTTTTTTGTCTCATTTGCAAAGGCTGATCAGAAAGCATTGGGCCTGCAAATCCAGAAAGGAAAGTCGTGTCCCTAGCTTCCTTCTCACTGGGATTGAAGTGTATTTGTGCAAATGTTCATCAAAACAAGTCAGTAGCTGAATTGTTTTGTGCACTTGGGATGATTGCTTGACCTAGGAATTACCCTTGTGTCACTGGACTGTAGGTTGTGTCTTGATGGTGGCTTTTCTTGGGACTCGGATGACTTTTGACTCAAGATGCTGGGATGATTGCTTGACCTAGGAACCCTAGTGTCACTGGGTGTAGTTGGGTCTTGTGGGAAGACAAATTATGGTTTTGGGACTCACACTCTTCTTGACTTAAGTTGTTACAAACATTTATAGTGAAGTTTGTAAATGTTGGAGAGAATACTGAAACTCTTTCCACTTAAGGTGAGGAGGATTGTGGATCCATGCAGATACCAAACATTTCAGCTCCAGAGGTGTTGTGTGCCCACATTCAACCTTAGTAGGATTCTTGCAGATGACACAGAAAGTGTCTCAGATCTTGCCTGGTATTGGATTGGAAGCCATATTGGAAGCATGTGGGTGCTGGGAGATTCAGATTTTGTGTAAGGTAACAGATTTTGTGACATGCAGCAAGTGGGGTTTGTATCCATGAGTACTTCCAAGATAGCCAAGGTTTATGGACCTATTAGCTATTGGCTTGAGCTCACATGGAAGATGTGTGTTGTTCAGGCTTTGGCACTTAGGCCAGGGGGGCCACCTAGGGTGCGTATGACAGCCATAGGTGCAAGCTTCAATGACTTGGAAGTGGCAAGGGAAAAGCTTCAAGAATATGCCACCAAGCTCCAAGTGCCATTTGAATTCTGCCCTATCGTGGAGAGGCTCGTGAATTTCCATGTTGGGATGGTGCAGCTCCGTGAGGGCGAGGTGTTGGTCATCAACACATTCATTCAGCTGCATCGACTCCTGATCAAGGGTGATGAGAAGTTCCAGCAATTCCTATGCGATCTCCGATCACTGAACCCACGTGTGGTTGCTCTAGCTGAGAATGATGGTGACCACAACAGTCCTGTATTCCTCCACCGCTTTGTCGAGTGCCTGCGCTACTACTCTGCCATCTTTGATGCCTTTGACACATCACTGCAACACAATTCACTGGCTCTCCTCAAGATTGAGCAGATCTTCTCGGGCCAAAAGATCCGCAACATCATTGCTTGTGAGGGATCTGCTCGTGTAGAGCGCCATGAGAGCATGTTGAACTGGTCCCGGCGGATGGAAGCTGCAGGATTCAGGGGTGTTCAAATCAGCACTTGTGCTTTCAGTCAAGCTCACCTGCTTCTCAGCCTCTATTTCCATAGTGGTTTCACTCTCAACTCTGAGCATGGCTACCTGGTGGCTGGATGGTACAATGTGGGATTGATGGGTGTTTCTGCTTGGTGTTGATGATGAAATGTTATCACATAATCATAATGGGTTGTGTAGCATGTGGGTTGTATCTAAGTGTTGTCTTTTTTGCTTGTTGCACCTGGATACTGGAAAGTTTAGGGCAGGATCTGATGAAGTGGAATCCATGGCTGCTCTTGGCAGAGTTTCTAGAATAGTTGAGAGATGGTACGACCACGGGATTAATGGGTGTGTATGTCTGTAGAGCCCACACTCATGAAGATGGTAGTGCCTGAAGTGGGACATGATCTGGTGGATCCAGAGCCTCCCCAGCCCACTTCAGAGAAGTGGCTCTTACTTTTGCCTGCGTTGTCTGGTAGGCATCATCTCTCTCTCTCCCTGATTCTAGGATACTGCCAAGGTTGTGATGTATGTCGTGGGATTTTTGTTTTTTGGTTGGCACTGATGATTGATCCTCTCCAGCTTTCTAGAACTTTTACCAACTCTTTGAAAACTAATTCATGGACAGTTTTTCAGAGTCAGACGTGCACAAATTACTTGTTTGTTTGTTTTGTTTTTTTTTTTTGGGGAGGTCTTGTCAGAGTAAGGGGGATCTTTCCACAGCTGAGTTTCTTTGTATGAGAGTGTTGTGGAAGTGTTAATAATATATGCATTTTGCAAGAGTCAGAGGGTATTGTACCCACAGGCATTGCTGCAATGATCCCAGGGTATTTCAAAAGAGCTGAAAGCACTGCAGAATCTGGTTGCCAATTTTGTGCATCCAGAGTAATCCCATTTCTTTAGACATTAACAGGATTGTACTCTCTAGTTGGAGGTGAGTTGGGTAAAACAAAGCTGAATAGAGCAGACTCTATTTTTCCTTCAATTTTTGCAAGGCCTCCTGAAAGGACAAATTCCTTTACAGAGTTTAGCTAGAAAGCTGAATGGAGCATCTCTACCTCAAGAGACTTTGAAACCAGCTTATTATGTGGCACTACTCTCACTGCATATCAGTACTTTTAGAAGTGAATATAGAACTTGAATATGAAAAATTATATTTATGACCACATTATGAAAACATTAAGGCGTTTATTAAGTTTATGATAAGTTGAATAAAAAGTTTGAAGAACTTTTCCACAAAAAAAGTAACTGAGAAGTATCTTTGAAAATCACCATTAACAATTGACAACTTTGTTCTTCAAACATTTTTTGATCGAACTTTGATAGATTATGGCTACAATATGCAAAAGTTCAAATTGCAAATTGAAAGCAGAAAAAATTGAAGTCCCACTTTCATTTTCTTGAAAAGTCATTCAAAACTTACTAATGCGAATCCATACATCTATTTGCATGTAAAAACATTTGCTTGAAACATATCAAATGTGTTGCCCTTCAATGTTATTATAATAAATTGAAAGAACATTATATTCCTCATTGGGACAAATGATATTTACAAGTTTAATATATGAAGGCCTACCTTACAATTTTACTCAAATTATCCTAACTAGGTAATATAATTATCTACTTTATCATGCTTGCACCCATTGATGACAAAACAATAATATTTTACACACATTAGAAGGATGTCAATTATTCTAACACTCTAATTCTTCAAAATGTTCCTTCCAAAAGATCAAATTTTTGCACTTCAATTGGAAACAAATGCAAGGAGTGTTGAATGCATTCATTGAATATTGGATCAACAATAATAGATTCAATCAGATGCAACATGTTGTAATGAGGGCATCGATTATTCTTAACAAAAATATTGATGTGCAAGTTGGTGTTGCAAATGGAACTACTAGACTTGTAACAAAATTTGAATTTGATTTTGAAAATAATATTTGTAATATTTTTGTTGCCATCAATCCACTGATATATGTACAAATATATGAAAGAAAACATTACAAAAAAAAACGATTTCCAAGGACATTGGTATAAGGCATCATTCCTCTTTATACTATATCATCCAAAGTGCTTGTACACATTTGTGAAGCTTTTGCATGAGGATTGGTGTATGTAATGTTTTCAAGACAAAAAAATTAAAAGTGTTTGAAGATTGATAATAGTATGCTACTATAAAACATATAATCTATGTTACCATAGTTTTTAGAAAATGTGTAGTTGACATTTGTTGTAAATTAAAATACCATGATGTAATCAAGTATGCCTTATTGCGAAATTTTATACATGAATGGTTTTGACCAATCTTCTTTCTATTCAATGCCCAAACTAGCTTGGAGGGACATTAAATGTTAAAATTCTAGACTACTTGTGTCAAACAAGGATTTTGGGGGGGATATTATGTGATGGAAATTTGTTTTTCCTCGCCTTACTATTAGCTAATTATTTAATATGCATATATTTTAACTTCCCTATATATATAATTTTTTTTTTAAATTTTTTTTTGCATTCAATTTTATACTTTATATATATTTAAACTTTTATTTTTAGCAAGCCTAGAGTTGGAAAGGAAATCAAGATTATTCTTTAAGAGGTGGATTGCTTTCATGATGAACTAGGACATACAAGAGTAGTTGGTTTAATGCCAAGTTCAACAATTCAGTTTGTTAAAGGTAAAGTCAACAAATTTTGTGGTCAATGCGATTTCCATTACAACTTTTAAAATGTGATTTTGAAATTAGATAATAGCAATTGCCAATACAACTTATAATTTGTGATACTAATGTTAACCAATGCAAGTTCAATCCTTAACTAATTTTCAATACACAAATGGAACAATAGAATTAAAACAAAAAACCTAATCAAATAGCAATTCAGTTTGAACCTACTAACAACTAATACCTAGAATGTTTAATACATATGTTGTATTTTGTCTATTTATTCTAATACCATGAATTAACACATATCATATATTAATTACATTTTGGTTTTCCAAATAAACATAAACCTATTATGAAGCTAATTAAATTATAAATTTTACCCAACAACCAATATATGAGAGTGTATACTTTTAGTCACGCATTTTGTAAATTCAATGAAGACCTTTAAGCAAACTAGGCATTTCAATGGCAAATCTCAAATTCGACTTATATGTTTTCAATAGTTTAAAACTCATATCTAAAATTATAGAAATGTGCAATGTGTAACAAATTCAGTAGTATGTAATGGAATTACAAATCTTGCATACCACATGAAACAAAATGAGTTTTGTTAATGCCAAAAACAAAAAAATTCAATGTGGAAATTTGAAATCACAGGGCACAAATCTTAAGGTGTAATTTTATCATCCAAACTAGTAGGAAATGTGGCTAAATTCACCATATATATGTTCCATTAGATTTGTAGTGAACCTAAACAAATTCATCCTAGTAAATTTAACCAATCCCCTAGTGAATGAGGACTAGTTATGGATAGTGAATCAAAAAAAATTTCTTAAAAATCTAACCATGTGGCATCTAACAATTGTAGCCACATGTCATCCATCATTGTAGCCACATGTCACTTTTATTTTTAAAATCATACATATGTGTATATTCATGCATACATGTACATGGTTGCATACACATTTGTCCAAATTCAAACCCATGAGCATGTGGAAGAGGTGCCAACACCTTAATCATCAAATCATATAAGCTCTTTTAAGCATAAAGGGGAATTTTTTGAATTTAACATGTTCAATAAAAACCATATTAGAAATTTAAAATTTGAACATATTACCATATTTTGAACAAATCAAATTTATACATGAATTGTGTTTTTAATTAACACATAATCTCAATGTGATGTCAACAACTTCATTAAAGCTTTGACAAGGTTATCTTGGTTATATATTATTATTTTTTAATTATGTCCATGTTCATAAAAATATTCATGTAAAAAAATTACAAATATTTAGAAAACATGGAAATTATAAAATAAATCCATTCACATGGGAATGGCAATTGAGGTGGGTTCAACTTATTTCACCATTAAGTGAACTAAGTTCCCTTTTAAGGCCCTTTAGTAAATGTCTCTAATGAAATATGCCTTAGTGAAAATGATATAAAGCCTTTAATGAATGAGGTTCACTTTTAAGGTCCCTTAGTGAACTAGGTTAGTGAACAACACTCACATTTTCTATTAATGCAAAGAAAAGAAATACAACACATACAAACAAGTAGAAATACAAAGTAAGCTTAGAAAGAAATATAAAAACAAAAAAAATCAACCACACTAACCAAAAACCCAATTAGAAATTAAAAAGACACACACAAGCTACACAAACAAGACAATGGAGAAAATAAAAATTGAAAAAGGACAAAGTTAAGAAACTTTACTTTGTTTCAAATTGATATACTTGATGACCAAAAGTTGTGCTTTGAAGGTTTGCATAACGTGAGAAGGGTGGGGGTTTATCACTTTTCCAAATAAAATAAACAATTGCATCATCACCATTATACATGCAAAGAACCAAGCACAAGAACGTGGACAACAATGTGAGTGCATGAGGGAAAAACTCAAAAACCAAGAGCAATAATGGAAAATTATAATGAAGTACTTAAAAACAAATATGCAAGAAGTATGCCATCTTTGTATACAAGAAGTTTACTTTATAAATTAAATTCAAAATTTGCAATATAGTTCCAAGAAAACTAACAAAAACAATTTACAAATGATTGAATTAATGAATAATGAAATCCTACCAGTAATTAACATGAATTATTTAACAACTAATCATTAATATAACTAGTAATAATTAAAATATTAATATGGTTATATGTATGCACGATTAATTAATACTTACAAAATAAATGACCAACATATGTGTGTGTTGTGTGTGTGTGTGTGTTACCTTTTATTATTGCGTAACAAGTAACAAAAACAATAAAGCTTTTGTTAAAGCCAAAACATCCATGTGAGCAAACAAGAGTCAAATTTCAATGTCAAGTGCAAGAATTAAAGAAACAAAGTGAAAATAGGAATGAAATAGCACTTGAGAAAAAGTACCACATTAAGAAAATGATACGAAAATGAGAGTAGGAGTAGAAAAACAAAAAAACATGGAAAACAAGTTTCACGGTAGCACCACTTTGAACCCTAATGTTTTAGTGGATATCATATCTTGAAACCTTGGAGACGTTACCCTAAAACCTAAAAATTAGCCTAAAAACTTAAACTTAGACCTTACCAACCACCTTAGACCCTAAACCCTACCTATTATCTACCATAACCCCTAGACTTGATAATCAAACCTAAATATCCTTCATTACCCTTCTCAAGTATCAAAATTTTGAAGAATATCTCAAGGGGGCAATTCTTAAATTAAAATTTTTCATATTGAAGTTGTAGACTTGAATTGTAAAATATAAAATAAGAAATCCTTGCACATTTACTTAACTATGTATGAGGTGGATTTTTTGATTTTTTGTAAGCAATCACATGTTAAAATTGTTAAGAATATTGAAATTCAACCTCGAATTTGAATGTTGTTCGACACCCAATTTGCACATTGAATGGATGGAAAATTAGACACATGTATTCTCTATGACATACTTCTCTGGACTTGATTATAAGAGGACCAAACAATTAATAGAAAGTAAAAAAAAAAAGATTCCACAAGGGTGTAAGCACAATGAAATACACATAGAAATAATTTTTGTCAAGGTTGGTTGCAATTAAATTGAATGTAGCAAATACATTGAATGATTTTTATTGAATGACTAAAAGCAAAATATTTTTTCAACATTGTGCATTAAATTTTAAATTTCAAATTATTTTAATAATCTTCTTGTATAGTTCTTTAAAATGCAAGTTAATTATAGAATTTACATTTTGCAATGTGAATGTTTGTAAAGGATGTGTGAAATAAGTTTTAACAAATAGAAAGTAAAATACATTTTTGAGGCAACTTTCAAAGGGGTGAAAATACGGTCAAAGGAGCTAGGGGTGTAACGTAAAAGTCATTTTCTAAGGATTGCACATGACACATGTCATTTTTGCATTAATTTATAACTTAATTTTTTTATTTTGGATATTTAATTTAACACTACATGTTAGATATAAATATGTTTTGATTACAAATTGATTTTATATCATATATATTATGCATTCATGCCTTCTATCACATAAATATGAATAACTCTTATTGAGGCCACATTTTCAAAATCCATAATTTTCAAGGTCAAAAGCACATTTGAACCAGATGTGTTCAAATTAATTATAAAAAAAATTCTCATTAATTCAGGTCCTTTTGCTGTTTTAACCATGAATGTGAAATCCTCTCCAATTTTCAAAATGAATGGTGCACATTTTGTAGAAAAAAAAGACATTTGAAAAAAAAAGGATTATCCATTTTCGAAGTTTGAATGTTTTGAACATGTAAACTTTGAGCATATAAAATTTTCAATTATTGAAAAATATTCCAAAAACATTATGATAATCCAAACTATTATGCTTTGCTTGTGATCTTTCAAACACATAAAAACGCAATTTTAAGGAATGTCCATTCACTTGGATGTCATTTGACTATGTTTTTACCCAAAGGTACAATGATCTTATATTTTAACACAATATATATAATGCATTCAATTGAAAATTCTACAGTAAAATATTCGTACATAGAAATTTATTGTTTGTTTTTTGAATCCACTTTTGGTTTTTTTTTTTTAAGTTCAAATTTTGCTTTCAGTGTTTTTCAAATAGATATTCATAAATGAAATTTGTTGCAATTTTTTAAATTGTATTTTTGTGCATTTCAATGGTACTTTTTAATTCGTATATGTGCATGGTACATGATAAAAATGAAGACATTCATTTTTGTGTTTACTCCACACTATTACAAAAACATGTTTATTTCACTAGTAGCATCAGAATTAAAATGAATATAAAATCAAGTCCATTTGTTTGAAATGATTAATTATTTAAAATTTCACTAAAATAAAAATTAGGTATGTATGTTTTGACTAAAATAAAAGTTATCTAATCAAAACACACATTATGTTAAACACATGATCTATGTGACATTTACATGACATTGTTCAACTTGATTAATGTGATTAATTTGCCTAAAATCAATCATCTACATATGATTAGTTATGATTGTAATGTTATTTTTTGATGATGTGGTAATATTAAAATAGTAAAAAGGGTGAAAACATGGTATTTTATACAAAAAAACGTTGACAAAAAATATCAAGTTAGAAAAAAATCAGTTTTTCACAAAAACACAAGAAAGTAGATTCAATTTTTATTTAAATTTCACTTTGAAACCATGGTGTTTTCCATTGGGTTTATATTAAGTTGAATAAAAAATTTGGAAAAAATTAGATAGTAAAAGTAGAGTACAAGTACTTTTGAATTTGACTAGCCAATATGGTGTTCAAAAATACTTTTTCATTAGAAAGTATAATGAAATATATTTGTGTGAAGTTATAACATAAAGATCATTGTAAACTCAAAGGAAGCAAAATAAATAAATTTTATTTTCTCTTTGATAGAATATACTTGACACATACTTGAAATAAATGTAACATTGCAAAAAGTAGGTTTCAAAAACTACTTACATTTAGAAGAGTCTATTTGAAACTTATTTTTACAATAGAAAATTTAAAAATCAATTCATAATAATCATGAAGTATTTTTTTTCTCATCATTTAAGTAAATATACTAAATGTATAATAATTTTGTGATGGGTTTTAATCCTACTTCTTGTTAGCTTGACAAATAGATTGCCAAGGTAATTGAATTGTATACTTTACCATCCTTTCACCCAAAAACTATTTAAAATTTATTATGTATTGAATTGCCAAAACAAAATGAAAGTAAACTAAAAATTTAATGTTTTCATTTTTTGTTTTTAATTATTCAAACAATGTTTTTAAAAAGGAGACAAAATTTCAAATATAATAAAATCACATGTAAGAAAATGAAAGATCAAATTGAATTTTTAATTTAAATTTACTTTTAAAAGCATAACTAATATATATGTGAACTTGAACTAATTTAATCTTTTTAATTTGAAATTAAAAACATTGAAATTGGAACTTCTTTCATAAAACTTCAGAATTTAATTATATAATTTTCAAAGTAAAATTACTTTCATTTTAGAATAAATTTCAATAAAATTTTAATACTTGATGTTTCTCCAAAAATAAAATTTTAATGTTTAAATACCATTTGAAAATTTGAAAATTGAATTAAATGAAAATTGAAGTACATAAATTCTCATTCAAATTTTTTTAAATTAGTGTAATAACTTTTACATTTAGAAATTTTGAAATTTCAATTTTGAAATTAATTAAATTGAATACTAATATTAAAGATGTACATGTGTGAAAATTTTCATTATGGTTACAAAATCACAAATGAAAACAACCCTTCCTTGAATAAACGTGATTAAAACACTAATTGCTACCAATAATGGTAGCAAACAAGATAAGGCTAGCAATGTGTGAAAATCACAAAGGAAGTTGAGATTCAACTTTATTTGAACAACACTAATATTGTCTTGTGACATCTTCATAATGAATGTTTTGTATTCTACCAGAATGCATTTCAAAGGTTTTAGCATTGAAATCCATCAAATTTTAACATTTTTCAAAACTTTAAATCATCCTATTTCCATGATTTTGACAAGCTTAGTGATTCCAAATGGCATTTAGGGGAGCCTAAAAAGTGAGCATACACAAATTGAAGCAAATCTTCCAACTTGGACACCATTGGCAAATTTGAAAAAGCTTGCATTACATAATTATATGGACCATACAATGATGCCCCATCATATAAGGAGAATGCTTCTCCTTCAGTTGAGATGTCACTCTAGTGTGACATCCTTGAAAAAAAGAAACTCCATCTACACCAAAGCAAATGAACCTTTCACCAACTTCCTTTCTAGTTAACCTTCATTGCTGCATTAGGGATTGTGTAATGACAAAGGTTAAATTGTTTGTAATACCCTCTTCAACAACATGTTAAATTGTGAAGAGGATAGGCACCCTTCTCCATGCTTGCATCACATACACATGGATTGAGATCCAAGATTAGTTATTAATAGTAGTGACCTCATCTACATTAAAGCCTCCCAATAGCCACAAATTTTTGAGTCTTTTTTTGGACTTGTTCACACATAAAATTTGCCATCTCCCAACTTGCCCCATTAGACCAATGTTTCATTGGATTGTCAAGAACATTTAACTAAACAAATAATTTTTACATTATTGTGTAATCTGTCATGGGATAACCATGATTAAGCAAGTGGAAAATCAAAGCAAATTGCACAATTTTTTCCTTCTTGTCAATTTAAATTACATCATGAGTTATTAATTGTAACACTATTTCAAAACACTTAGAAAAAAATACAACAACTTTTCATTGGTTACATGAGAATTTGTTTTTAGGCAATATTGATCCCCCATTTTTACCCCTACCATGGCTACCAAAGCCTTACAATGACCAGCATGTTTCCACAGAGAATCTAAATTTGGAACTAAAAGTTTATTTCTACTTTCAATTCATGTGCAAATTTTGCACCATATTTGAACAACTTTCCCATTAGAACCTAACATAGATTTAGCCCATAAAAACTTCATTGCCCAATTATTTTGGAAGTGCTTATTCAACTCATAGGCCTTTTTTTTTTTTTTTTGCAATCTCAATGTTCTTAGCTGCCATTGTTGGATCCACAAGCATGCATTCAAATTTTGTAATATCAATTGTAAGAATATCATTAAGTGGATAATTACTAGGAAAAAAGAATTAGTGGCAATAATTCTACACCAAAAAGTTATTTATGTTTAAAGTTCTTAAGGGGCTGTACTTTTGACATTTCAATGAACAAAAAGATGACCAAGAAAAAGATCACTAAATTTTTATTTTTGATGGATCATGGATTGTTGATACCTAGAGTATTTCACAAGGATTACGACCAACTAAGGATTGGAACCAACAAGATAATCATGAAATGACCATGGGTTCTAGTAGCATGACAATGAACTTAAAAAAAAGATTAAATCATAAATGGCAATTGCAATGGTTTATAGTGTGCACATTAATGATTAGGTTTGGTTTTCAAAAAACTAAACGAAAAATGGAATGGAGATGTTCATTTCACTAGAAGGAATTATGTCCTTTGCAAGCAAAAAATCAATAACTAGATTTCTTAAATGACTACATAATTGATTATAGTCACTTTTTCCACATAGTCCAAAATATCATTTGAAAATGTGACTAGGATAAAGTCATTTAAAATATGACCAAAAAATAATTATGCAAATGATGTGGACAAAATGATGTGTCATTACATAGACAATTTGATCATAAAATTATTTTACAATGATTCAAAAATGACTATTAAAAATTTAATATGAATATAAGTAAAAATAATGAACTACAACATGTAAAGAACTGATTTTGATTAATATTATACATATAGGACATATGAGAACCTTTATCAAAATTTTCTTAAATTTTCTTGCTATATAATCCATTAAAATATTCAATGTGAATAAATTAGATATTATACAAAAAAATAAAATTTAATGGTAAAATTATGATATATTATAAATAAATTTTTTTTTTCTAATTTTCAAATAAATAGAAATGTAAAAGGTGGAAAATATATAATTTATCTTCACATTAAAATTTTATCATAAATTTAAGTAATCATTTATATTATATATGTAAATAAATAAATAAATCTATTTTCCATGTGTAAAAATATTATCACACAATTATATTAAATTATTAAAATTTATAATTTCGTAAAATAATTTAATATTATTATTTATTCAAATTAAAATAAAATATTTAAATTAAATTTATACATCAATAATTGATAAGATGGAAAATAATGAAATTAAAAATAGTTGAAATAAAAACATGTCTTATTATTTATATTATATATAGTAAATATTATAAGTTTAAAAAATAATGTTCCCCAAGTTTTTGGGTCTAATTTGTAATAACAAAAAAAATTAAATAATGATTTAACTATCACTAATGACTTCACATATATCTTTTATGATTAATGGATGATATTTGCTACATCATGTTTTAAATGATTGGAATATTAATTATAAACTTAGTCATATATTTGAAGATTTATATTAGTTTTTGTGGGACCACTAAGATGGCGATGGATGCAATGCATGTAACACATGAACATAATGATCAATTGACAAAATTGGTTTGAAACCTTGAGCTTCAAAGATAACCACAATGATCAATGGGTTGTTATCAAATTGCTACAACATTGCATGGATGATCATTGATCATTGGTTGTTGTTTTAGTGATCACAATGGACATTTGTTGCTTGGTGATTGATCATAAACTATTGCAACAATGCCTATACAAAACAAAATTATGGCCACCTACAATTGTTGCACCATAGTGATGATCAATGCTACCTACACAAAAATGAAACCATGAATAGGAAGGAAAAAATAATGCGCAACTACCACCATTGCACCACCATTCTGCCTACACAAAATGAGACCATGAATAAAAGGAAAAAAATTATGGGCATTTGCCACAATGTGACTACCACACCACAATGATGATTGATTCTACTTGTACAAATAAAACCATGAACAAGAGGGGAAAAAATCATGGGCACCTACCACCGCATGATTGTTACACCACAACACATGATTGATTTTATTAATGTCTACACAAAATGAAAGCATGAACATGAGGGAAAAAAATTATGGGCATTTGCTGCCATTGCACCATGACCATGATTGATGCTGCTTAATCACCAATGCCTACACAAAATTAAACCATGAACATGAACATGATTAAGAAAAGTTTTGGGCACTTGCTAGTGTGTGATTGCCAGACCACGATGATGATGTGATGTTGCTAAGTGTGCACACAAAATGAAGATCAAGACTTGCCATGAACATGATAAAAAAAATATGACAATGGACCAAAAAAAATATCACTTGTAGCATTGAGACCAACTAGAAAAAAATGAAATTGATTATAGTAGTTGCACAACATGAAAAAGCTAGACCATAATATAGAAAAAAAACAATTGAAAATGGGCATTGAGGAATCGAGGACTTGCATTTTTATAAGTGAAAAAAAGATTCATGAAAAATGAATCATGGGTGATGATGAGGAGTCACCAATGGTGTGTTGTGCAACCAACCATGGTGATCAATTATCCAAACTTCAAAATTTAGTGTCAATAACATTCAACAACTTCCAAGGTTGATGGAGTTTGACTCCACAATCCATAGTCCATCCATAGTTTAGAAGTAGCAAAACCTTATAACTCTCACCTTTAGCAACTACCCCAAACTCTACATGTTGTGCATTTTCAATAGTCATTTGCAAAATCTTGCAAAATCCCAATGCTATGGTGAGTCATGAAGAGGAATGGAACATTGGGAGGTGAAGGTGGTGAACTCAACATAGAATGAAGAAGCTCAAGCTTTCAATGTAGGAAAAGGGAGGTTGTGTGAATTCAATACCTTAATTTTCAAGGGTATTGATCTAGCCTCTCCATCACAAACCATCTATGGTGGAGGTGGCATCCAGGTGGTGGAGGTGGGAGCCATATATGGGAACAAAATCCAATGATTTTGGTGCATTTAGCAACACAATTTTAGATTTAGTTTTTTTTCCCTTTCTTATTCACATGCACCTTTTTAAAATTCACCTTTTAACAAAAATTCGCACCAAAAAAACATGTTGGGTGGAGATGTTCTAAATGGTCACAATAGAAACCATGTTTACGGAGAACGAAAAGAAAAATTGATGTTTGGTTGTTTTCATATACTTAACCAAAAAATGAATTAGAGAATACAATCATGAACTTTGGTGTAGGATAAACACATGTAGACCACAAGGCAAAAGAGGGGGAGGCTTCTTAAACCTACTCTTTAAGAGTGAGAAGGATATCACATTATGAATAAATGTATGATATTTATGATTTTGTAGGTGTAAGATCCATCCTCTTTCATGGGAGGGATATTAACAAATAAAAGGTGCCCTTCCAAGTGCACTAATTGTTGTTTGTGGTGTTTTATGACAATTTTGAATTTTGAAACCTATAAAAGATTGAAACTCAAATTTCAAAATGGCAACTCTCGACTAATGTTGTGCGTGTAAGTGTAAATGGGCATGTAAAACCATGTAAGTGTAAAAATAGATCATTAATATTTACATGTTGCGTAAAAGGTTAGTGTTGCACTTATATGTGTGTAAGTGTAAAAAGGGGTAACTCTAGGATATGGCTTTTAACAAATTTTTTTGAGGTTGTGTGTAGTGCATTGTTCACCATAGCCATCACTTGAGTTGCAAGCTTAAGAGCTTGCTTTGCTTATGAATCTCAAATTTTCTATTTACATTTTTGTTTTACACTTAAATAACATAAAACAACATAAGTTTTAATATAAATTAAAGTTTAAGACTTATAAAATAATTTAAAAAATAAAAAAATAAAATAAAATGAAAAAAATTGAAAAAATTGGCAATGTAAAAACATATTTAAAAAAAATTGTAAGTGTAAAAAAAAGTGTAAAACAATGTAAATGTAAATGTTTTACACATACATTTTTCCAAGCAAATTTTATGCACTTACACAACGTGTAAAAAATATTGTCAAATTGATTTACACTTACAGACAATGTAAATAAAAGCTTTTACATGCACAACACTACTCTTGACCTACATAGTAAATATAAATATGCCTTTTGCAATTATCCAATTGAATTACAATTCACAATTTTGCAATCTTTGTTAGGTAGTGTGAAAATCACATAAACCATTTATACATGAAAATAGATAATATAACCATAGAAATCTAGTCTTGTCACGGAATTGAAAACGATTTTTGAAGTCAAGTTCCTTTGCCAAGACAATATGAAAGAACAATTAGTGATGTGCAGATAATCATATATGGTACACCATTTCACAAGTGAATGTATAAGCACATCCACTGGGGACAATGAAATATTTAGTGTTGAAAACAGAGTAACCAAACACATAAATGTCTTGGCTAAATTAGTTATGTAACTTGATGTAATGAGTAAGTTTGGTGATTTACTTGTTAATAGGATTTCATAATTTAACTTGGTCATGGTGCATTGACTTTCACATATTAATTTATGTGAAAGTAAATCACATGGGGAACCATGTGATGTATAAACTTTAAGAAATTTCTTATTTAGTTTCCTTTTGGATAGTATATAACTGAGTGTTTGTGACCTTTGGAAACACCTTCACTTGATAGAAAAAAGTTGTTGTATGAATGTAAAATTTGATGGAATAGAATTGTGAAAGTAATCAAGATTTTAGTTTTGAAAGGTTTTGATGTTGTTTATGTGTAGTTCATGGTAGGAAAATGGTGTGGCATATTAATTATGTATAAACAATAGAAAGGTGAGGAAATATTTTTACAACCAAAAGCATAGATTTCCATAGCTATGTAATAAACATACATAATTTTGGTCCTAAACCTGTTTGTGATCTATAGTTACAATATGTCCCCACAATTCTATCCTTGCCATTAGCCTATGTCAAAAATGGAAAAGAACATCATCAAATTGGTAAAAAATAACAATTGAAAAAAGGTTCAGAACTCATAGCATAAAAATTCTTGGCAACCAATGAGACAAGCTAGCATGTATGCAAGGGGCCCATATCTTTTTTCTTTTGAGGAGAGTGGAGAACGTTTGTTTTTTTGTTGTTCTTGTGTTCCCAATGGGTTCTCAACATGTTTCATAATTTCACAAGGTTTTGCCCAACATGTCCCCAATTGCACCTTGCTTGTCCCAAATTCTTTGCCCAATGTTGTCCTCTTGGAACTTACATGCATGGGCAAATACTAGGACTTTTATGTTTAGATGTTTAGAGTAAATACTCCAATATTGAGAGTCCAAAGGTTTCAGAATTTTGTTGTGATGGACCAATGAAAGAGACTCTGAACTTGGAACTCAGCCCCACCTAATTAATACGAGTCACACTATAACACTATAGGTGTCTAGGGTTTGTAACACTAACTAATTATTTAGTAGATGAGAGTTTGAAAGCTGAAGGATACATACATATTATTCTAGGTGCACCCAAATACAATAAAGGTTCCATAAGCTTCATTCACTCACTCAAGCAGTTGAGTACCAAAGACTTCAAGGTTCACTTAATAACAAAAGAAAATCGTGATAGAATCTGACCAAGTCAGTGCACACATACCCATGTGTTTTCATCTGGAATAGAAAGCCCCCTCATCTTAAAACAATGATAAATACGTAAGCTCGGTATCATGCATCTGTTATCTTTAGCTTGAGGCCACAAGCTTTTGTCGCTCCAATAATTTTAAGCCTTCAAAAGAATCCTGAAGATGAACATCCAGTGTTCCAGATCATGCTCAGACCTACTACATCCGAAATAAGATTTTACCTTTACTATTAATTTGGCGAAACAACAAGCGAGCCCTTGCCAGTGTGAAAACCCCCAAAACAAAGCAAAACTGGGCATCTGCTGCCACCTAGGGAACAATTGTTTTGGACCTCACACTTACATTCCAAATATGTGATCCAATGCTGGATGCGTTTTGTCACTGGTTTAGAGAAGCATCCTCATTGTAGTTTTCAACAATGACATAAGCTAGCTCATTAAAATGGGACACGGTGACTGTTTTGTCTCAGTTGTGGATAATCCACAAGTAAGTTTTCAAGTAAAATCTGGACCACTCTTGCTTGAGCCCTTGTGGTACCTAGGTAAGGGGGTAACTATCAGAGGCATGTGGGGAGGGATGTAACTGGTTACTATATGTAAGTAAGCCACATGGTGGCTACTTGGTAGGTAGATGCATGTGGGTGGTTCATACATGGCTGACCACAGTGGTTAGTTATGGGACATTAATGCAATGAAAAACCATTTCCTGTCCACACACCATCCATCCTTTGTGGTGAACTGGCGGGTGTTGGATGACTCAGGCCAAGTGTGATTCAATACAATTGAGTTGGTAATGTTAGCTACTAGGCTAAAGGCAGATGCAAAAGGTTGGTTATCTTAGCCTCAAACGGAAGAATACTATTTAGGAAGATGTACCGCGGTGCCCCAGGGATTCCTACTCTTGTGGATGGTTCTGAATAAAGTGCTGATGATGATGCCGTTTGCAAAGAAAAAAAACGGAGGTTGTGAATTTCAACATAATGAAAAAGCAATAATGCTTACTTACCTGATTTGCTATAGGGCCTGCACTTTTATAGGGAGGTCGATTCTTTGCACTTTTTATAGGGAGGTTGATTCTTTGTACTCCCTCTTCGTCTGCACCCGTCCGCCTGCGTCACTGCACAAAAGAAGTAAAATACATTGTTTTCTGTAATGCAAAGAACTCACGGCGAGAGTTGTTTCTTGTATATCTTCTTCTCTGTCTCCAATACTCCTTTCTGGTTTGTCGGATCAGATGGTAGCTTGCAGAGTGTCAATTCACAGGCTATTATGGGGATCTTGTACTGATCTCATCAGCAACTAAGTTTTGTAAAGCTTTGAGCTCTAGACTAGTTATTGATTTTGGGCTCTTCCCCCATGAATAGAACAAGAATATCTGGACTTAATCACTAGCAACAAAAGCAAGGAAGGAGGCTGCAGAAAGAGCTGAACGGGAAGAGCAGGAGGATGTTTGCATCCGTCTCAATTGAGAATGGAGATCAGGAACATCTATGACTGTATTCTACTGAATCACACCTAGTGCAGAGATGCATTGCATGAGGTTTTTGTTCCAGTACTGAAATTGGAACTAGTTGGAATTGTGGACAGGATCAGAAGTTACCTCAATCTTGCATGCAATTCAGCGTGTTTAGCCTTCAAGGAGCACGTAGGCGTGCGATTCCGCTCCAGAAGGTCCTTCTAGAGCTATCCAGTTGGAAACAAGTGTAACCCGGGAAGAGAGGTGGAGGTGGTGGTAAAGTCAAGCGACTTAATTTCTGTCGCATAACGCATGGCTGAGACAGCATCTGATCTGCGAGAAAGGCATCTGTTGTCACCGTTAAGCTATGCCCATGAGGCAGACCTGACCAATTTTCCGAAGCATGAGAGCGTCACTCAAGCAAAAGAGAATGAGCTACACGATGGACTTAAATTTGGCCATTACATGATTGCTGGTTCTGTCGCTGGAATGGTGGAACACATGGCAATGTTCCCCGTTGATACGCTGAAAACACGAATGCAGATGGTAGCAAGTGCTGGTGGTTCTCGTCACTCAACAGTCTCTAGGGCTCTGGTTTCCATCGTCAAATCAGAGGGGGCTGTGGGACTGTACCGAGGGATTGGAGCAATGGGTCTAGGGGCTGGACCTGCCCATGCTGTTTACTTCTCCGTATACGAAGTTTGCAAGCAGAAGTTGGGCGGAAATGAAAAAGGATACCATCCTCTGGCGCACGGGGCTGCAGGAGCGCTGGCAACAGTGGCCAGTGATGCCGTTTTCACTCCCATGGACGTTGTGAAGCAAAGATTACAGCTGAAGCACACTCCCTACAGGGGTTTGACGCATTGCATCGCGACTATGCTTCGAGTAGAAGGATTTGGAGCTTTCTATACTTCGTACCCTACTACTGTCGTCATGAATGTTCCCTTCACAGCTGTACATTTTGCATCCTATGAAGCTGCAAAAAAGGTAGATTTCCATTCCATTCTCACTTTGCAAGTGTTTAGTTATACTTTCCTTAGGAGGGGTTGTGTAAGTGTTTGAATCACCAGCAGCAAGGATGTTTTCCCAATCATTCTCCTCTCAATTGTGCAAAACGCATTTGTGATGCCAGCTGCTGATGGAGGTATCGCCAGACAAAGTGGACGAGGAGCACTTACTGGTGCACGTGACTGCAGGTGGTGCTGCGGGAGCACTCGCTAGCGCTGTGACCACGCCTCTGGACGTTGTTAAGACCCGCCTTCAGTGCCAGGTACACCGTCCCGGTGGATCCGATCCAGAGGACTTTAGGGGGCAGTTTCTTGGCTGAAAACTCTCTCACTTAGTCATTTCAGCTCTTCAGAACAGCCTTCTGGCGAGGGAAGGACAGCAAGAGCATTATTGCAAGCTCTGTTTACATCGCAGTGCCCTTGCCACTGCAATGTAAACAACAGTTGATTTACATTATGAATTTCTTACTTATCAGTCATGGAGAAAAAAGTGCGCAAAGCATGAAATCAGTACGCCAGATAGAACCGCCAGATCAGGAAAATCGCACTCTTCATTGTCAAAGGAGTTTGTCCTTCGAGTAGATGAACGTCAAGCCTGACTACTTTCCGAGTCGTTGCAAGTTGTGATTCTATTGCAATTTTCATCAAGAACCCAATCACAAACTGAATGGAAAATTTGAGACAGAGAGAGAAAGGGAGGGAGATTTTCTTCAATTGTGTGAAATTGGAGCAATGTGAAGCTCTGAAGGAACCATGTCTATGATTAAGAGCTCCACAGGGATCCAAACGATTACTCGATGCATGTGTTTTTCAGTTTCATTTTGTACCTCCTTCTAGATTGGATGGAAGGGCTGAAGGGGTTTTGAACCTTGGTGAGGGAGTGGCAGGGGGTTTCAGGGGCACAGCGGTTCATGAGCTGCTCAGTTGTAGATGCTGTGCGTAGAATAGTAGCAGAGGAAGGGCTTTCAGCTTTGCTGCGTGGGCTTCGACCTCGTGTTCTCTTCCACACACCAGCTGCTGCCATTTGCTGGTCCACTTATGAAGCTGGCAAATCATTTCTCTCTGACTGTGACTGAATGCCAAAGAATCTTATCATCAAACTTCCCGTGTCATCCAAACGAGGCTTCAACCCAGCTAAAACAAATGCAGGATTGCCAAATTTAAGCCTGAAGAGAGTTCGGCCATCTTTGGTCAGAAGACCTACTATCCTGATGTTTAGATACCCACTTGGCCTTGGTTTTGTGACTATTTTCTTGTACCTAGTGTTTGCAGGTCTGTGGAGAGAGTGCTAGCTGTAGAAACCCTAAATCTCTTGTTCAACTATCCCAACTTTTCCTTATGTTTCTTCAGTAGCCAGAAAGAACGGGGTGCTTTATATTTGCTGCTAATGTTGGTAGGAAAGGTCCCAAGCAGCTGATTTGGATTGAAAGCAATCATTTGAACAGGAAGGATTTACCATCCCTGAGAGGTGGAGGAAACATTTTGCTTAGATCAAATGCTCCAGACTACTTTGGGTTGTAAATTGCTGGAACTCGTGTTGAAGGCCTCTAATGCATTCAGATGACGATATGCTAGTTTCACCGCTACAGTTTTGCACAGGAATTGCCAATTGAAGCAAGAACGTGTGCAAACAATTGTGTTTCATAGGAGTGAAATTGTGAATTATGCTCTCAGTGCTTCTCATGCTCGTGTACCGCATTATAATGTGGCTCTTTGCTGCCAGAGTTCCCTATAACTGCAGGTTCTTCCATCCGTGAGTCCCTGAATCACAAGAGAAATACAAATAACATTGTAATTCTACAAGATAATAAATGAATGGCAATGAGGGGAAGCATGCTTTCGAATGGCCTGTGAAGATGAACAATCCAAACCTAATATTAGCAATCAAGGCCATCTACAAAATTTGGCTTATCAATGCAACGAAAAGCCACCACTGTCTAAGCTCTCGTCAGAAGAAGCATAAAACCTAACACCTGGAGGCTCGCAAACAATTCTGTCTGAACAAAAAGAGTAGGTATTCCTGAGGAATTATAGGTATGTAAGAACGAACAGCACCAGTGAAACGTTGCAAATCGTAGCACAAGAGTAACATGCTCGTGTTCAATCTAGCCTCTCAAGACAGTATGAATGGAGCCAAAAGGGGAAGGATCGACAGAGAAGTATCATGCAGTGATTGGATAGGGCATTCATTTTACACTGAGACCAAGCAAGCCAAAGTGAGTGACGATCGAACGAACCGGGTCCATGCGATGTCCTGCAGGGTGACGCACGGGCAAGAAGACAAACTGCCAAAGGGCCATGCCTTCTTATCTCTAGATCCGGTCGCCATGGCACATTGTTTGTGCAAAGAAGAAGAAAAAGAGGGACCCGCCGCTGCAGACACTGAATATAGGAGTTTGTACGGCGTGATTTTCCTCCTCCATTTCCGGTGGGAGCTTCGCAACAAGACACGTACACTAGGAGAAAGAAGTGCGTAAAAACTGTTCACAAGCAGATGCACACTGTCATTGTAACGCTCACTACTTCTTTCCATGATGTCAGGAAGTAGATATTTTCTCACAGATTTGTATTTCTCCGAATGGTATACAAACGGACGAAGAAGATCAAAGGTTGCGCACTTTAGTAACTGCGGCAAAAAGTCCTTCTGCCATGTGGAACTTCTTGAAGATCCTCATGAAGGGTCGGTGTAGGGTAACGCCCTAAGGTGGGGACATTCTCAAAATAAGGGGCCTAGGACAAAGCACATTTTGGAAATGTCCCCCACCCATGGGCTTTACCTATCATAAAACACAACGCAAAAATAATCATGAACCAAACCTACATAGATCATGAGGAGGCATATGAATGGGAGGGTTCTTATGCCTACTCCTCAATAGTGGGACAGTTCTTACAGCTATAAGTGGTCATAATTTCCCTCCCACCCTGGAGTAGGCAAAATGTCCCTCCCAATTTCTAGGAGGGAATTTCATGGATATAAGGTGCCTTCCACATGCACTACAAATTTTCTCCAGTGCTTTAGGAGATCTTAATACCTATAACTCTTCAAAGGTTAAGAGAAGACAGAAACACAGAACCTGCCTGAGTTCCTCCTTGATGTTCTTCTTGATGATGAGCTTCCTGTTAATTCGCAAGGATGGGTTTCTATTTCTCTGCTTGTTTTCTGCTTTCAGCACAAAATTCATAAATGCTTTTGGGGACAAAAGATGGCTAATGATTCAAGTCGAACAAGAAAGATGCTCCATCATGGATGCGGTACAACTCGCCCCCCAGGATCCTGTCAGAATTGTTTTTTACCATCTCAGCAAAATCAAAATTCCTACTTTCGATGAAGCTGTCGACAACCTTGAAGATATTTTACATAGTGGAACTGAAAATGTGCATCTACTCTCCTTCGGAACAGCAGTTTTACAGCCAAAGGAGGAGAGGATCTTCCAACAGCCAAGTTCATCACCCCCCCACCTAGAAGCCGGTTTACGGTGAAGTTGGTTTTCTTTTTCCAGCGCGTGTGTTCATATTACGACTCTCAAATCCTTTCACAGAGATCATTCTCTTGGCAACAAATGTCAAAAACACGACACCAAAACTAAAAATCTCACAATATCAGATCCAAAAAATAAAAATAAGGATCTGAATTTTTTTAATTAAAAAATACACACTAAAACACTAAATCCTACAAGATCAGATCCAACAGAAATTAAATTCTAATTTCTTAAAATCACGGAAACAACATGATTAATCTTACTTATAAGTCGGATTCAGAACGAAACAAGATTTTGCCCGAGGGTGGGAATGGGGGCCGGACAAGTGCTATACAACCCCAAAAAGAAAAAACACAATTACCTTCGACACCTTGAAAGTTTCACCTTCTAGAAAACACTCCGGATTGGTTATTATTTTCACGGATTCGTTTGCTCTCATGCTCTCTTCCCCAGAAATATTTGCCTGTGAGATTTGCAACACCACACGACAAGAAATGGGAGTGGGCCCCCCCCCCCGCCAATAATGGCATGCAAGCCGCAGTAGACTCGGCGCCTAGCGTACAGCTCTCGGGGACCTCACGTGCAATTGTCCGAAAAGGATGGTGGAATTAGTACACGTGGAAGCTCATGAGAGGTGGTTACTAAGATCGACCAATGGGTGCAGCCAGAGGATGACTGGACAGCGGTCACCAAAGCCCCCCATTTTGGCCACTAGATGTGAGAACTTTTGGATATATGTCATATTTTGGGGTACTTATTCTGATTCATTGCCGGTGCCTCAAAAGTCCAACTATTTTTATTCATCTTTGTATTAGATTAGTGGGGGTCACAGGGTTCAAATGCCAACTTCAAATGTAATAAATTCATTGGCCCAAGAGGAAAAAAACTTCATAAAAACTGTCCAAAAAAATTGGACAAACCTTTTGAAGTGTGAGTGATATGAAACCAAAGTTTTATTCATAGTAACACTATAGGCATTGCAACAATTTTTCAAAAAGCATGGGCATTATTTGCATGTAAAGGTACAAAATTTGAATGAAAATCTTGATAGGATCCATCAAAATCACTAGGCACTTATAATGGTGAACAACTGTAATTTATTTTGATATTTTCTTTGCAGAGATAATTATACAATTCTTCACTTGTAGCTTTCTGAATTTTTGACCCAGGTGAGGAATGCTCAAAAAACATTGAGCTATGTCATGAATATCCACCAAATGTGGTGCAACCATGCATTTTCATAAAAACTATGATCTTTGATAATCCATTCGAACACTATGAAACAAAACCACCCAACTAGCTGCCTTCTCAGCATGCTGAGCCTTCCCATTGGCTGCATGAAATTTCTATTTCCAAAATTGTTCATCACCATTTTTCGCCTGGGCTAATAACCCCCATTCTAAACTTGGGGTACTTATTTTTCTGTTTCATTTTAATTAGTTGGGGTGACTCAGAAGTCCAACCTTTTTTTATATAAATGAGCCAATTTGATTGACCCATCACAAGATAAAGTTGAAACTTTGAAGGCTCCCCAAAATAGAATCCCCCCACCCAAAACTTAAAAGAAAAAAATCAAGGCACTTTGAGTGCATGCTGAGCCTTCCCATTGACTGCATGAAATTTCTATTTTCAAAACTGTTCATCACCTGGGCTAACACCTCCATTATAAAGGGGGGTACTTATTGGTTCATATTTTGCTGTTTTAGTGCTTCCTTCATTTCTTGGTAGTTCTGCTTGTTTCCTTGCTCCAGGCTTCACCAAAATATGTGTTTTAATAGACTTCAAAATTCATGAAACCTGTTCAATGTGGAATTTTAAAGTGGGTTAACTTATTGGAGTGAAATCTACTAAGACTCTTAGTCCTCATGCCCATTAACTCTTCCATAAGCCCAAAGTTGTCCCCACTCAATGAGGGGCTCTTTGAACTCCACATGTGCATTAAGTCCTCTGGAAGCACAATACTTATTCAACACAATGAGGGACCTTTGGGCCACACCAACAACTTTGGCATTCTTTCTCACAAGAAGACCATATGCTAATGACAGCCTTTGATTGCATGGATTTAGATCAGAATAGCTGTCTGGATTCTGGCCTTCTTTAAGATAGTTAAAAATATGGGTTCGTTTTAGGCTTTGCAGTTTTCATAATACCTTTCAGATAATTTAGTCTGTTGGCGGGTTTTGGGCTTTCATATGTTCAGTGAGACTTCTTTATAGGGTTTCTGTGTGAACCAAACCAAGATCACCACTCTACGCTTAATACCCATGAAAAGAAAGCTAGTAAGATTCGATCTTTGAAAAGCCCTCATCTGCAAATCCCATAAAACCTATCACCCTTGTCTCTTGTACCATGTACTGATAGCCCATATTCCCAACTAGCAATCCAATTGTAACTTGGCCATGTGCATAAAAATCTGTCCCTATGTGTTTGTCATCAATTTCAGCTATTGAGGCTAGATTTTCGCATCTATGTATCTATTTTTATTTGGCTTTTAATGAGCATGGGTCATTGTGGTTTAGCCTGTTCAGACTTGTAACAACTACTTTGTGGTGAAGCCTCTTCCCACTCACATATATTCCAGTACATTGGCAACTACCGTAGACATGTTTTTGTACTAGTAGTTAAACAACCTAGAAAAGTGAGAGCGCTAGGCATTTTGTCCACAAAGGAACAAGAATGGTGTTTTTAGAGCATGGGTTTAAATGCCAATGGCCAAATGTGATTTAATGTCAGCCAACACAAGATGGTTATGTAGGCAGTACATGGGTTCCATTGAATCTTTTTTCACAAGGCGTAAGTTCCTATATCAAGAGAAAGAGAAGAAAAAGAGAGAGGAGAATAAAAAAGCAAAACCACAAAAAGTGAATAGTTGGATGAGGGTAAAGAGAAGCTCCTTTCACCTGTGGTATAAGCTCACGCTCAAGCTTAAGGTGTTGCAGCAAATCTTACAATGGAACGCATTAGTAAACCGTTATAACCAGTGTTGTACTGGTATGTCCCTTTTCACATGCCAGTGGGGTTCCGGTATTGAGCACTTTCATACCAGCCTGGTACTGGTATTGGATCACTTTTGACAATTTCAATCAGCATGTTGCTGGTATTGTGCCCAAGGGTAACTTATGCCTGGTGTGAAGTAGGTATGAACATATAAACCTGGCATTATCATCTCAAGTCCCTACCAGTTTCGCACTGGTATAAGGTATAAGGCTGATATTTGCCTCAGGTGATACCAGCTGGTCTGTTCTTCCATGCTCATATACACACCGTTCCTATATACCCAGGTATGTTAGGATTATATAGCATTGTAATCCAACTTACGTTGCCATTTGTGTAAATATGTGAATGAATGAGATTTTATAGAACCATGTTATTTAGGATAAAGCAATCTGATAAACATAGGTATCCAGAAGAACTAAAACAATGGTCCTGTTGCCCAATTTCCCAAAAGCAAAAAACCTACTTCAATGAATTTGATGTTGTGTCAAAATTTGGAGACATAAACATGATTGCTTGCAATATTTTTCACCTATTCCCAAGTCTCTTCGATCAAGTATGTCAAGGCAAAAGAAGAACTATTTCCATGAAGGTAATGTTATGTAAAAATTGTTTCATACCTCCTATTATTGACCCATACAATGTTTGTTATTTATGTCCACAATTTTTGTTGTATAGTTGTCGGATGGAGGGGGGCTTCCTCTAAACTTTCACAGGTTCCACTTTCTCTCTAATGGCTACATAGCTTGAGTTCAAACAAATTCCATATATAATCAACCAGGATTTCAAGACTGGTTCAAGATTCTTATCTTAGATTTATGCTAAATATGAGGATTAATTAGTTTAGGGCCTTTATGATTGTGACCCCAATCAATTACAGGTATAGGTCTCTATTGAAGATCAACACTTTGCATAGTTACTCCAATAATTCTTAATCTCCAAGTTTGTTCATTCAAAGTGCTCCCTACACAAAAAAACACAAAATTGCAGTAGATTCAATAATGCCAAGATTCACAACAGCCCAAATGGGCAACAAGGAACTGGAAATAAAAAAAGTAAATGATATGAAAAAAATCAATGCGCAGACTGGTTGCTCCCAGCTTCTATAATTCTGTAGGTAGCAATGCATGAATATGAAGAATCACCTACACTCAACAAAAATTCTAGATTGTAAAATTGGATTTAATAAGCCCCAAGATACATCTAAGACAATTTTATAATAAAAATTTCAAAATCAAGATGCTTTAAGAATTTTTAAACCAAAATGTTCCAACAGTTTGAACACAGAACCAACAACATGTCAATTTTGAAAACACAATGTAAGGCAGATTATATCAAAAAGAGATTGGTCCAACAAATTAAATCCTTACAATTGAAGAAGGCAAAAATAATAACTACAACTAATATTGTTGGAATCTTATTCATGGCAAAGTTGCCTCCCTTCATAAACTAGAACAAAATGTTGATGAACAATCTTATTCCTCATTCCAACTAGTCACCATTGTAATAGCTAGCTATATTTAGAATGATGTCATTATCATCAATGATATTGGCTTTATCAGTTAAGAAATTATCCAAGGATTTCCCTTCGTGCATGTAATCTACCTTTGCATCAGAAGACTAATTTTTCATGATAATGACAAGCTTATCCAGATTTTCCACTCCTAATTTACAATGACATAAACTTGTCAAAACTCCAGCAATATTAAATATCTCGGTCTCAATTTGAAACCAAGGAATCCCAAAAATTTGTTTTGCAACAAAAGATATGTTGGGAAGTTACAATTCATGGGACATCCACCAAGTTAAGAGTAATAAGTATGCTTAGGCTTCACATGCAAGTGGAGGAATAAAGATAGTTCATTCTTTAATTACCCCTACAAAGTAGTTTCATTTGAGGTCACTAGGCTAAAAATGAAATCTTCATTAATAACTATCAATGCAACAATAGGGTCAACACAACCTAAATTTTGGAGGTGAAAGGATGCCACCACGAACGGCATAATAGATTTAGTATCATATTCTACCACCATCTCCATAGCTTTTGCCCATCCCACAAAAGCTTTGACCACATCCATGCATTTGAAATGGAGGTCCAACATCAACACAAGCATGTTATGGGCCTTGCTAGGGGTGTAAGTAGTTGTAAATGATAGAAAAGGAACTAGGATTACCATCACTTCTACCATCATATGCAAGCACAATGTTTGAAACTTAGACTCAAAATCCCCTTTAATAAAATCTCTAGAGGTGGTTTCAAATTATTGAATCTCCATTTGCATATTCACATTGATTGAAAATGTAGCATGTAAGGCATTAGAGATTAACCAATAGCTATAGGTTTGGTTCAGAATACACTGCTTCATAACATGAAACATAATCTCAGTGAGTGTTTTACAAACTACCCACGTATGGGTATTTATTACATGTCTCTATAACTCTAAAGTTTTCTACTTGCCATAGCACAAATTTATGGCATCCCCATACTCTAAGGTCTTTTGGAACAAAATAACCTTAATGGTGAACCTAGTTTTCATTGGGGTTTTCAGTTTTTGATGGTAGAGGCTTGCATCAAGGCATGCCATTTTCCATTCACTCCAACCTTTGCCAAACTTTTTAGTCCACATAATTGTTTTTTACAAGGCCAATTATGTGGCTTTCAAGCTAACCTCCCAAAAGCCAATACATATTGTTGCATCATTACAAGCATATTGGCATGCTTTGCTAAAAGCATGGCCAAAATAAGAACTTTGCCAAGGAGTGCAAGTTTCAAAGGAACATAACTAATCATAGAACTTAAAGCTCTTGCAAGGGTGGACAAATTCTTGGATTAAATTCAGGAATGGCATGTTGAACCACTTGCTTCCAATTTGTGAACATAATTCAGGGATTTTGATGAAAGACCAAGCACCTTAACACTGGTTCTCAACAACAAAAATAGGTGTATAACTTTTGGCAATAAACAGGAGCAAGTCCTCCATGAATTTTTTTTGTCCCAAATCCTCCTTCTTATAAGGAATAGTACTGCCAAAATGATTTGTGATGGCCCCATAACTAACAACAAATCTATGCTTGGATTTTTCACAACATTGATCATCTTCTATAATAAGATTCAAATTCACACTCTTCCACCTTGCCCATGCATCTCCATGCTCAAATGTCACATATTTCTTCATTGATGTAGTCCCATGTTGTTGCCTATAGGTGATTAGCCCCTTGAGTGCAATGCATGGTTTGAGAGAAAGTAGGATTAGGTTTATTGCCATCATTGACCATAAAGAAATGCCAAGGGAGAAAGGTCTTGCTATCCAAGCCTTCTGATTTCGGCTCAATTGAACCTTCGACAATTCTCATGTAGCTTTTACTTTTATGTTTAAGGTGCTTGGGGTTGCAATACTTTCAGAAAGGGTTGGTGTGTTAGGTGTAGAGATTAAACCAGCCACTACCCTGAAACTTCATTTGAACCCAATGCCATTTCATTAGTACCATCATCATCAAAACCAACTGCCATTAAATCCACATTTACATTCAAAAACCTCAATGTCTGCCATTTTTAATTTGAATTTGGATGATGAACAAACAAAAAACGATTGTGTACAAAATGCAACTCAATGAACTCATAAATTAAGGTTGTGAAACACAAGATCTTTTCAATAGAAACCAGCAATAAGGTTTTAAAAACATGATGAGCTCCTAAAACTCTAAACATAGTTTTGATAGATTGTTTCAAGATTAATATGCAAAATGCAACTTGAAAAACCCCAAAATTGAAGGTTTTAAAAGCAATTCAGTGGCAAATAAAAGCTTTGAAACACAAGAGCTTTGACAATGAAAACCAACAACAAGGTTTAAGAAACACAAGGAACTTCAAAAACCTTAAACCTAGCCTAGACAAATCACTTCAACATTTAAATGCAACTTAAAAAGAAAACCCAAAACTCAAGGTTGTGAAAGGAATTTGGTAGTAGACAAAAGCATTGAAACATAATAGCTTCAACAAAAACTAACAACAAGGTTTAAGAAACACAAGGAGCTCCTAAAACCCTAAACCCTAAACCTAGTCTAGATAGATTGTTTCAAGATCCATATGCGAAATGCAACTTAAAAAGAAAACCCAAAACTCAAAGTTGTGAAAGGAATTCAATGGTAGACAGAGGCTTTGAAACATAATAACTTCAATAGAAACTAACAACAAGGCTTAAGAAACACAAGGAGCTCCTAAAACCCCAAACCCAGCTTGGACAGATTGCTTCAAGATCCATATGCAAAATGCAACTTAAAGGAAATCTAAAACTAAGGGTGTTGTGAAAGCAATTTCGTGACAGACACATGCTTTGAAAACAAGAACAAGGACCTATTAGGAAGCATGGAACATGAAACTTTAGATCTCGAGTGCATCAAGGTTGTGAAAGACTATCTAAAACAACAAGCAATCATGAAATGAAAATGCAAAAATGAGAAAGAATGCACACACATTTACAACATAAGAAAGAAACATTTCTTGGAAAGCTTGATGAATTGATTGTTGAGGACGATTGAATCTATTCCAATTTCCAACTCAAATCCCACCCTTGCACACTCCTCAATCTTGCATTTCATATTTGTACTCATAGCATTGAAAGTAAATCCCAACGCTCAAAACTCACAAATTGAAGAAAAATAGAAGCATTGAAGATGAAGGCCATTCACTCATAAATCATCATGTTGCAAGATGTGAATGCTATAGAATGCCATTGCTGAAAGGCAAAGTTGTTGAACAAGCAACCTTGTGAATGATAGTTTCACCACTATAGGTTTAGGGTTTAGGCCAAAAAGACAAAACTTAAATGGATGGAACTTTTTGGATGAACAAATACACATGGATGAAGAAATTAAATGGATGAAGATTGAATGAATAACTGACCTAGGTGTTTTTCACCTAAACCCATAAGGGTATAGGTTGGGTGTTACTTTTTTCAAAGTAATACCCTATCAACATGGTATTAATGGGTATTGAAAATTTTCATACTGAGCCAGGTAGGTTCCTACCCAGGTATTCCTAAATCTCAGACCTGGTAGGTAGGTTATTTGGTACCCGAATCTGGACCCGGGTTGCTAACCGGGTCAAAAAGAAATAACCGGCCAACAGTGGTTGGTACCTTCAAGTCAAGCTAATTGGCAGAGCGCAGGCAGGAGTTTCACCTGTACTCCACTGGGTTTGAACCCAGAAGCTTTTTTGATGTCCTAAGGTCCCAGAATGGGCTCTCACTACACTTTCACCTCGGTGAAACGTTAAAGAAACCCCTCCTTTTTACTCACATTGTACAATTCTGTATATTCTCTGAGCCGCACTTCGAATGTCTTTCTACTTCCAATGTCTTTCTAGGGGTTGGGCTCCAAGTATTTCCATCTGAAAATCAGTGTACTTTGTCACCATTTTCTCAAGAGTCTGTTGGCTTGGGACGTCTCTGTCCAAGACTGTTGTTTGTCTGGCTTCTTTGGAGAGAAGGTTTTCTCTTAAGCATCTCATTCCAGAGAAAAACAAAGCAGATTTTTTTGGGGGTTTGTTGTACATACTTTTCAGTACGAAGTACAACATCCCACAATGTCAAAAAGGATCGTAGGCTGCCAAGAGGACAAAACCCCACCACCCACAAAGTTGCCACTCTTTGATGTGCACTTTTCTAAAGCATATGGGAGATGAGAAGTTTTTTCAGTTTACCTGGAGCACATCTTCTCTGTGCTCTTCATCAGTAGCTCACCCACCACACATAAGTAAATAGTCTAGGATTCTTTCTGTACTGTGGGACCAATCAACCGTTCATGGAGCAGAGGGTTGTTTCACAACCAAGTTGGACCTTCCAGGACTCTGAAGGGCAAATAAAGTTTTTTGATTCAACATGATGATCAAAACATGCACCACTTGTTCAGCTTGACTTTGAAATCCAATACAATTGAAACTCTTCTGTCTATTATGTGGCCTAGAGTCTAGACTGGCCAGACAAAAAAATTCTTTACATATATGTGACATACATACATAAAGAGACACAGAGAGAGAGCATATGTGAAGATCCTCAAATTTCACAAATTTTTAGTGGCCTCATTTGATGCTTCTCCTTTTCAGATGTGCTGTGGTTCTGCTCAACAATGACCCCACATGCCACAACAACAGATCACGTCTCTTACCTTTTCCATGGAGAAGCTCCAACAGAGACCAAATGGACTGGGTTGGGAATGGCCCACCTATTGATGACAGCTGATGATATTGGACTCCTGTGGGATGAGACTTGTTATCAAGAGGTACCTTACTACTGGACAGCTCTTGAAAAGGTCCAGAGAAAGAGGTTCAGACGAGCATGAAATCCCTACTATGGCACCACGTCTTGAATATTGTACACATGTCAAGACTACTGTTATGTTGCAAATTGAAACTTAGGACATCTTACCTCATCATCCCTGCTTAAGAGGTCTTCTCATGATGTTGAATCACATATTCTTTTGACTACAAATTGGGAAACCCTTCTTCATGTTGGTTCCAGAAATTCTTCACCTGCATTTCATAGCTGTATTCATGAGATCAGATTTGCATGAGTTTGCAACTGCCCCATGTACAACACGAGCAGGCGCAGTCAGCAGAGGCAGTAATCCTTACAATTTTAGTATTTCTTTACAATTTGAGCAAAGCAACTCAATAAGGATGCATGCTCCTTGCTGATTGAATTATGCCATTCAATCATCAATCCATTCCCAACATTAGCGTTCCAGTCCTTGTTGTGGAAAGGTCATGCCTAAAGATTGTGGAGTTAATTCTATAACTATGGAAGCCAAGTAGCACCAAATGTGAATGAAAATTCTGGGCCCAGCCCGTCCTGCTACTTCCATTCAGCAGCATTTCCTGTTGACACATGGCATACACCATTTGGTAGATTTTCAAACTTCGACCTCCTGTGGTCAATCAAAGTTGGCTTTCTACTATTGACAACATTGTATGATTCATTTAAATCTGATTGAGTTGGTCGCAAAACTTTGGCTGAAATTGCCTCTTCCAACCCCACACCACCTTGGTCATCTGATCCTACCTGCTTCCATGGTTGCACATCTGACAATGGAGGTGTACTAAACACAGAGAAAGGGGTGTATTGATTGCTGTGGACTCTTCCATTGCTATGCATCACTGGACTATATATATTCAGTGTGATTGGAGCAGATGTTTGACTTCCATTGGAGATAACCTGATTTACAGTCAGCTTTGGTGCTGATGTGCTGGTCCAAGTTACTGGTCGCCTCGTGTCCTTGAAATCTGTAGAGTGCATTGGACTTGCATGTATTTTGGGGCCATTCAGCAATGAAGTGGTTTTTTGATTGATCCCTCGTTTCAGATCCTGAAGCTCACTATCCAGTCGTGACAATTCCTGTAGAGAAATTAAACCAATGTTCAAAACACAAGATTAATCAGGTGTTGGAATCAGAACTAGGTACCTGTAACATTACAGAGAAGTGCAAGCACAAAATCCTCACAGCAGGCTACATATGGATGCAAATGCAACCAGAAAGCAAACCAATTACACCCTACACAGAACCTACCAATCAAATACATTGTTGTAATAACGTACAGTCTGGATACAGATGCTGATTACCTTGCGAAGCAAGTGATTGTCGATAGACAGGTGTGAACCTCCCTGAACCTTCTGAAGGTGAGCCCTTGCTTGGGTTTCAACCCAGGAGTGGTCAAAGTCTTCAGTTTCACTTCGTTCACTCCCAGCATCAATCCCAGTTGTACTGCCATCCCTTTCATGCAACCACCGGCGCTGGTGCTCACTCTCTGCTGACCGTGGCCTTCGCCTGGACCTTGATGGTGTCAACATTCTATGCCCATTTGTTGCAGGGAGCAGTGGATCATTTGCCATCATATTTCCACCACTCAATGTGTCTATATGGACAGTACCCAACCTTCCTGAGCATGCACTATCAACTGACCATGGGGTTCTTGACAACCTGAGCTTCTCAGAAGTATAGGAGCCTATGTCATCACCATTTACATGACCAAGACCTACTCTTAAGGAATCTGTACAAGTCCAATATGTAGAAGGTTGAAGCCAAGATGGAATAAACCCCAACTGTGGCTGTTCACCATTTCCTCGGGGTGACAGTTTCTTCCAGTCATCACATGTGGTCTTTGGAGAACAAGTGGCTGTATCACCTTCTTCACATCCAGGTCTACTTCCCTGGTTTCTATACTCAGGAACCATATTAGTGTCAGGGCCAGTCTGTTGCTGCCCCAGAGTTGGAAACCTACCAGAGCTGGTGTTCAGGATAGGTTGTTTTTGCAAAATTGGTATTGGTGTGGAGGGTGCATGGGTATGCCCTGCCACCATGGGGATTATACCCTCCTCTATTATAATGCCTTGCTGAGCAGCTATCTCTAAAATCTCTTCATGATCCAGTCCAGAGCATTCAAGAACCAACCACAGATTGCTGACCGCTTCTCGTTGGTCATGTATAATCTGGTCTCTTATGGCCATTTGAAATTGGAGCTCCATGTTTTTCATACCCTGCACAAAATCATATAGGACACAGAAAAACTAATTTTACTATATTTGTGACTGTAATTCAAAACAGAGTTCAAACCATTGGAACAACAATTCCTGCTTCAGGTGGCATGGAAGATGAAACTTCAGAACCAACAATAGACTTGCTTGGCTCTGGTGAAGCTTGATATTGACATTGTGCATGAAGTAGCAATCTTACCAGTAGCCTATATTGGCTAAGAATGCGCAGAAATGTTTTGTTGTGGTCAGTGTCAATGGCCTCATCAATGAGCCGTTGTAGTTCCTTTCTCTGTGCCTCATTATGTTCAATGTCCTGAAAAGGTAGCAGAGACCAACAATGTCAGCCAGTTTGATCCATAACTGGGTTGAATTTCATTTGTGGTGTAAAAGTAACCAAAACTGTACATGAACTTGGATGGGAAGGAAAGAAATGACGAAGTTCATGACTCCCAACCCAGTTCATGACTGCTTTGTATCAATCTGACAAAACCAACCTGACGATAATGGGTTGCTGCCTCATCATTATCTCGGATATTGTCCAGAACTACCTGCCGTCTTTCAACAAGTGCCTCCTCCTTCTCCCCAATCCTTCTTATAGTCTGTTACCAAGGCAACATGCAGGATTAGTGCTGTGCTAATATGATACCTTAATTGTCCAGAAGACAGAGGATAACCTACAGATTTCTATGTTTCCAATGGTTGCTCAGATGATCATGAACCTTGTTTACTGTGCAAGTTCTCTTAGTTCTTCACTGCCCCAGGTATGATGATAAATATAAGTACTGTGACACATGAGATGTTATTACCAGATTCATAATCAAATCATCAAGTTGTTGGAGCTCTGCTCGATTATGCAAATTCATGTCCTCAAGCTCAAACAGTGCTTTCTGCAAGTTTATCCTCTCTTGAACATTCTCATTGATATCATGGCTCAGTACATCAAGCCAAGAAAGCTCATCATCAGCCAATTTCTCTTTTTCTGGTGTGTGTGCACTCAACTGGGTTTCCTTGTCTGCTAGCTCTCTCCTTAACTGTGTCACCTCAACCTGTATACAAGATCTAATTTCAGAAAAATTGATTGAAGAAAAGACCTGATTGTCAACACAGAGGGAGAACGCCAGAAAGCATTGCTACTCATCTCCACATAGACCTGGTCGTATGTGTGGCTTCAGAACACAAAACCTTGAATTTGTACAACTGTCAAAGACTGGAGCAAAAGCTCCAGTGACATGTATGACCATGTGTATACAAAGAGTCAAGAAGGGGCTATAACCTGGAGATTGTCTATCATTTGTTGGTAGTCAGCCACATGAGCATCCACTGTACCAACATTTGTCTGTAAACAGAGCAGCAGAGTAAATGAAAAACCTCTGAAAAGCTTCACATGAAACTCCTTAAAAAGGTGCAATAGACACTTGAAAGGCAACCCAAACTGTATCAACTTCATGTCAGATGTTTGCATCTCACTGGCCTCTCATGCAGCTAGCCTGACCAGAATTGAAGTTGTATATCATCTGCCTAAATTGTATGTGGATGGAATTGATCACAGAAATAGACTGACATTGGCACCCTTGACTTCAATGTAACTGGCACCCCGAGGTGATTCGATGCTGTTGCTGGCACGCTCTCGAATGCGTCGTGCAATGATCCTTGGGCCTGAACTTCTAACTGGTTGGCTTATGGGAGATGGATCCTCACCCATTAATGCCTGGAAAACACGCATTCATGCATATATTACAAGTTCAAGACACCTTTCACAAACCCCACTTGGTGCAAACCTACTCCATACAGGGAGCATGACCCACATTCGCCCTCTCAAATTGGTCACTTGGAAAACTAACCTTTTGCTGTGATTGGTGTGATACCAGGGATTTCTATCAAAAGTTTTGTGTGAGCATTTCAAAAGCAAGCTTCTGGTACCTGAATGTGGGTCTTGATCTCCTTGGCCCTATCTGCATACTTTAGAGTGTTTGTTGTGTGGTGATATTGGTCTGCACCAGAGCAGACAGTTGCCACCATCACAGTTCGAGAGTTTCCACTGAGGCCATCCTTCAGAAGCCTTGTCAATTTGCTGCAAAAACAAAACAGCTATCAGACAGCTACAACAGGTCTTGGTGTCTGGACTCTGAGCCTATGTTGAACCCACTCTTCTGCTGGACAACCCACCATTCAATTTCAGTGATATTGCAAAGCTTGCAAGAGAAAACATTGGTCAGAGACAAGTGGCATCAGAGCTAAATACAACCATATTTTGCCCAAAGGAGGAAATGCATCTAACAGCAGCAGGCACTTCAGTATTTGTAATTAATGGACATTTCCAGAACAGGGGATCTGCAATTTTCAACACCCAGAAATATCAAGGAACTTTTACAAACCTGTTGCGGTATGGAACATAAGCAAGACCTTTCTTTTGCTGCTTGCCAAGTGCATTGATGCAATTGGATAAAGCAAGTAATGAACGGTTAATATTGGCACCGTCCCTCAACTTTTGCCCAGCATTGTTTGTCTCTGAGGCCCTTTCACTGCAAAATAGAAAGAAAGACTGTCAGAAGATGTCATGAACCCTAATAACATCCTATTCAGTTTAAGGTAATGCTTTCAGAGAACCGAAGGATTTGAGTTGACTGTGTGAGCTCTGGACACATACTTGCCCTCTCATTCCCATCAGTAGATGCAGCAGTCATTGAGATGTATTCTAGGCAGGACACTATGAGAAAAGTTGAACTGCAAGCTTAACCAACCTGCCAGCCAGGTCCACCAAGGCTAGCTTGCCTTTGACAATATGGGGACGATATTGGTTATGCTGCCTTCTCTTGACAATTATCTCCATGACTGCATGAGAACTGGTGTTTCACATAAGCCACCATCCAAAGTCATTTTCTGGACAGTACTCCACTTTCTACTTAAGCTGCAAAAATGTGAAAGAAGGAAAGAATTGTTCAAGTAATCTACTTCTGACCGTGATGAGGTGGCATTGGCATCAGTACTCTCAGTTTTACGCCGAGAATTTCCTTGCGTGAGGAGCTCCAAAATCTTCTCAGCAGAGCACACCTGTTGTCATCAATGCACAACAAGTCAAAGGCACAAGACTTCCCAAATTCAAGCTCATCATGAGCAAATTCATTGAACCCCGAAAAAACCATGAGTTGTACCTAAACCTACAGAATACTGTAGGCTCCAGGACAGCAGCAACCCCTACAGGTGTTTCACTTGGTTCTAAACTGCACAGTATGAGCAAATTAGCAAGTTTGTGTATTAAGGCTACGGTTGAATACAAATGCTGTGTAATTATGTGGTGTTGTTCATTGCAGTCCATAAGTGCCCCATCATAACAAGGGTACGTTGTTCCACATTGACTGCCTCACAATGCTGTCAAGAAATAGGGCACAAATTATGAAGTTGACCTGAATGCGTTTGAGTCCAGCAACTGTGATGCCTTGATCAGGATCCTCTCGAAGCTCTAAGTGGCCGGATGAGCTCTCCAGCAAGTCATATATCACCTACAAAATTTGAGGGTGGTAGACTCAATTCTTGAGTTTTGCAGAATGGTATGGATGCATTCCCACTGATGGATCAAAGCATACTGGTGTATCTCTTAAACCATTTTCTGCCTTCTTGCCTTTTGGTGATCCAACCTACTCCATAAATGCAGGGATGTGCTCAATGATCAGTAGATTTAAGGTGCTTGGTACCTCATTGTAGACTTCCAGGTAGGAGGCAGTGACCTCAAATTCATATTCAGATTCCTGTTTTGTAATGAGAGCAAATATTGCTTGCAAGCTGAGGACCATGAGACCTGGATCCTCTATTGTCCCAGCCATGGTATGTGTTTTTCCACTGCAATTGAGAAAAGAAGAAGTTATGTACAGATTCACCAATTGTGTAGGAAATTTGAAAGGATGTCATGTTAGAAAACATGAAGCTTGAACAAGCTTGAACAAAGTCTGAAACATATCTCAATTAGTTATGCAGTGTCAACCTTTCCTGTAGGGGTCATGTAGAGCACCTTCCAGTAGCACCATAAGCAAAGATTGTGGCATTAAGGCCCTGTACCACCCCTTCAACCATGGAGCTAACTGTGGCATTGTAAACATCCTGATAAGACAAATTATTATGTAGGTCAGTTCCTGAGCATGTATAGCTATATTCATGCCCACAATATGAATAACAAATGTTGCACATCTCAGGAGTGGTACCTCATTTGTAGATTCTGGACCGAATGCAACATCAAATGCATACTTTTTCTCCTTGCTTCGATTTTGCACCCTATCTAGATATTCCTTTGATAAATCAGGATCCAAAACCACTACAACCTGCCAATACACACAAGCATTTCAGATCAAAGGTTGTGGCAGATTGCCATGAAGGTATAAGAATGATGTCACATTGAATTTATTTCTCTCAGAAAATTATAAGCCTACACTCAGAACAAAATCTACAGGAAAAAATTGGTTTCCCACATAACATTATTAGAGAGAATGGCTGTCCATGTGGTGTGAGGCTAACCTTGCCATCCACAACACGGAGAATGTCACGAGTCTTGAGCTTCTCTTTGGCTGAGAGCGGACGGCATCTCACTGCTACCTGAAATACAAGGGTCATGTACCAAGTGAAGTCAAATGTGATGTTCCTACTACAACTTTCTTCAAGCTGAAATGAGGTCAAATCTATGAACAATTCTACTCTGCATGCATATCAGACTTTAGACCGTGATAGTGCAGATATCTACCTGCAAGGTGGTTGCTTGTTTGGATTCCGGAGGTCGAATACTCCGCATCATCATTTGACACATACCCTCTCCACCGCCCCCCTAGAGAGTGAAATCCAGTCTAAGCTCGTCAAGTGCTCAGAAAACAAAATTCACAAGACTCCCTCTTGTCGACACTGCTTGCGAAACGGGGTATCCATGATTGTTCCGGTCGCTCAGAATTTGGCGGTGGAAGGTTGTGGAAGAGATTTGAAGCTCATCGAGATTTGCCAGTAGTGTTGTAGTCAGTCATTCATGTAAATATACATCCAGTCCCCGTGGAAGTCTCCTTGGCCGCAAACCGCTAGCAACAGATAACCTGCATAATGCATCAGAACAGTGTTAAAAGGAAATTGTTCGGTTTCGAAAAAGCTGATGCAACCTGCGACTTCAGAATCTCTCGCCTTGCAGCAGACAACTAACAAATCGTCATGCTCGGACTATACACAGATGTTGAACAAAGAAACCACTGTAATCATGCTAATAGCGCAACAATAGAGATGGATCTAGACTTCTTCGCCTTCAAAGAAAGATGCGACACTTAGTCAGGTTCCATCTCTTTGTGTGTGTTTGTGTGCGCGCGATATGCTCTAAGGATGAGAACAACACTCTTAACTGTCGTCAAGCACTCTCCGCTTCCGCTCTGAAACCTTCTCGTGCAACAAATATTCATACATCTGTGATATCAGAAGTGCCAAGTGAAGGCTTGAACCTGATGATGAGTGTGTAGCCGCCGTGATAGCATTATGAAGCAACGAGATTCAGCTCTGTTGCGTAACATCGTGAGTTGGAACCGAGGAGAAATGGTAGAGACCGCCCTAACAATTCAGAAGCGGTGAATTGGTTCTTTAATGCAAATTCTGGAACATACATACGGAGGTGAAGGACGAGAGTATGGATGCAGGAGTAATGCAGATACAACTCGTCTAGACTCCGGATAGAGGTCAATGTCTCGCAGTTCGACACCGCGACGAATTCCTTTCAGAAAACAAAAATGCCGAGAAAATATTACAGTTAGACTTCTTCCTGTGTAGCTCCTTCCCACGCCACCTTTAAATATGGGCAAGATGTGACCTTTGCCAAGGTACAACGGACGGAAAGTAAATTTCCCCAAGGTACCCCTAGCTGCTGCTACATGGTTTGCTCTCTTGCTATTTGCCTCTTGCAACCCAGAGGTTTTATCTCGATTTGAAGTTTGGTGGATGAGAGACGAAGGTGAAGAAGAATGTTCAATGGAGCAAACTCGAGGACTAGCTCATCTCCAGGCTGCAAAACCGAGGTCGACTTTGAAACAACATATTTGTTTTGCACTGGATCACGAATGTAAGGAAGAGACGACAATCAAAGATATTAACTTGGAGACAGTCAAATAAGGAAAAAGAACAGACAAATGCGAGTTACATTGAACGCATCACAATATTAGACAATGTTAAACACGAAGGAACTGATATTCACGAGTAATGCAAGAGTAAGAGAACGCCTAGTGACGGTCGACGACCGATGCCGCCAAAAGTTCCCTCAAAATGTGAGAAAAAGACTCCAAGTTACCTAAAAATGTGCGAGAAACAAAAACTCGAAGATGCTACCACTCTTGCTTTCACGAAACCGATTTCGTTCGTACAAAAACGCAGGAGTCGCTATAGCTATAAAATCATGAAAGGAGAGTGCCCTCAATTTCTGCCTGATTAACAAACTTCACATGCCACAAATTTCTTCCGGAATCACAGAAGCTTCAAATGCCACCAATTTCTCAAAATGTCAAAGTTGGCATGCCACGTCTCCTTCCCAACAAAAGACCCCCGAAATTTCTGCAATCGCAGTGTTCTGCTTTCACATGTCCCCGAATTCACACCCCGCGGGAAAAAGACCAACAAATTGCCACAATTTGCCGAGCCCCAAAACTCCCGTCAGCGCGCGGGAAGGGTACCGAGGACTAGGGACACGGAGCCCAAAAAATAGAAACAAAGCCTGAAAACTAGCGTCCCACACATACCAGAAGCCAGGAATAAATCCCAATAAAATTTGATTTATTTTCCAAATGCCCGGCGGAGGGCTGGGGAGGGGGTAGGGGTGAACCAGACTCGGCTTGTCTGCTCCTCTTCGCTTGTGTGGAATTTATATTACTATTAGTGTAGGGTAAAAGCCTAGGAATAACAGCCCATGAGAGCCTGAGCTGAGCACGAGCATGATTCCAGTGAACCTCACCACTGAGGGCTTTCTCAAGCGTAAGGATGGCACTCTTTTTTTGTTTTAGTGATACTCAAAAGGTATCCAGTGGGTATCTGCTGGGTATCATGGAACAAAATGACACAGGGCCTCTCAGGAAAACAGAATGCCAGCACTTTGTGAGCATTTTATACAGACTTTTATGCTTTGCAATGAACTCTCTAAATATACTAGAAAAATCCATGGAGGTCTTTACATGTTGGGTAAAGCTCAAGGACAAGGGCACATCGCATGCGAGATGAAGCTAAGTGCAAAGCCCAATTCTGGGAATGCCCTC